>CAJVGC010000589.1:13910441-14510441 GCA_910822075.1 Senecio squalidus
CGAAGGAAGCCCCTCGAGTTCCAAGTTGGCGACCGAGTACTCCTCAAAGTATCACCCTGGAAAGGGGTAGTCCGCTTCGGGAAGCGCGGTAAACTGAGTCCGAGGTACACCGGTCCATTTGAAGTCATTGAACGTATCGGTCCCGTTGCTTATCGTCTTCAACTCCCTCAGGCTCTTGCGAACGTTCATAACGTGTTCCATGTCTCACACTTGAAAAAGTGTCTGTCTGATGAGACCATTGTCATCCCTATTGACGAGGTCAAAATCGACAGCAAGCTAAACTTCATCGAGGAACCGCTCGAAGTTGTCGACCGCGAGGTCAAACAACTTAGGCAAAGCCGTATCCCGATAATCAAGGTTCGGTGGAACTCTCGACGTGGTCACGAATTCACATGGGAGCGTGAAGACCAATTCCGTCAGAAGTACCCCCATCTTTCGAGAACTCTTCTTCCTGATAAGACGCACTAAATTTCGGGACGAAATTTCTTTCAACCCGGGGAGAATGTGACAACCGTCAAAATTCAGGTACTTGTTCAATTATTGAATCTGTCCGAAACGTTAGTTACTCTTTTATCTCGTTCGCTCTATCTTAGTTCGTAACTTTTGAGTCTATACTTTGTCGGAACTAGTGTCGGAATAACTTCCGGAATCAAATTATAAGTCCTAAATACCAAGAAAACACCCATTGAACTTTCCTAAGTTCATAACTTATCATAATTAAGAACTTGTAATTAACAAAAAGGTCCAACGAAGCAATAACGTAAAAACGAAAATTTTGAAAAGGGCAAAAGTGCCCGGTGCGCAGCACCTAGTGCTGTGGTGCGCAGCACCTCGCGCCAGAAATTCAAAATATTTACAGTTTTAGTCCTTTACTCGTTTTTACAAACCACCACCCAAATTGACCAATAGGAGACGACCCTTTACTGCAAATTAACTGTCCCAAGGCCAGATTTTCTCACCCTATTATCATTTTCATTTCATTTCTTTATTCATTTTACAAAAAACAAAAACACACACATACTCTCTTTTCTCTCTAAAAACTCTCAAGAACACCTTCATTTCCAGAAACATTTCACCATTAAAATCCATATTTAAACCATACAAATCGTTCCAAACCTCAAGAGAAGCTCGGAGGTGTTGTTATTTCGAAAAAGGACCACGGTTGTAAAGATTTTTGAAGCCCAAATCCAACCAAAACTCATCATCCAAGCTTTTTCTTCGGTAGATCTCTTTATTTTTAATATTCTTACACAAACAATCGATTGCATGTAAGATCTAACGGTTGAAAATATGACTTTTCATAAATCTATGACTTTTTACGGTCAAAAACGTTTTTAATCGAAACACTCTTTAGATCCACGAATCTGTGGATGAAAACACTTTATAAACTGTTAAAATGATGTCTTAAAAGATATTTGCTAATTGCATGTTCAATCTAAACAACAAAATAAGTTTTATAAAGATTTATGTCACTTTTTACACAAAAACGATTTTTATCTAAATGATGCTTAGATCTATATTTTTGTGGTTAAAAGTTGTTTAGAAACTGAGAAAACTTTATTTTATAAGGTATCTACTGGTTGCATGTCGAAATCCTTAAGTCACAAAACGTTTTTAGCAAGAAAAACACAAAACGGGATTGAGACAGCAGCTAGGTGCGCAGCACGTGTGCCCAGGTGCGCAGCACCGAGCTGCTGTTCTCCCGAAAATCGTCGTTTTACCCGTTTAAAAGTTATATATACGTTCTGGACTTGTTCTAACTTTATTGTGGGACTGAGATAAATAAAAATGAGTATAATGGTGACTTGTATTGGACTTTTTGGACTCTAATGAACTATAATATATATAATATTGTGTTTTAGGTGATTTGTGAGCGGAAGTGGTAGTACAATTTTTGGGCATGAAATTTGGGCGCGGAAGCGCTGCCCAAATTTCCTTAAAAATTGTAAGTCACTTCAGCGAGCAAAAGCACCTAAGGCCTAATAATCTAAAATGGTAAATCGGACTTTTGGACAAAAACAATACAATTGGCTTTTCGGACTAATCTTAACTATACTTGACTCTGACACTTAAAGTTTAATAAAGTTTATCTATATTATTATATAAGAACATAATAATATAACAACTAATTAAACTATCTTGGTAATTAATAGGCAATCCGTGATTCCCGGCTCTCATATTCCGACCAAGTTTCCAAGTTCTCGTTCTCTTCGCAATCCGTGAGTTACAACCCCTTGTTTTACATATTTTACATGAATTTGGGGGAAACATAAGATTAAATGCATTTTATGCCTTATGAAATAAATTGCAAAATATCAAACTTTGATTTTTGATCTATCAAACTATGATTTTTGACTTATCAAACTCTGACTTTTGGACGTAATTGGACTTATTGAACAACTAATTGATCTCTTATGCGTAAATTATTTTACTTTACTTAAACTCATTAGTTCTCTCTCTCTTGACTAAACTAATTATTGATGCTTGTATGCGTAACCAACCCTTGATGGAACTATGACACGTTCTTAAGTGATAGATCTTACTCTCTTTTAAACTAAAACTACTTAGTGCCCGATGTTCTTTTTCTTTGACTTTCACACTATTAACTACTTAGCCGTATAGTAATTATGGGTATCGATACTTAGGAAAGAACCGTTCCTTGCTTAGATGGCAGTCTAAGTACATATTACTAAGTTCTGTTTAATTTCCCGTTTGAGAGGCGGGGAGTAGGGGCCTCACGGTTGGATAATCGGATTAGTGTGAACACATAAGTTATAGATGCCAAGAGGTTGATACAAGAAAATCTAATTAGTTACTTACGCATAAACTTATAAACTTTTAGCGATTGCTATCCGCTTCTACTATTTGACTAAATTTGACTAAATTTGGTCTTTACAAACTTAGGGCACCAGTACGCCCGTTACTTAGACTTTAAAGTATATAAATTTTAAGCGACTTTTTTCCGCTAATCTCCTTTATTGAAACCTCTACTTTTATATACTTTACTTACATTTTGGTCTACTATTTAAACTGTAACTCACTCACTGCGTTTTCGTAGTTGACACTTTATCTTATGTTTCAGGGAATTAGTGTAAGCACGTGATGCATGGCATGGACGGGTCGAGGCGGTCGTGTGAGAACCTTATTGGGAAAAGACTTGGCCATTTATTTTGGGAATTTTAATGAACTTTTAATTTGTGTTTCAATGTACTAAATTATTGTGTCTTGGATGGATTTTGTAAACCCTTTTATTCTAATTAATGACTTGATGACCGTTATGTTTTTATATGACCTGTGATATGATTTTCCAGCTCTTCACATTCCGTGTTTCCGCTTTAGCGGGGTGTGACATTTCATAGTAAACATGATGGATAGGATAGGTTTTTACATTTAATCGTGTGGAAAACTGTTTTTATCTATTTTACAGGTTTACATGATCGGGAAGTGGAAAAAGATGAAGAACTGAGCTTAAAAGACGAAAAATAGTGATTTGTGACGAAGAGAACGTCGCAGTAGCACCTCCACCGTTTTGATCATAACTTCTTCATACGATGTCCGATTTAGGTGATTCAAATTGGAGAATGAAGAAGAAAGAGAGAGCTACATTTTTCAAAAATTAGAATATGGGAAAAAATGCTCGGTGCTGCGCACCTATGAGGTGGTGCTAAGCACCGAGCGATTTTCAGCAATTTGAATTTGAGTCGAATACGTTTTCCGCTTTGATTTTGCTTATAAATACCGATCCAAATCGTCCAGAAAATCATCCCATTATTATTCAAAGTCTCTGGAGCTGGTTATTACGTTTAGAAGCAAGATTCAAGCTAGGAAGATCATATTTTCGGCTAACGGCGGTCACGACACGTTTTGACGAGTTCTTCGTTTGTTCTTTTCTCTTTTAGACTATTTTTCCAGTATTATTTCCATGACTTTATTTGCTTTTTCAGACTTGATCATGAGGAGCTAAACTTTCATTATGCTTGTTTGAATAACGGATCCTATCTGAAGTTTAATTAACGTTTTCGATTGTTTATGTTTTTGTGTTTAACCGTTGATCCTTATTTGCTTAAATTTTATTATATTATCAAAGTTGTTTATACATAATTTGACTAATCAATATTCTAGGTATTCGGGAGGAATCTAGATATATTTAACAAGTTATATGAAGTAATCGGTCGGTCTATAATCGATTTGAAATTATTAAGATTCAGGAGGACTTAGTAATAACAACGTAGGTAATTAAATTTAAGTGAGTAGGTCTAAGTATTAAGATTCGGAAGGACTTGATAGTTAGAGGAGTTATTCGGGAGGAAACTCTATAAGGTTAAATCACTAAAACGGGCTTGTTGCTTATTGCTTAATTGTTAATAATTATTACTGTATTCGGGAGGAACGGGGTAATTAGAGATAATTAAAGTTAGTAAAAGATTCGGAAGGACTTTTATCATATCTTAGAAGTTTTGTAAACAATCGAGTTCGTAACTTTAAACGGAAAATAGGTGAAGTGTCAAACAAGTATACTTTCTCATTATTTGATTAAATCATTAATCTTTCGTTCGATTTTAATTAATCATCACTTTTTCTCAATTATTTGCAATCTTGTGTTACGATAAAAACCCCCACAAATACTCAGTATTATTTATTCGAAATATTAAAACAAATTAGTCCCTGCGAACGAACCTTTACTTGCTTTAAACTATATTATATACGGATAGGTCCACTGCCTATAAGTGTGTAATTGCGTTAAATAGTAGGTTAATTTTAAGACTAGATTTTACACATCAAGTTTTTGGCGCCGCTGCCGGGGACTGATTTTTAGTTTTTGTTTCGAATTTGTGATACGATCCTTTTGAGTATTTATTTACTTGGAAGTTACTTTTAATTGTCATAACACCGGTACGTTTTACGCTTTTCTAGTTTTTGTCTTTTCAGGTATTTCAGGTAGTTGATGAACACAGGGGCTTCGGGATTACCACTCGCGAGTCCAAAGTCAAATCCAGGAGTATCAAAGAGGCGAGGCAAGAGGAGAGGCAACTTATCGCTTCAGACACCACCAAGTTTTGATCAAGTTTCACCCGTCAAGTTTGAAGACATTGCGTCGTCAGAAAGCGAAGGAAGCGATTCAGAATCCGAAGTCGAAGAGTTAGTTTGTGAAGACAAACTGGGACCACAACCGGCTATGGATCCATTGGACATGTCGATGCACCGACGGGATGCAGCCGTTGCAGTACCAGCTACTAGAGGTTCAGCTACTGATGAAACCTGTTTTATGATTGATGTTTTTGATGATCTAGATTGGCAGGAAATTCTGGAGATAGAAGCTAGCTTGGAGGAGGAACTGAAGGACGAGAAGATCGAAGAAGTGGAGATTGAAGTTAAGGAGGAACTGAAACTGGACCAGAGCTTGAGGATCAAGTCCTCAATTGAAAAACCACCTACTGACTTGGAGCTTAAACCACTACCGGTACATTTAGAGTATGCTTTTCTTGAAGATGTGCAGGAAATGCGTGAAGGAAAGATTGCGGTTAACGATGAGGAAGATGAGGAGCTCGAGGATTTTGATCCCATCTTAAAAAGGGAGCTAGCGGAATTCGAAAAGTTTAATGCACACACGAAGCATGAGACATCTGATCCCGATTTGGTTTTACTTGAACTCGAGTATTTGATAAATAATCCGGGAGCGTTTTTGTCGTTAGCTGAAAACTTTCACGGTATCTCTCACGACCCTTTTGATTTATTTTCTCTTACTTGTCAGGGAAAAGAAAATATTTTGCAGGAATTTGAGGATATCGGAAATGACACATCGCAAAGCGAGTTTAAGACGAATAAATTCAATGAAAGCAAATGTGACGACATGTGCGAGTTCAGAAAACGTAGAGATGACGGAGTACTATTTTCCGAGGCTCGAGAGTGGTACGATGCTTGGGTGAAGCGAAATCAGATGTTCGATATTGGAAAGGAAGCACCTATTTTTGGCGACAATTTTGGACATGAACCGAAGGAAGAAATCGTACGATTGGAAGAACATGTGGGAAAGAAAGGCGAGAGATATCTCGACCTTTACATAAAGGCATAAGTCGGAGCATTTTGAGTCAAGCTAAAGACTCGTTCGAAAAACAAGCGCTTCTCGGGAGGCAACCCGGGTTTTGTTTTTACTTTTTCGTAGTTAAATTTTTTTTCCATTTTTCATTTTTTTATTTATTTTTATATAGGTGTTTTTAACAATTTTTTTTTAGTTTCAGCTTTTAGGTACCAAGAAAATCAACGAAAAAACCAAAAAAAAAATTATAAAAACGAAAAAAAAAAAAATTAAAAAAATTAAAATTTTGTAAATTTTTGTAAAGTTATTGTTTACCATTTTCCTCTATTAGACTTTAAAAAAATAGTCTACTATTTTTACTATTATTTTTATTCCGTCGTAATTTGTAATTTTTTATTTTATTTTATTTATTTTCTTTTGTGTTTTTAATATTTGTTTTTAGTTTTTCTCTTTTAGTTTTTTTTTATAGATTTGAAGTAAGTTCAACAACCGGTTTTGGGACTAGCATTCAGATTAGTAAAGCATTTTCACGAGAAATTTTCGATATATACAAACCGGGTTCTATCTTTCTTCCTTTCTATTTTTGTATTTTTTTGTATTTTTTTTTCCTTTTTAGATTTTTATTTTTGTAATTTCCCTTAGGTTTGAGTGGTTAACACATTAGGGACAATGTGTTACTTAAGTTTGGGGGGTTATCGGGAAATTTTACATTTTATTTTTCGACCCTTAGCTTAGTTTCCATCGTGTTGAATTGTGTTCTTTTTGTACATTTTTGAGTCAGAAAAAAACGAGAAAATCCAAAAAAATTGAAAAATTGAAAAAAGAGAAAAAAAAATATAACGTGCCTAGTCGGTAACTACCTTAAACTGTAAACATAACCAGACGCATTTTTACCCCACTCAGAAAATAGTGAGAATTTGAGCCTATTGAAAGCATTTATTTTTAATGCTACGTTTTCATTTCTTTGAGTGTGCCGATGGTTGATGACTTTAGAACTTGACATTGTTATACATTTCGAGACCACATATGAGATATTGCATTGGGGTAACTTAGTGTGATTTGGTACGATGATAGGGGCACTTAGGATTAACCATTTGTTAGCCTTTTTCGTTTCTTTTTATATTTTGTATATTTTCCGCCTAACCCTTGTAACACTTACTCTTAGTGTTAGAAACTCTAGTTAAACCACTTTGCGCCTAAACCGTTTCGTTTCTAAACACTATTATATTATTTTGTACACTCGTCTTATTTTCGTTTCTTTTTAGATTAGTTCCGAACTTAGATTATTGATTGCTATTATATATTAAGTGAAGTTAGAGTTGTTAAGGCAGAAAAGAAAAGTCGATTATTATTGCCTTGTATTATTTTGTATTTGGAGAGAAAGAGTTGATTATTAGCCTTTTGAGCATGTGTACTTACCACAAGAAAAAAATATTTTGTAAGGCATGTACTAGGCTAAAGAAAAAAAAAAGAGAAAAAGTGAAAAAGAAAAAAATCGGAAAAACAGAAAAGCGAAAAAAATTAGTTGTAGATTTTAAGAGAAATAGTGTATTATGAGTCGTGTATTATATACGAAATTTGTATATTCGGAGAAAAAGTATAAGTTGAAGAAAAATTGAGCAATCCAGTTTGTTAGAGATTTTATTTAGTTCGAATTTAATCTAAGCTTTTGTATATTCTTTTTATTTAACCCATTTACACTCCATTATATATATTTCACATGCCTTTACCTGTAAATTATAACCCGAATAAAAGTCCCCGTTTAGTTGTACCTAGACTCTAGTGGTGGAGATTTGATACTTTATCAAGCCTATGATAGAATATTCACCATGACTGAGCAATTGAGCGATTCTACAGAGATATTTTACACACCCTTTTAGATTAGTTTGAGAGATTGTGTGATTTTACTTCCCATAAAAATCGTGAGTTGTTTGGTTATGTTATTTTGGCTTTGATAAATTACTTTTAAAACAGTTTTTGCTTGAGGTCAAGCAAAAAGGCAAGTTTGGGGGGATTTGATATCGCATATTTATATAGATATTTCTATGCGATATTTGGTCGTTTTTCATAGTAAACATGATGGATATGATAGGTTTTTACATTTAATCGTGTGGAAAAGTGTTTTTATCTATTTTACAGGTTTACATGATCGGGAAGTGGAAAAAGATGAAGAACTGAGCTTAAAAGACGAAAAATAGTGATTTCTGACGAAGAGAACGTCGCAGTAGCACCTCCACCATTTTGATCATAACTTCTTCATACGATGTCCGATTTAGGTGATTCAAATTGGAGAATGAAGAAGAAAGAGAGAGCTACATTTTTCAAAAATTAGAATATGGGAAAAAATGCTCGGTTCTGCGCACCTATGAGGTGGTGCTAAGCACCGAGCGATTTTCAGCAAATTGAATTTGAGTCGAATACGTTTTCCGCTTTGATTTTGCTTATAAATACCGAGCCAAATCGTCCAGAAAATCATCCCATTATTATTCAAAGTCTCTGGAGCTGGTTATTACGTTTAGAAGCAAGATTCAAGCTAGGAAGATCATATTTTCGGCTAACGGCGGTCACGACACGTTTTGTCGAGTTCTTCGTTTGTTCTTTTCTCTTTTAGACTATTTTTCCAGTATTATTTCCATGACTTTATTTGCTTTTTCAGACTTGATCATGAGGAGCTAAACTTTCATTATGCTTGTTTGAATAACGGATCCTATTTGAAGTTTAATTAACGTTTTCGATTGTTTATGTTTTTGTGTTTAACCGTTGATCCTTATTTGCTTAAATTTTATTATATTATCAAAGTTGTTTATACATAATTTGACTAATCAATATTCTAGGTATTCGGGAGGAATCTAGATAGATTTAACAAGTTATATGAAGTAATCGGTCGGTCTATAATCGATTTGAAATTATTAAGATTCGGGAGGACTTAGTAATAACAACGTAGGTAATTAAATTTAAGTGAGTAGGTCTAAGTATTAAGATTCGAAAGGACTTGATAGTTAGAGGAGTTATTCGGGAGGAAACTCTATAAGGTTAAATCACTAAAACGGGCTTGTTGCTTATTGCTTAATTGTTAATAATTATTACTGTATTCGGGAGGAACGGGGTAATTAGAGATAATTAAAGTTAGTAAAAGATTCGGAAGGACTTTTATCATATCTTAGAAGTTTTGTAAACAATCGAGTTCGTAACTTTAAACGGAAAATAGGTGAAGTGTCAAACAAGTATACTTTCTCATTATTTGATTACATCATTAATCTTTCGTTCGATTTTAATTAATCATCACTTTTTCTCAATTATTTGCAATCTTGTATTACGATAAAACCCCCCACAAATACTCAGTATTATCTATTCGAAATATTAAAACAAATTAGTCCCTGCGAACGAACCTTTACTTGCTTTAAACTATATTATATACGGATAGGTCCACTGCCTAGAAGTGTGTAATTGCGTTAAATAGTAGGTTAATTTTAAGACTAGATTTTACACATCAGGATTGCATGGCAAGGAAGGGTCATTATGGTTACGTGAGGCGCAAAGTGGGAAAAGACCTTTCTATTTTTGGGAATTTTATTTTGAAACATTGTACTTGTACTTTATTTTAAACTTGTGAACTGCTTGGTTGTTGAAACTTGAACTATTTTATTTTTATTGAAATGACTTGAATCGTTTAAATTTGCTTATGAACGTGTAATGATATTCCAGCTCTCACATTCCGTGTTTCCGCTATAGCGGGGTGTGACAGACTTGGTATCAGAGCACAGGTTATAGTGAAAACGGTTTTAGAAATTTCCAAAAAGTTTTTGAAACCAAACTATAACCAAGGCTTTTCGGAAAAATCATTATGGGTTCAAACTTTAGAGAATTAATTTCGCAATTGCATGATTGTTTTTAACTACGCATGGCCTGATCACCCCTGCCTAGTTCAAAATGACTTATGCAAGAACGGAACATAATTACTAATGTTAAACGGTTTTGAGTCAAAAAAATTCCCGGTCTTACTATTCCCAACCTCACGTGATCGACCCTTACATGCATTCTCTTACTTATTTTCCTTTAGCATTATCTTGTCCATGTACTTACGAAACTTTTTACGTCGCAGATCCGTTATGTCTCAATCGTCACGCTCGCGATCCCCCTCACGATCACAGTCCCGATCCCAGCACCGAGCCGCATCGTCACATGAGCCATCCGAGGGCCATACCGCCTCGGAAAGTCTCCGACACCAGACCACGGACCCCACGGAGGATACCTCCATGGCTGTGTCCAGCAGCATCGGGTCAAGCCCGAGGTCGGTTTTACCACCTCCACCGGCCCCCGTTGCCGCGCCACCACAGCGCCGTGGACCACGTGTCGTCACGACGACACGTAAGCAGGTAATCCTTCCGGGTCGGCTACCCGATAGGATGGCGGCGCGACAGGACGGCCCGTCCAGGCCTGCGCCACCCCATTTCCCATTCGGGCACCCGCCTCCCGAGGATCCGCGCACCTCGATGATAGACCATTACTCGTGGGAGCGGCAGCTCGAGCGAGAAGAGATGCAGCGTGCCAGAGACGCTGAGGCAGCCAGGCAGAGGATGCCGCCTTCTCCACAGCTACCCCCTCCTGCCGCTTTCCTGCACTTTCACCGAGAGGTAAGGGGACTTTCGGAGGAAGCCCAGCAACAAGGGCTGCTCCTCTGTGAGGTCTCCGATGCCGCTCATCGGTTGTCGGAGCAGGCACTGCGACACCTTGCTGCCGTCCAGGCCACAGCCCGGACATTGCAACGCTTGGTAGGAGTTTGTCTGATCATGGGGACCTTGTTGGCGGTTGTCATCGCCAAGATGTTCTTCGAGAGGCGTCGCTAGTTCATTTCTTTATTATGTACTGTAGGCCGAGTTGTAATTTTCTAATGTACACAGCTTTGAGCCATTTTCCATTATTTCCTTATTGTATCGTACTGTACTTCTTCTATTTTGAACCTTGTACTCAACTTATTATTAATTAATGAATGAAGTTCCATTTATTATTACCTTGTCTTGTGAATCTTGTACTGTGTTGAACCATTTTCTTACGTATGAATCCGTATCGTGTGAATCTCTTGAAACTTTGTCGTGCGTGTACTATTTGTTCTGTTACCTTGCTCTTGCGTGATTGCTAACTTGTTCATTGAATTATGTTCTTATCATACTCTAATCGTGCGTTTCTAAACTTAATATGTTATCTGTTGTAGAATTATGGCACCCCGTACCAACGCCAGTATCATCGCCGAGCAGTTGAGCGCAGCGATGCCCAATATGATCGCCCAGATCACTGCGGGGATCAATGTGTCACACCCCGCTAAAGCGGAAACACGGAATGTGAAGAGCGAAGAATCATTTCACGGGTCACATAAAGTTTACGGTTCAAGTCATTAAGATTTAAATTCAAAAGTACAAATCAAAGGTTCAACCAAGATTCAACGTAAGACCATAGTACATAACAAAAGGTTTTTAAAATAAAATTCCCAAAATAAGGTCTTCTTCCCAAGGTACACTTCACATAAAAGACTTGACCCGCCTGAGAAATGCACTTCATAACTTACGCTTAGTTCCTGAAACATGAGATAAAGTGTCAACTACGAAAACGTAGTGAGTGAGTTACAGTTTATGACTTGGAGAAAAGTTCAATTAAAAACTTCATAATAGTCCGAGACGAATTCAAGATTTAAAAGTTCAAGAGTCGTTCAGGGTCAAAGAATTTCAAGACAATATCAAGTACTTAAAATTCAAGAGTAACTTAATTAAATTTAAGTGCTTAAAGTTCAAGAATAATTTAATTTCAAGACAACTCCAAATACGTTTAAAATAAATTTAAGTACGTTTCAAAATAATTTCGAGTACGACCAAAGTAAGTTCAAGTCAAATACAAAGTCAAATAGTGTAGCGAGCAAAAAGGGTCGTAGTCATTACCTCAGCGGTGGATTAATCCACATGTGCAAGACAATGAGTAAATATATGCGTAATATAGACCTATGATCCTCGAGTTGTACCAACCACTAAGCTTAATTGTAACGCCCCAATCTTACAAAGCGTACAAAATAATATCAAAGGGAACTTAAAGGAAAAAGGGCGCTAATCTTATTCAAAGTCAAACAAGAGTCAAAAGGCAAAGTTAACCGACATTCCTCAAAAGGTACTAATAAAACAAAAGATCAAAAGAACTAAAGCTTGAGAAACTCTAAGGCAAAGGTGCTAAGTCCACTTCAACTCTACACTCTTCCCTCGTTCCCAAAGCCCACTTGGTCACCTGTCGTAAAAGAAAGAAGAAAAAGGAATACGACTGAGCCAAAGCCCAGTGAACGGATAAAAGAGACAAGAGTATAGTATGACATGCAAAGACTTATTTCAAATACAAACTTATTATCAAAACGAACTTATTTTCAAAGCAAAGTACAAATATATATATATATATACAAAATCCCAAAGTATATAATACAACATATATCAAATGTAAAAAGGCTAAATTTCATAAAATAATGCACTAAGAGTCAAACAAATATGTAACAAATATCAATGAAATCATAGGGTAGCTACTCCACTAATCATTCATTTCGGTGCAAACGTTTCGTATGACACTACGATAAACGTCCACCATCAAACACACAAAATTCCTAGGATCGATCCATACGCCTCTTATAACAAATAATAATAAGTGCACCTTACCACAATCCGGGTAAACAAAAAGAGACGCCGTAGATATAGCAAAATACACCGCTACGGTCGATGCCACATTATTGGTGTCACAATAACGCGCCCATGGGACCTCCATGGATAGGTTACTCTTAGGCATATTTTAAGAAACCGTTTTGACCGACTTATGTAATATAAATTTTTAAATACTTTTACAACTTTTCAAAGTGATAAATAGACATTCGAAATATATTTTAGAAAGCTATTTAAAAATGTACGCAAGTACCTAAACTTAAAATGTTTATTAATATGGCTTTTATTCGTTTAAAAATTCACGTGTCTAACCCAACCGTTTGGCTAATTCTTGTCACGAGTCACCATAACAAGATTGTCAAAGCTTTACAAATAACAAAGTAACGAACACTTATCGGGACGTGCAAAGCCACACGGAATGAGGGACAATCTATACGAATCACCGTACCAATCGCCACACTCACACGTGTTCTTTACCGAGCTATTTCGGGACAAGTTCGGGGCTGTTTAGGGGCTGATTTCAGGTTGTTTCGGGACTGCTTATGGGCTGTTTTGGGGGCTGAAAACTCGCTGTTTCGGGGCTGAATGTGGGCTGTTTCGGGTGCTGATTTCTCGCTGTTTCGGGGTTGAATTTTGGACAGTTTCGGGGCTGTTTAGGGGCTGTTTATAGGGCTGTTCGGGTGTTTATTTCTCGCTGTTTCGGGCTGAGTTTTGGACTATTTAGGGGCTGTTTAGGGGACAATTTATAGGGCTGTTCGGTTGGGTTTTAAGGACACGGTTTTTACACAATTTACAAAGACCAACGCATTATGATTCCCCAATATACAAACATGATTTGCAACTTCGTCAATACATCTAAAATGAGGAAAAATCATAACACACTTAAAGACTCACAAACAAAACAAGTTTACAAATAAGCATGTCATACCAATAATCTTTATACACAAATCAAACAAAGTTTTGAGAGGAAAGATGTTACCGAAGTGATCCTAGTACCACCTAGAGTATCCGTACCTTATCTCCAATAACCACAATAGCAAAACGAGAGAATCACCGAATCAAATCTAACAAATATAAGTGTATGAGTACAAAACACATTTAGATAGGGAGTATGTAATATCCTTTATAGTCTTAGATAATCATTTATTATATATCTATTTTAATTTGTTAATTAGTATGATTCTCAATTATAAGAAAACATATTCGGATTTTAGTCGAACATAAACAATATTCATTCACAACCTAACTTGTTCACTTATATTATTTCTTATGGTTTCGTAGGAGGTTTAATAATAACATTACATAAATTATTACAAAACTATTATGTGATAATATAAGTAACCGGTTTGAATAACGAATCATACCTTTTCTTTAAAACTATTACTATCATATTATGCCTTGTTCGGTTTGGTACAAAACATACGCAAGTATAATTTGATAAGGTAAATACGTTACATATATACATGATAATTATGTATATGTAATAAGGTGGATATTTTAACCTTTGACTCGAAAATCATATAAATTATTCTAGGTGACAATATAATAAATAATAAGACGAGAATAAAACTCTAACCTTGAATCACAAATTTTCGTACTAGTTTTTCTCCTTTAAAATCCACAAACCAATTACCCCCTTTTGTTTTTCTTTCCCTTTTGTCTGTCTTGGTCGATTCCAAGAGGAAGAATACCTCCAAATTTTTGTTACAATAAGTCCAAGTGAATATGATCTTTCATACCCCTACCCCTTTTATTCTTTGTTTATAACTGACTAGAAGTGAAAAGCTCAATATTTATTAGACAACATTATTAATATTATTGATCATTTAGTGACATTCATAAATATTATTATTATTATTATTATTATTATTATATTAATCACAATTTTCTTTTCTTTTTTTTTAGGATATTACAACTCTACCTACTAAAAAGAAATTTCGTCCTCGAAATTAAAAGAAGTTAAGAAACTGAAACGCACCAAAAAGCGAACAAATGAGGGTGCTCGGCCCGCATGGTTTCCTCTAGTTCCCAAGTGGCCTCGCGGTCTGAATGATTCTTCCACTGAACTTTAACAAAAGGAATAGAGCTTGTACGAGTAACTCGCTCTTCGCGACCTATAATAGCCTCGGGCTCCTCGACATAAGAAAGATCGGGTCGAATATCAGAAAAAGGATATTGCACCACGTGCAATGGATGATAGTTATAACCCCGCAACTGAGAAACGTGAAATACGTTATGAACATGAGATAGTTGAGGCGGCAAAGCTAATCGATAAGATACTTCACCAACTCGATCCAATATCTCAAACGGTCCAATATAACGAGGACTGAGCTTTCCTTTCAAACCAAATCGTCGTATACCCTTCCATGGTGACACTTTTAAAAACACCTTATCACCTACACCAAACTCCAATAGCCGTCGGTGTTTATCGGCATACACTTTCTGTCTCGACTGTGCTTCCTTAAGTCGATTCGTAGCCATAGCAACCTTTTCATTAGTAACTCTAACCAACTCAGGCCCTTCAATCAATTTCTCTCCAGCTTCACTCCAACAAATCGGCGCTCTACATTTCCGACCATAAAGCATCTCATATGGTGCCATACGAATACTAGACTGCCAACTATTGTTGTAGGCAAATTCCACCAAACATAAGTACTCGTCCCAATTTCCCTTCCAATCTAGGGCACAAGCTCGAAGCATATCCTCCAGAGTTTGTATAGTACGCTCAGATTGTCCATCAGTTTGTGGATGAAAAGCAGTACTAAGCTTCAACCGAGTACCCCAAGCTTTATGTAATCCCTTCCAAAATCTAGAGGTAAACCGAGGATCACGATCGGATACGATAGATGACGGAACACCATGCAATCTCACAATTTCCTGCTGAAAAAGCTCGGATAACTTATCTACCGAATAATCCATACGAATAGGCAAGAAGTGTGCTGATTTGGTCAATCTATCAACCACAACCCAAATAGCATCATGCCTTTTAAAAGTCTTCGGCAACCCACACACAAAATCCATAGAGATGTCATCCCATTTCCACACGGGAATGTCCAACGGCTGCAACAAACCACTAACCCGTTGGTGCTCGATCTTTACTTGTTGGCAGGTAAGGCACCTCCCCACATATCTAGCAACATCTTTCTTCATGCCACTCCACCAAAAGTGTTGTTTTAAATCCTGATACATTTTGGTCGAACCAGGATGTATAGCAAAAGGTGAGCTGTGAGCCTCAGACAATAGAGCCTCACGAATAGCATCATCATTGGGAACGCACAGTCGGTCCCCACACCAAATGACCCCATCATCATCTTCCCTGAACTCTTTCAGTTTACCCTCTTCCAAATTCTGAAACATAGCCCACAAATCCCCATCATCCAACTGAGCCTCTTTTATCCTTGCAATCAAGTTGGACTCGAACTTCAAATTCGCCAACATTCCGGATGCTCCTCTTTTACTCAATCCCATATCAAGTCTTTCGAATTCTCTAATGTGAGTATCCAAGCAAGAGATACTACCAAATGTCTTTCTACTCAACGCGTCGGCTACTACGTTCGCTTTTCCCGGATGGTATTGAATGTTCGCATCGTAATCCTTCAATAACTCAAGCCACCTTCGTTGTCTCATGTTTAATTCTTTCTGCGTGAATATGTATTTGAGACTCTTGTGATCGGTGAAAATGTCACAAGTTTCTCCATAAAGATAATGCCTCCAAATCTTCAACGCAAAAATCACGGCAGCTAACTCCAAATCATGAGTAGGGTAATTAACCTCATAGGGTTTCAACTGCCTCGAGGCGTAAGCAATTACCTTGCCATGTTGCATCAAAACACAACCCAAACCATGTTTAGACGCATCGCTATAGATTTGAAAACCTCCACTTCCCGATGGTAAAGTAAGAATAGGAGCCGATACAAGTCTCTTCTTCAATTCATCAAAGCTCTTTTGTCGTTCTTCGGTCCACTCAAATTTTACCCCTTTTCTCATCAGTTGGGTAAGTGGCAGAGCAATTACCGAAAAACCTTCGACGAAACATCGATAATAACCAGCTAACCCAAGAAAACTTCGAATCTCAGTAACAGAAGTAGGTCTTGACCAATTCGTAATTGCCTCAATCTTTGATGGATCCATCATTATACCCTCGGCGGATACAATATGACCCAAGAAAGCAACTCGTTGCAACCAAAATTCACATTTAGAGAACTTCGCAAATAATTTCTTACTTCGGAGGGTTTCGAGTACAATACGAAGATGATTCTCATGCTCTTCTTTACTCTTTGAAAATACCAAGATATCATCAATGAAGACGATGACAAACTTATCCAAATACTCATGGAACACACGGTTCATCAAATCCATGAATACCGCAGGAGCATTAGTCAACCCAAACGGCATCACTAAAAACTCATAGTGCCCATAGCGAGTGCGGAAAGCAGTCTTAGGGATATCTTCCTCTTTAACACGAAGTTGATGATATCCTGACCGAAGATCAATTTTTGAGAAATACTTTGACCCTTGCAATTGGTCAAACAAATCGTCAATACGCGGAAGAGGATAACGGTTTCGGATAGTAATACGATTCAACTCGCGATAATCAATGCAAAGTCTCATGCTACCATCCTTCTTCTTTACAAACAAAACTGGTGCACCCCACGGTGACACGCTCGGTCGAACAAATCCACAATCAATTAATCCTTGTAGTTGTTCCTTGAGTTCTTGCAACTCGAGCGGTGCCATACGATAAGGAGCTTTTGATATCGGTTGAGAACCAGGAATTAAATCAATCGAAAACTCAACTTCACGAATTGGCGGCAAACCCTCTAATTCATCGGGAAATACATCGGCGAACTCGCGAACAACATCAATATTTTCAATCGTGGGATTTTCGATAGACAAATTATGAATTGAAGCCAAATAACCCACACAACCATGTGAGAGGAGCTTTTGCGTCTTAAGTGCTGAGATAACCTTAATAGACTTTACTGGAACCTCACCATTATAGACACAAACGGGATTTAGATGATTTCCAAACAAAACCCGCTTAGAAGAACATCCAATGGTCGCATCATGTCGAGATAACCAATCCATACCAAGAATAATATCAAAATCATGCATGGTCATAGGAAGAAGATCTGCGGGAAATATACAGTCATTGAATTCCAAAGGACAGTCTTGGAAGACACGATCAATAATCTCAATACTACCCATCGGTGTAGAGATCGACACAGGAGAAGGCAACGAAGACGGAGAGACTTTCAAATATTTCGAGCTCTTAACTGACACTATGGAGTGCGTAGAGCCACTATCAAACAAAACAAAGAAGGCACGAAAGTCGATAAACACATGACCAATAATAGTACCTAACGGCAACGAAAACGTATGAACAAATAAATGAATAATTCGAAGGGAACATTTCCAAAATGAAATAGGATTGAAATATACCTGCCGTGTCAGCAGCCTGAGCAGCAGTCATGGCAAAAACGCGACCACCGGTAGTTGGCGGAGGGTTCCTCGGAACAAAGCCCGGTCTAGGATTCTTACAATCCTTAGCTATGTGACCAGTCTCTCCACAAGCAAAGCATGAACCAGCGCTACGATAACAAACCCTCCCCGGATGTGTCTTTCCACAAGACCTACAAGGTGCGTTAGCATTAACACCACCATTTCCGTTACCCCTTTGCTGCCCTTGGGGACGGTACACTTGCAATTGACCACGGTTATTATTATTTGGCCCGTTATCAATCCTTAGCTGATTTCCTCCATTATTCCCATTGTTACCACGATATCCTTGGTACCCAGTTTGCTGAACTTGCCTGTTATTCGGTGGAGGCACAGAACGTAGTGGTTGGGCATTCTTAAACCTCTTGTTTTTACCATCATCAGTCTTGGTAGCCAAAAACTCGGCTCGCTCCATCTCCAAATTCCGAGCACAATCAGCTGCCTCGGCCACGTCAAAACACCTCAAGTTAATCAATTTAGAGCGGTAACGCCCATGAATAGCCCATTTGTACTTACGGGCTTGATCCTGAGCAGACCCAGCAGCGGCCCCAATCAAACCCACCAGCCTCAAAAACCTCTTCGTGAAATCACCAACAGACTCGTCACTCCCCTGTTTAATGTTAGCATACTCCCGAATCACAGCTTCCTTTTCCGCCTCAGAGAAGTACTGACGGAAATACAACTCCTTAAACGTAAGCCAATCCAATGTGTCCTCAAAATCGATACCTCCCTTCGCTTGTCTCAAAGCAATCCACCAACGTTGGGCATCCCCTTCTAGCTTATAAACAGCTAGTGGAACCCAATACCTCTCATCACAATCAAGCACCCGAAATATCTTCTCAATGTGAGTAATCCAGTTCTCGGCTTCCACAGGAGTGCTAGCAGTACTGAATGACAAAGGACGTTGTTTTTGGAACCGTCCTAACCATACATGAATAGCATCCCCCGTTACACCTTTCTCATTCTCATACTCATCCTCGTTTCTACGCTTATTATCATTGTCACCAAAATCTCCTTGATTACGAATAGCATTGAGAGTGTTAGCCACAATGTTTGGTAACAAGTTTGTGATAGTTTCGTTGATCTTGTTGCTTATCTCCTCCTCACTCATCCCCTTCCTTTTCGGTTCACTCGTCCCCTTCCTTTTCGGTGCCATCTATCGAACGAGACGAGAATACAATGGTTACGATTAGTAGGGAAAAAAAAGAAATAACAAAAGAATATTTAAAGCGGAAAAAAAAAGAGTATCAAAACGGAAAGGAAATCCTAAGCCAAATTCTACCCAAATCTCACAGGTCATAACTTAGGACTTAAGTTTCTACAGGAAAGAGCCGAAGCTCTGATACCATTTCTGTAACGCCCCAATCTTACAAAGCGTACAAAATAATATCAAAGGGAACTTAAAGGAAAAAGGGCGCTAATCTTATTCAAAGTCAAACAAGAGTCAAAAGGCAAAGTTAACCGACATTCCTCAAAAGGTACTAATAAAACAAAAGATCAAAAGAACTAAAGCTTGAGAAACTCTAAGGCAAAGGTGCTAAGTCCACTTCAACTCTACACTCTTCCCTCGTTCCCAAAGCCCACTTGGTCACCTGTCGTAAAAGAAAGAAGAAAAAGGAATACGACTGAGCCAAAGCCCAGTGAACGGATAAAAGAGACAAGAGTATAGTATGACATGCAAAGACTTATTTCAAATACAAACTTATTATCAAAACGAACTTATTTTCAAAGCAAAGTACAAATATATATATATATATACAAAATCCCAAAGTATATAATACAACATATATCAAATGTAAAAAGGCTAAATTTCATAAAATAATGCACTAAGAGTCAAACAAATATGTAACAAATATCAATGAAATCATAGGGTAGCTACTCCACTAATCATTCATTTCGGTGCAAACGTTTCGTATGACACTACGATAAACGTCCACCATCAAACACACAAAATTCCTAGGATCGATCCATACGCCTCTTATAACAAATAATAATAAGTGCACCTTACCACAATCCGGGTAAACAAAAAGAGACGCCGTAGATATAGCAAAATACACCGCTACGGTCGATGCCACATTATTGGTGTCACAATAACGCGCCCATGGGACCTCCATGGATAGGTTACTCTTAGGCATATTTTAAGAAACCGTTTTGACCGACTTATGTAATATAAATTTTTAAATACTTTTACAACTTTTCAAAGTGATAAATAGACATTCGAAATATATTTTAGAAAGCTATTTAAAAATGTACGCAAGTACCTAAACTTAAAATGTTTATTAATATGGCTTTTATTCGTTTAAAAATTCACGTGTCTAACCCAACCGTTTGGCTAATTCTTGTCACGAGTCACCATAACAAGATTGTCAAAGCTTTACAAATAACAAAGTAACGAACACTTATCGGGACGTGCAAAGCCACACGGAATGAGGGACAATCTATACGAATCACCGTACCAATCGCCACACTCACACGTGTTCTTTACCGAGCTATTTCGGGACAAGTTCGGGGCTGTTTAGGGGCTGATTTCAGGTTGTTTCGGGACTGCTTATGGGCTGTTTTGGGGGCTGAAAACTCGCTGTTTCGGGGCTGAATGTGGGCTGTTTCGGGTGCTGATTTCTCGCTGTTTCGGGGTTGAATTTTGGACAGTTTCGGGGCTGTTTAGGGGCTGTTTATAGGGCTGTTCGGGTGTTTATTTCTCGCTGTTTCGGGCTGAGTTTTGGACTATTTAGGGGCTGTTTAGGGGACAATTTATAGGGCTGTTCGGTTGGGTTTTAAGGACACGGTTTTTACACAATTTACAAAGACCAACGCATTATGATTCCCCAATATACAAACATGATTTGCAACTTCGTCAATACATCTAAAATGAGGAAAAATCATAACACACTTAAAGACTCACAAACAAAACAAGTTTACAAATAAGCATGTCATACCAATAATCTTTATACACAAATCAAACAAAGTTTTGAGAGGAAAGATGTTACCGAAGTGATCCTAGTACCACCTAGAGTATCCGTACCTTATCTCCAATAACCACAATAGCAAAACGAGAGAATCACCGAATCAAATCTAACAAATATAAGTGTATGAGTACAAAACACATTTAGATAGGGAGTATGTAATATCCTTTATAGTCTTAGATAATCATTTATTATATATCTATTTTAATTTGTTAATTAGTATGATTCTCAATTATAAGAAAACATATTCGGATTTTAGTCGAACATAAACAATATTCATTCACAACCTAACTTGTTCACTTATATTATTTCTTATGGTTTCGTAGGAGGTTTAATAATAACATTACATAAATTATTACAAAACTATTATGTGATAATATAAGTAACCGGTTTGAATAACGAATCATACCTTTTCTTTAAAACTATTACTATCATATTATGCCTTGTTCGGTTTGGTACAAAACATACGCAAGTATAATTTGATAAGGTAAATACGTTACATATATACATGATAATTATGTATATGTAATAAGGTGGATATTTTAACCTTTGACTCGAAAATCATATAAATTATTCTAGGTGACAATATAATAAATAATAAGACGAGAATAAAACTCTAACCTTGAATCACAAATTTTCGTACTAGTTTTTCTCCTTTAAAATCCACAAACCAATTACCCCCTTTTGTTTTTCTTTCCCTTTTGTCTGTCTTGGTCGATTCCAAGAGGAAGAATACCTCCAAATTTTTGTTACAATAAGTCCAAGTGAATATGATCTTTCATACCCCTACCCCTTTTATTCTTTGTTTATAACTGACTAGAAGTGAAAAGCTCAATATTTATTAGACAACATTATTAATATTATTGATCATTTAGTGACATTCATAAATATTATTATTATTATTATTATTATTATTATATTAATCACAATTTTCTTTTCTTTTTTTTTAGGATATTACATTAATATACGTAAGATTTAGTCTACACACTAATCCGATTCTGGTCGAGTACCTGCCCACTAGTCAAGTCTAAAGTCAGAGTCCGCTAGGACTTAGCAATATGTACCTTGGTCGCTACCCATTGGTAAGGAGTGACCGCTCCTAAGTATCGATACCCATAATATATGCTAACGGCTTGTGTTAATAGTGTGTATAGTCGTCCAAGAAAATCTGTGGGACCTTAAGTCGTACCATTTTTAAAAGTCTTTTAGTCTGCACTTACGGCGTTATATTCTCACCTAGGGTTTAGCACTTAAATACAACCAAGCTATCAATGTCTATTCAAGTATCCAAAGAGGCAAACCTAGGGAGTCTAAGGTAAGCCAATCCGAACATTTGATGTTGTTTACGCATAGTAGTCCAAGTAGTCGTACAAAAATAGTCTCAAAGTAGTCCAAATAGTCGTACAAAAATAGTCTCAAAGTAGTCCAAATAGTTCGTACAAAAATAGTCTCAAAGTAGTCCAAATAGTTCGTACCAAAAACAGTTCCTTTAGTTCAAAAGTTTCCATAATTAGAAAGTCGTTCAAATAGTTCAAAAGGTTTCCAAAGGTTCGCAAAAGTTTAACAAGTTCGTAAAAGTTTTAATTAATAAGTAGCCAATAAGGCAATAAAGCATTTTTACGCATAAGAGTCTCTAAGAATTTGTCCAAAATAGTTTAAAGATCCACAAGTCAAAATAGTTCAAATAGACCAAGGTCAAAATAGTTCAATAAGTGCCAAAAGTCAAATTAGTCCGATAAGTACCAAAGTCAAAATAGTCGTACAAGTTCAATAAGTCAAAATAGTTTAAATAGGCCAGAGTTAAAATAGTTCACTAAGTACCAAAAGTCAAATTAGTCCGATAAGTACCAAAAGTCAAAATAGTCGTACAAGTTCAATAAGTCAAAATAGTTTGATAAGCAATTTCACATAAATGCCATAGTTCAAAAACAATTTGATCTCATGTTTCCCCCAAAAAGTATATTTAAATGTAAAAGTAAGGAGGGGTGTAACTCACGGTTTGCGAAGAGAGTGAACTCGGAATCGGTCGGATAAAGGAGCCGGGAATCACGGAATGCCTAAGAATACCAAGATTTGTCCAAAAGTTAATGTCTTATTAGGTTCTTTATATAATATTAGGTAACTTTTGTTCATGATTATGTGTTGAAGTCAAATTGTCTCAAAATTGGTCCGAAGTGGTTAACGTTTATTTTTAGTTTAAAAGTTCGATGTTAAAGTTATTAATATGATAAACATGTTTAGGTTACTGAAATGGTTTAGATTTTCTAACGAAATTTGGGCAGCGCTTCCGCGCCCAAAGTTCATGTCCAAAACCTACAACCATTTCCGCTCACAAAACATGCATATACACATAAAAACTTCATAACAAGTCAAATAAGTCTAAAGAGTCCAATATAAGTCATTATTATTATTAGTTTTACTCATCTCAGTCTTATAATAATATTTGCAAAAGTCCAGAATGTGTGTACAAGTTTAAAACGGACAAACGACGATTTTTCGGGAGAACAGCAGCTCGGTGCTGCGCACCTGGGCACAGGTGCTGCGCACCTAGCTGCTGTCTTTTTCCCGTTTTGTGTTTTTCTTGCTAAAAACGTTTTGTGACTCAAAGATTTCGACATGCAACCAGTAGATAACTTATAAAACACCATTTTAACAGTTTCTAAACAACTTTTATCCACAAAAACATAGATCTAAGTATCATCTAGGTAAAAATCGTTTTTGTAGAGAAAGTGATATAAATCTTTATAAAAACTCATTTTTATTGTTTAGATCTTACATGCAATTAGTAAAAACAGTAAATAAGGATAGGAGAAAGGTTTCTACCGAAGGAAATTGAATGGATGATGTTCTTGGTCGGATTTTTGCTTCAAAAACCTTTACAACGGTGGTCCTTTTTCGAAATCTTTTGGTCCCTTTTACTCCTTTGGATGATATGCACGATTTTTATGGATAGAAACTGGATTTTGATGGCCAAATGTTCTGGAAATGAAGGTGTTTTTGTTGTGTTCTTGAGAGAGTTTGAGAGGAAAGATGTGTGTGTGTGTTTTGTTTTTGGTAAAAATGAATAAGTAAAAAGAAAAATAGGAGTAATAATAATGGAGTGTGTTGGTAGTGTCAAAATGCAGTGATTATGGCCTGAAGCTCGAGTTTGATTGGTTAAATTTTGTGTAAAAACGAGGCAGGGACTGAAAGTGTAAAATTTTTGAAATCTGGCGTGAGGTGCTGCGCACCTATACCATAGGTGCTGCGCACCGGGGCTTTTTCAGCATTTTCAGATTCTTCGTTTTTACGTTACTGCTTCGTTGGACCTTTTTGTTAATTGAAAGTTCTTAATTATGATTAGTTATGAACTTAGGAAAGTTCAATATGTGTTTTCTTGGTATTAGGACTTATAAAATTGATTCCGGAAGTTATTCCGACACTAGCTCCGATAAAGTACCGACTCAACAATTACTAACTAGAACAAGGCGATCGCGATAAAAGAGTAGCTAATGTTTCGAACCGATAAAGTAGCTGAACAAGTATCTAGATTTTTGACGGTTGTCACATTCTCCCCGGGTTGAAAGGAATTTTGTCCCGAAATTTAGTTCGTCTCATGGGGAAGAGTTTGTCGTCGGATCGTGGTGGATTCTCCTGACGAATTTCGGTCCATGCGTCTTCACGCGGTAGTGGGACTACGTCGGAGGTTCCACTGAACTCAGAGATGGGCACAAGGTTCGGTCAATGCTATTTGTCCTTGGAGTCAACAACCTATGTGTTTCAACAAGGAACTTGGTTCGGTAGCAGTTTTGACCTTGTTTAGAGGGAGATGACGAAGGTCTCATCCGATGAACACTTTACAAGTGTGAGGAGGGAGCACGTAAGAACATTGGGAGACGGTTGGGAAAGTTAAAAGCGATGAGAGGTCGGATCGGTATATCTCAAGACTTAGATTGAACCGGTGTACTTCGGCTTAGTTTGCCGCGTTTCCTGAAGCAAGCTATCCTCCTTCCGTGGCGATATCCTAAGGGATACCCTATTGCCATCCAAGGGATTGAGGTTTTTCTTCTAGATGGTCACGCGGCTCCTTGGCCGGGTACGGGAACGTTTCCGGTCCTTCGCGAGTAGAGGTAGACGTAGGACCTTGCAAGTCCTCAACCGTCAGCTTCTAGCCGATGGGACGGTGTTTGACACCTGCGTCCAGGTATAGACTGATGGGTGTGCACCTAGTGCTGGCACGGGGTCCGTGACATAAGTGTACCCGATTAAAGGAAGGCGAATAGTGAGAGATGATGAGGTCTAGTCGCGTTCCTGGCGATTCTCAGGGGGGGCATTCCGAAGAGAGAGGGACGTAGATCGACTAATAGAGGGGTGAGTTTCGGTGTCGTGCCTTGACCTCGAGGTAAGTGAGGCACTTGGCGGGATACAGGGTAGTGTACTTACACATGTCCGGCCAGAATAGTATTCTCGGGAATTCCTGTTGCAGCAAGTCGGATCCCGGGTAGAGGGAATAACAATTCGATGGCCCTTGATGGGAATGGGTTCACGAATACCTTCGGATTTCGGAACTCGTGCTTGGAGCTTGGCGCAACGAGTTGCGTTCGGCCTGAGTTCGGCTCGTGCAAGGTTGGCTATGGGATCAGGGGAATGTTCTGCTCAGGGTCGGAATTTGCACATTGAGCATTGGGCGTACAACCTCTGATCTCGGGAGCGTTCTAGGGTGAGTTTGGGATGCTCACCGGATCTTCCTTGAGTAGGTGTGAGTGTTGGCGAGGGGTATGATTATCAATCATCCCAGTACGGCCTACACACTTTGTTTATTAAGTCCATGAATACCGGCGATGTGTTGTTTAGGCGTACTAACAGAGGGAAGGGCTTGGGTGGTTTGCATCGAGTTTGGGGAATGCGGTCCTCGAAAGTGTTGGTCAAAATGTCGCGAACCTGGTGATAACTCGGGCGGGGTCGACCTTTGAGAGGTATGCTGCATCCTGCAACTATTCGGACCGGTTGTCGATCCTCGGGGATGGTTATCGGTTCTCGACGGTCGGCTTGATGAGTTCATGACGCCAACGGATGGGTCTGTCTGTCTCTCGTTAGGGAAGTTGGGCTCCCCGGGTTGAATTTGTGTGGTAGGGTTAGGGTTGGGAAGTTCCTACAGCAGCTTTGGCCACCTTAGCATCTCCAGTGGTGCTAGATGGCAGGGAGCCTTGGCTATTGGTGCCGTGTTAGGAACGAGGTTTATTCGAAATTTTCGCTCGTCGCTTTCGGCGGTAGTCTGGGTAATTTCTCAGGGAAGCTTTGGATGGTCCTTGACTACAGAGGTGTCTTGGACTCGGCTTTCCTTAGATTTATACTCGACGTCGTGAGCGGAGGGTGCGTCGTAGGCTTTCTCGGGATGCTAGTGAGTTTATCGGAACGAATGACCTTGACTCGATAGTGCGGTGATTGGTTTATCCGACGATAGCGTCAAGGCTTGATGGTTCGGTAAGAACTGGGTCGATGGAGGAATTTTAGGCAAGGGAAGTACTGGGAATCCTAAATTTGCGTTTGTAGCTGCGACTATTGGGTCGTTGGCACATTCGAAGGAAAACTATCCGTAAAGCCTGAGGTCCTAAACTGATGAGATGTCTAATCTCTAAGGGGCAAGGTTTTCTTCAGCTCTTGAATCAAATAGTGCGGAAGGAAAAGGGTCATTTGACAGGGAACGTACCAGTAGTTGCTTTAAGGTCCTGAGAAGTTTCCTCGGCTGTGATTGCGAGAGCACTGAGGGTCTCTGTGGTATGCTCTAAGAGAAAATCCTCACGGAGGTGCTGGTTGCTCCCACATTCGAGACATAGCGGCTTTCTGTTCGCATTTTCTGGACAGCACCAGGGGTAGTGCCCCACTGTGTTGCAAAGTCTGCATACCGGGCACTTCCGGACATGGTGGAAGGGGCACCTGCTGCATTGGGTGTGCGGTCCAGTGTGGGTTCGAGGTATGGTGGGGTATCCCTGGGTGATACTAGTCCGTGAGATTTGGTGGTGAAGTTTCCTTCTCTTGTTCTCCCTTCGTTGGAAGAGTGCAGGAGAGGGAGGTAAGGGGTTAGTTCCAAGGTCCTCGTCCTCGTCCTGCCTAGCAGCATGTTCACGACAATGTCGGGAGAGGTGCCCGATTTTGTTGCACGAGTAACACGCTGGGCAGTCCCCAATGTGATGCCAGTAGCACTTACCGCAGTTAGGGTGCGGTCCAGCATACTCTCGGCGTCTGATGGCGGGCTTCTTGTCGTGGTCGCCCCTTAGGGGTTGGTGACTAGCCCTACGCTTCTCACTTTTCCTTCGAGTGAAGGGGGGCGGAGGAGAAGGGAGGTTGTTGTCATGATTGATCTCCGAACAAAAGGTGTCGGGGTTATCGCCTCTGAAAATCCTGTCGCTCACTCCGGCGATTACCTGGGCGATCAAGTCAGGTATTGCTGCGTTCATCTGGGCAATGACTTGCTCGGCGAGGTCACTAGCACTCAAGTGCGGGGGTGCCATGATTCTGCAACAGAAAGAATTTAGGTTGGGTTTAGAACGCGCGGATGAGATATGATAAGAATTACGATTTAGGTGACCATAGATACTCATAGCACGAGATTAACACGAGTGATCAAGTAGTACACGCAAGATTATGATTTAAGAGATAGAATCATAGTGTTCGCAACAAGTACAAAGTTCACAAGATACGACAAACCTAATGATAAAAGATAGAAATTTCATTAATAATAAGAAGTTTCGGTACACATAACAAATTTACTGAGAGAAATGTAAGTACAATACATAGAGAAATAATAAATAATGGCTTAAGTCGTGTATAATGGGAAAATTACGACTAAGCCGGTACAGTACGAGATAAAGGAAAATATGCCTAATAACGCTCTTCCAAGAACATCATGGCGGCGAGAGCTACGACAAGTGCTCCCATGACTATGCAAGCTCTGACGAGGCACTGGACGGTCCGGGCGGTGGCCTGAGCCGTCAGGATGATCCGCCGGGACTGCTGTGCTAACTCGTTCGCAGCATCGGAGACTTCAAATAGAAGAAGGCCCTGCTCCTGAGCTTCTTCAGCGAGTCCGCGGACCTGGCGGTGTAGGTTGAGGAAGGCGTCTGGTGGAAGAGGCTGATGAGTAGGTGGCATCATGGGTCGGGAGGGTCCGGACTCCTACGCACGCCGTCTTTCCTCGATGAACTGACGATCCCATGCGTAACGCTCCGATATCGGAGTGCGAAAGGCGGGATCGTAGGGGTCCAAGAAAGACTGTGGAGGCGCGGGTCGGAACGGGCCCGACCGCGGATGCACAGGTGCTCCAGCATTGGGTCCTCGGGGCTGTGGTGCTGCAACGGGCACCAACCTAGGAGGTGGAAGTACCGTCCTTGGGCTGGACCCATTACTGCTACTGATGGTCTGGGACGTGTCTTCCGTTGGGTCAGTCGTCTGGTGACGCTGACTCTCGGATGCGGTGTGGCCCTCAGAGGGTTCGTGAGAGGGGGAGGCGGCTCGGGGAAGTGATCGTGTCTGGGATCGAAAGTTCGAGGACTGAGACATGGCGTATCTGCGAATAGAGAGTTACATAAGTACGGGGAAACTAAGAATAGGAAAAACGTATGTAAAATGCATGCACGGGTCAATCATGTGAGTGTCGGGAATTGACAAGACCGGGAATTTATGGACTCAAAACCGTTTAACGATAGCCTTTCATTTTCCGTTCTTGCATAATTCATTTTGAACTACGGGTGGTTGCTCAAGTCACGCATAGTTGAAAAAGTTAATCATGCAATTGCGGAAAATAACATACTAAAGTTTGAACCCGAAAATGACGTTTTCTGAAAAGCCTTAGTTATAGTTTTGGTTTCGAAAACTTTTTGAAAGATTTTAAAACCGTTTTCACTATAACCCGTGCTCTGATACCAAGTCTGTCACACCCCGCTAAAGCGGAAACACGGAATGTGAAGAGCGAAGAATCATTTCACGGGTCACATAAAGTTTACGGTTCAAGTCATTAAGATTTAAATTCAAAAGTACAAATCAAATGTACAACCAAGATTCAACGTAAGACCATAGTACATAACAAAAGGTTTTTAAAATAAAATTCCCAAAATAAGGTCTTCTTCCCAAGGTACACTTCACATAAAAGACTTGACCCGCCTGAGCAATGCACTTCATAACTTACGCTTAGTTCCTGAAACATGAGATAAAGTGTCAACTACGAAAACGTAGTGAGTGAGTTACAGTTTATGACTTGGAGAAAAGTTCAATTAAAAACTTTATAATAGTCCGAGACGAATTCAAGATTTAAAAGTTCAAGAGTCGTTCAGGGTCAAAGAATTTCAAGACAATATCAAGTACTTAAAATTCAAGAGTAACTTAATTTAATTTAAGTGCTTAAAGTTCAAGAATAATAAAATTTCAAGACAACTCCAAATACGTTTAAAATAAATTTAAGTACGTTTCAAAATAATTTCGAGTACGACCAAAGTAAGTTCAAGTCAAATACAAAGTCAAATAGTGTAGCGAGCAAAAAGGGTCGTAGTCATTACCTCAGCGGTGGATTAATCCACATGTGCAAGACAGTAAGTAAATATATGCGTAATATAGACCTATGATCCTCGAGTTGAACCAACCACTAAGCTTAATATACGTAAGATTTAGTCTACACACTAATCCGATTCTGGTCGAGTACCTGCCCACTAGTCAAGTCTAAAGTCAGAGTCCGCGAGGACTTAGCAATATGTACCTTGGTCGCTACCCATTGGTAAGGAGTGACCGCTCCTAAGTATCGATACCCATAATATATGCTAACGGCTTGTGTTAATAGTGTGTATAGTCGTCCAAGAAAATCTGTGGGACCTTAAGTCGTACCATTTTTAAAAGTCTTTTAGTCTGCACTTACGGCGTTATATTCTCACCTAGGGTTTAGCACTTAAATACAACCAAGCTATCAATGTCTATTCAAGTATCCAAAGAGGCAAACCTAGGGAGTCTAAGGTAAGCCAATCCGAACATTTGATGTTGTTTACGCATAGTAGTCCAAGTAGTCGTACAAAAATAGTCTCAAAGTAGTCCAAATAGTCGTACAAAAATAGTCTCAAAGTAGTCCAAATAGTTCGTACAAAAATAGTCTCAAAGTAGTCCAAATAGTTCGTACCAAAAACAGTTCCTTTAGTTCAAAAGTTTCCATAATTAGAAAGTCGTTCAAATAGTTCAAAAGGTTTCCAAAGGTTCGCAAAAGTTTAACAAGTTCGTAAAAGTTTTAATTAATAAGTAGCCAATAAGGCAATAAAGCATTTTTACGCATAAGAGTCTCTAAGAATTTGTCCAAAATAGTTTAAAGATCCACAAGTCAAAATAGTTTAAATAGACCAAGGTCAAAATAGTTCAATAAGTGCAAAAAGTCAAATTAGTCCGATAAGTACCAAAGTCAAAATAGTCGTACAAGTTCAATAAGTCAAAATAGTTTAAATAGGCTAGAGTTAAAATAGTTCACTAAGTACCAAAAGTCAAATTAGTCCGATAAGTACCAAAAGTCAAAATAGTCGTACAAGTTCAATAAGTCAAAATAGTTTGATAAGCAATTTCACATAAATGCCATAGTTCAAAAACAATTTGATCTCATGTTTCCCCCAAAAAGTATATTTAAATGTAAAAGTAAGGAGGGGTGTAACTCACGGTTTGCGAAGAGAGTGAACTCGGAATCGGTCGGATAAAGGAGCCGGGAATCACGGAATGCCTAAGAATACCAAGATTTGTCCAAAAGTTAATGTCTTATTAGGTTCTTTATATAATATTAGGTAACTTTTGTTCATGATTATGTGTTGAAGTCAAATTGTCTCAAAATTGGTCCGAAGTGGTTAACGTTTATTTTTAGTTTAAAAGTTCGATGTTAAAGTTATTAATATGATAAACATGTTTAGGTTACTGAAATGGTTTAGATTTTCTAACGAAATTTGGGCAGCGCTTCCGCGCCCAAAGTTCATGTCCAAAACCTACAACCATTTCCGCTCACAAAACATGCATATACACATAAAAACATCATAACAAGTCAAATAAGTCTAAAGAGTCCAATATAAGTCATTATTATTATTAGTTTTACTCATCTCAGTCTTATAATAATATTTGCAAAAGTCCAGAATGTGTGTACAAGTTTAAAACGGACAAACGACAATTTTTCGGGAGAACAGCAGCTCGGTGCTGCGCACCTGGGCACAGGTGCTGCGCACCTAGCTGCTGTCTTTTTCCCGTTTTGTGTTTTTCTTGCTAAAAACGTTTTGTGACTCAAAGATTTCGACATGCAACCAGTAGATAACTTATAAAACACCATTTTAACAGTTTCTAAACAACTTTTATCCACAAAAACATAGATCTAAGTATCATCTAGGTAAAAATCGTTTTTGTAGAGAAAGTGATATAAATCTTTATAAAAACTCATTTTTATTGTTTAGATCTTACATGCAATTAGTAAAAACAGTAAATAAGGATAGGAGAAAGGTTTCTACCGAAGGAAATTGAATGGATGATGTTCTTGGTCGGATTTTTGCTTCAAAAACCTTTACAACGGTGGTCCTTTTTCGAAATCTTTTGGTCCCTTTTACTCCTTTGGATGATATGCACGATTTTTATGGATAGAAACTGGATTTTGATGGCCAAATGTTCTGGAAATGAAGGTGTTTTTGTTGTGTTCTTGAGAGAGTTTGAGAGGAAAGATGTGTGTGTGTGTTTTGTTTTTGGTAAAAATGAATAAGTAAAAAGAAAAATAGGAGTAATAATAATGGAGTGTGTTGGTAGTGTCAAAATGCAGTGATTATGGCCTGAAGCTCGAGTTTGATTGGTTAAATTTTGTGTAAAAACGAGGCAGGGACTGAAAGTGTAAAATTTTTGAAATCTGGCGTGAGGTGCTGCGCACCTATACCATAGGTGCTGCGCACCGGGGCTTTTTCAGCATTTTCAGATTCTTCGTTTTTACGTTACTGCTTCGTTGGACCTTTTTGTTAATTGAAAGTTCTTAATTATGATTAGTTATGAACTTAGGAAAGTTCAATATGTGTTTTCTTGGTATTAGGACTTATAAAATTGATTCCGGAAGTTATTCCGACACTAGCTCCGATAAAGTACCGACTCAACAATTACTAACTAGAACAAGGCGATCGCGATAAAAGAGTAGCTAATGTTTCGAACCGATAAAGTAGCTGAACAAGTATCTAGATTTTTGACGGTTGTCACACAATGCTAATGTCAACAATCACCAGCAGCAACAGCAGCAACAGCAACAACAGCAGCAACAGCAGCAACAACAGCAGCAACAACAGCAACAGCAGCAACAGAACAACCACCAGAACCGAAACCAACACCCAAACCCACCAGCTTGCACCTACAAGAGTTTCATGGCCTGCAAGCCCAAGGAATTCCATGGCACAACTGGTGCCGTAGGCCTGGTATCATTGTTTGAGAGCATCGAGTCGGTGCTGCACATCAGTGGATGTGCTGAAGCTATGAAAGTGCAGTACGCCTCCTGCATATTGCACGGGAAAGCACTGACTTGGTGGAACAATGTGGTCCGCAATAGGGGACGTGAGACCGCCAATGATCTCACCTGGGAACAATTCAAGAACCTCCTGATTGATGAGTACTGCCCCAAAGGGGAAATCAAAAAGCTCGAGGCTGAGCTCTGGGATCATCAGATGGTCGGAAACGACATCGAAGGGTACACCGCGCGATTCCATGAGTTGGCCCGACTGGTCCCAAGGCTAGTGACTCCCGAAGAAAACAAGATTGACCTGTACATCTCCGGTCTTGTTCCTGAAATCAGGGGAATGGTTCTCACTAAGGAACCCCAGACCCTTCAAAGTGCCATCATCCTAGCTCACCGCCTCACGAGCAGCCTACTCACCGCTCCTCCCTCATCCAAGAAGGAGTCGGGTGGGAAAACGAAGTCCGATCAGACCCCGAGGCGAAGTGATAGGAACAAGAAAAAGAAGACCACCCGCAATCTTGCCATAGCAGCTGTAGCACCGCCACCGCCACCTCCACCAGCTGGAAACCAATACACGGGGACGAACCCCAAGTGCAACAAGTTCAATTTCCACCACCACGGTAACTGTCCCGTGTGTTTGAGGTGCCAAAAGGAAGGGCACTTTGCTAAATACTGCCCGGACAAGTTGGCAGCTCCAGGTCAGAAGCCGGTGTGCTTCGAGTGCGGAAGTGACCAGCACCTCCGGAATGCCTGCCCAAGACTTCGAAACGACCAACCTAACCAAGGCGGGCGAGGTCGAGGACGTGCATTCGCACTCACAGCTGAAGAGGCTCGACAGGACCCGAACGCGGTGAACGGTACGTTCCCTGTTAATAAACATTATGCATCCGTTTTGTTCGATTCTGGTGCCGAAAGAAGCTTTGTATCCTTAGAATTTAGGCCCCTCATTAAATTAGGATCTAAGGTTCTTAAGGATAGCTTCACCATAGAGTACGCTAACGGTCAGGAGTTCGAAGCTAAGGATATAATCATAGGATGTTCCATATGCCTGTCCGATAAAACTTTCCCTATTGATTTAATCCCTATCGAGCTGAAAAGCTTTGATGTCATCGTCGGAATGGACTGGCTCTCTCGTTTCCGAGCCGAGATCGTCTGTTTTGATAAACTCATCCACATCCCTCTTTCCGACACTGAAACTTTAGTTGTTCAAGGAGACAAACCCGGATGATCACTCCGTCTCGTGTCGTCCATAAAAATGCGTAAGTACCTCGAGAAGGACTGTGACGCGTTTCTTACTCACGTTGTTGAACGTAAACCCAAGGAGATCCGTATTCAAGATATCCCAGTAGTCAAGGATCACCCTGAAGTCTTTCGCGAAGATTTGCCCGGGCTACCTCCGCATCGATAAGTGGAATTCCGGATAGACCTCATTCCTGGTGCAGTCCCGGTCGCTAGGACACCGTACCGTCTAGCCCCACCGGAGATGCAAGAGCTGTCCAAACAACTTCAGGAACTTTTGGATCATGGTCTTATTCGTCCTAGCTCGTCCCCCTGGGGAGCCCCTATACTCTTCGTTAAAAAGAAAGACGGATCCTTTCGTATGTGCATCGACTACCGCGAACTTAACAAGCTGACCGTCAAGAATCGATACCCACTCCCGAGGATCGATGACCTTTTCGACCAGTTGCAGGGTGCAACTCATTTCTCGAAAATCGACCTCCGTTCGGGTTATCATTAGGTTCGTGTCAGCGAGACCGACATTCCAAAAACCGCTTTTCGTACCCGTTACGGTCATTACGAATTCCTAGTCATGCCATTCGGTCTAACCAACGCACCAGCAGTGTTCATGGACTTGATGAACCGGGTGTGTAGACCTTACTTGGACAAATTCGTGATCGTGTTCATTGATGACATTCTTATCTACTCGAGAAACCAGGAGGATCACGCGAAACACTTAAAACTCATCTTAGAACTCCTCCGAGAACAGAAACTGTAAGAAAAAATTCTCTAAGTGTGAATTCTGGCTCCGGGAAGTACATTTCCTTGGTCATGTGGTCAACCAAGATGGGATCCATGTGGATCCGGCTAAGATAGAAGCGATCGAGAAATGGCAAGCCCCGACGACTCCTACGAAAATTCGTCAATTCCTAGGGTTGGCCGGCTATTATCGAAGGTTCATCAAAAATTTCTCGAAGATCGCTAAGCCACTTACCGAGCTCACTCAGAAGGACAAGGATTTCGTTTGGGGTACTAAGCAAGAGGAATCCTTCCAGAAACTCAAGCACCAGCTTTGCCACGCACCGATTTTGTCTCTACCAGAGGGTACGGATAACTTCGTAGTATTATGCGATGCATCCCATCAAGGACTTGGGTGTGTCATTATGCAGAAGGACAAAGTCATCGCCTACGCTTCAAGACAACTCAAGGTTCACGAACAAAACTACACTACTCACGACCTAGAGCTGGGAGCAGTCGTGTTTGCACTAAAGATCTGGAGACACTACTTGTATGGGACTAAGTGCACGGTTTTCACGGATCACAAGAGTCTTCAACACATCCTAGACCAGAAGATGCTCAACATGAGGCAAAGGAGATGGATCGAACTGCTGAGTGACTACGATTGCGAGATCAAGTACCACGCGGGTAAAGCAAACGTAGTGGCAGACGCCCTGAGTCGGAAGGAAAGGGTGAGACCATCTCGGGTTAGAGCATTGGGTATTCAGATTCAGACGAACCTTCAAACGCAAATCGCCAAAGTTCAGCGAGAAGCGTTGAAGCCCGAGAACTTAAAAGGAGAAACTTTACACAATCATGAGAAGGAGTTCGAACGCAAATCCGACGGGATTCATTACTTCAAGGGCCGAGCATGGATTCCGAAGTCCGAGGATCTTCGCAAGTTAATTCTAGATGAAGGCCACCGTTCCCGATACTCCATCCACCCCGGTTCAGACAAGTTGTACAAGGATCTTAGGGAGTATTATTGGTGGCCGGGCATGAAGAAAGATATCGCCTTGTACGTAGCCAAGTGTCTCACTTGCTCCAAGGTCAAGGCAGAATATCAGAAACCTTCAGGACTACTGCAGCAACCGGAGATTCCTATGTGGAAGTGGGAGCAGATCTCCATGGATTTCATTACCAAGTTACCCCGGACGGCAAAGGGTAACGACACAATTTGGGTAATTGTGGACCGTTTGACGAAGTCTGCTCACTTTCTGCCGGTGCGAGAAACCCACTCGATGGAGAAGTTCGCGCAAATCTACATCAACGAAATCATCTCTCGCCACGGGACACCTTTCTCCATCATTTCTGACAGGGATATTCGGTTCACGTCTCGCTTTTGGAACGCGCTTCAGAAATCTCTCGGGACGCGACTAGATCTTAGCACAGCTTACCACCCTCAGACCGACGGTCAAAGCGAGAGGACGATTCAAACGCTTGAGGATATGCTTAGAGCATGCGTAGTTGACTTTGGAGGAAGTTGGGATACTCATCTTCCATTGGTCGAGTTTTTGTACAACAACAGCTACCACGCTAGCATTAAGTGTGCTCCGTTCGAGGCCTTATATGGACGTAAGTGCCGGTCGCCGCTTTGTTGGCTAGAAGCCGGTGATCGACAGCTCACAAGGCTTGACATTGTTCAAGAAACCATCGACAAGATCACCACTATCAGAGAGCGACTGAAGACGTCCCGTACTCGGCAGAAGAACTACACCGATAACCGAAGGAAACCCCTCGAGTTCCAGATCGGCGATCGTGTACTTCTTAAAGTATCGCCATGGAAAGGGGTAGTTCGCTTCGGGAAACGCGGTAAGCTAAGCCCAAGGTACACCGAACCGTTTGAAGTTATCGAGAGTATTGGTCCAGTAGTGTATCGACTTCAACTTCCGCCAGTTCTTTCCAATGTTCATAACGTGTTCCATGTCTCGCACTTAAAAAAGTGCTTATCCGATGAGACCATCGTCATCCCGCTCGACGAGGTCAAGATCGACAACAAGCTCAATTTCATCGAGGAACCGCTTGAAGTTGTAGACCGAGAGGTCAAGCAACTCAGACAAAGTCGTGTTCCGATTGTCAAGGTTCGTTGGAACTCCCGACGTGGTCACGAATTCACATGGGAACGTGAAGACCAGATACGTCAAAAGTATCCGCATTTGTTCAAAGATACTTCTACCTGATGAGACGAGTCAAATTTCGGGACGAAATTTCTTTCAACCCGGGGATGATGTGACAACCGTCAAAATTTCAGGTGATTCTCAGTTAATTTATCGGTTCGAATCTCCAGTTACTCTTTTATAGTGTTCATAATTCTCTAGCTCGTACATGTTGTGTCTTGATTTTGTCGGAACCAGTGTCAGAATAACTCCCGGAATCGAATTATATAAGCCCTAATACCAAGAAAACACCTAATGAACTTTCCTAAGTTCATAACGTATCATAATTAAGAACTTTCAGTTAACGAAAAGGTCCAATGAAGCAAAACGTAAAAACGAAAAATCAGAAAAATACTGAAATTGGCCCAGTGCGCCGCACAAAGCAGTCAGTGCGACGCACTGGTTGGCAGAATTCAAAAATTTCAAGTTTTATTACTTGTCTCGTTTTTAACAAAACTAATACCAATCAAACTCGGATTTTTACCATCATTACTGCATTTTGCAGTATCCCAACCCCCCTCATTATCACCCTCTTTATTTTCTTTTCATTTTCATTTTACATAATCAAAAACACACACACACACACTAACTTTTCTCTCATCCTCCCCATTTTTTCTCTCAAAGACCACCCCAAATCCAGTGAGTTCCAGCCACAAAATCCACCCAAATCAACCATCAAAATCGTTCATTAACCAAAGCAAACAAGGAGGAGCAAAAGCATTTTCGGTTTCAAGCATTTTCATCACTTTTGGAGCTCTAAATCCTCCAAAAACATCATCCATCCACTTTCATCCGGTAGAAACCTTATTCTTATCTTTATTTACTGTTTTTACAAGTTGCATGTAAGATCTAAACCATAAAAACAAGTTTTTATGAAGATTCATAACACATATTATACAAAAACGGGTTTTTATTAAAACAACACTCTAGATCTATGTTTTGTGAATAAAGTTATGTACAAACTGTAAAAATGGTGTTTTATGAAGTATCTACTGATTGCATGTTGAAATCCTTGGGTAACAAATCGTTTTGGACAAGAAAAACACAAAAACGGGAAAAGACAGCAGGGAGGTGCGCCGCACCCCTGCTCAGTGCGGCGCACCGGGCTGCTGTCTTCCCGAAAAATCGTCGTTTTAGTCGTTGGAAACTTGTGTACACATTCTGGATTTTTGTTAATAACGTTATGGGACTGAGATGACTTAAATTAATAACAGTGATAACTTGTATGAAACTCTTTGGACAATATGGACTTGTTTAATAAATTATTATGTGCATATATGTGTTTTGTGAGCGGAAAATGATTTTAGGTTTTGGACATGAAATTTGGGCGCGGAAGCGCTGCCCAAATTTCGTTAGAAAACTTAAACCATTTCAGCAACCTAAACATGTCTATCATAATAATAATAACTTTAACTATAGACTTTCGGACTAAATATAACGTTAACCGCTTCGGACCATTTTTGGAACAATATTAAACTTAACACTTGAAGTTAAATAAAAATTGTCTATTATATCATTTAAAGTAACATAATGAGATAATAACTTTTGGACAACCTTGGTATCCTTAGGCATTCCGTGATTCCCGACTCTTATTTCCGACCGAATTCCGAGTTCTCTTTTCTTCGCAAACCGTGAGTTACAACCCCACTTTGTTTTACTTTTGTACTTTTAAACATTATTTGGGGGAAACATAAGATTATATGCTTTGTAACTTTTGACACTATTTGCGAATTATTGAAACAATTGGAAACTTGGTACTTTTGATACTTTATTGAAACTTTTGGAAACTTGTGTGAAACTTTAGAAACTTGAAACATTTCAAACTTATGAAACTCGTAAACTTTGGAAACTTGTACGAAGCCTTATTGAAACTCTTATGAAACTTTGAACTTCGGGAAACTTGGAAACTTGTGAACTATTATGCGTATATGTGTTGATGCCTTAGCCGGTTAACTAAATTTAGGATAATTGTTAGCGACCAATCCTTGATGAAAATATAAACCCGTAAGAACTTACTGCTACTTTTGGAAACTTTGTTCATTTGCCCCGTTTTTGGTTCAGGAACTTTAATTCACTATTAGCAATAGCCGTTACTCATATGGGTATCGATACTTAGGAGCGGTCACTCCTTACTCAGGGTTAGCGACCCAAGTACATATTACTAAGATTCCGTTAGCAACTTATTGAAATATTTTTGGGCTAGATCAGGACCACACAATCGGTTTAGTGTATACTTACTATTTATATTATGCCAAGAGATTGACACGAGTTACTATTTAGATAAACACATACTCCCTACGCATATACCTTTTTAGAGCTTGGATTCCGCTGCAACTTTATTTATACGATTTTTATTTATTTCACTTGCGTGTGTATAAACCTTTTACTATTCACATATATGTTCTAACGTCGCTCCGTTCCTTTTACTTGACGTCACTATTTTCATGTACTTTCTATTTTTGGAAACTTACTCTAAACTGTAACTCATTCACTACTTTATGTAGTTGACACTTTATCTTATGTTTCAGGAAATTAATGTAAGTGTATGGATTGCATGGCAAGGAAGGGTCATTATGGTTACATGAGGCGCAAAGTGGGAAAAGACCTTTCTATTTTTGGGAATTTTATTTTGAAACATTGTACTTGTACTTTATTTAAAACTTGTGAACTGCTTGGTTGTTGAAACTTGAACTATTTTATTTTTATGTAAATGACTTGAATCGTTTAAATTTGCTTATGACCGTGTAATGATATTCCAGCTCTCACATTCCGTGTTTCCGCTATAGCGGGGTGTGACACAAAAGTAAAACAAAGTGGGGTTGTAACTCACGGTTTGCGAAGATAAAAGGTATGAACTAGCACGAAAGAAGCGGAACACGTCGGGAATCACAAACGACCTAAAACACCGGGAAGTTGTACAAGTTTTATTAGTATAATTTGAGTTATGTTAAGTTCCAATTTAACATTTTAAATTCCCAATTTCTTATACTTAGATTCTGTTCCAAAAAGTTATTACGGAAGATTATATGATTAAGTGTGTTCGTGTACGGTTTCGGGTCCGATATGTACAAATTAAGTCCAAAAGTGTCCATGTTCAAAGTCAAAGTGTATAAGTCCCGAAATGTTAAGTTACTGAATTTAAGGTATGTTATACGGTGAAATTTGGGCAGTGCTTCCGCGCAATAAGATTTAAGTCCAATTTTCAAAACACTTTCCCGCCTTAAGACATGCAATATAACGATTTAAACAATAATACACAAGTTTTAAATTCTCAATCATTCTCAAACAATTCCTTTGTCCAAAACAGTAAGCTTTTCAAAAGTAATTAATCTGCGGTACTTATTTTAGCTTATTTTTACGTTTAGAGCTTTTAAAACGATAAATGTGTCAAACAGCAGTATTCAGGCGACGGCTGGAGGTACTCAGTTGCCGGCTGGACTTTAGCCGTCGGCTGAGAACCTTCAACCGCCGGCCAAAAGCCTTCGGCCAGTTTCAAGATTGCTTTATTTTCCGATTTTTAGCTTGTTTAACGGGTAGATTTGACATGCAAACTGTTATAACTCAAATATATGTATTTCCAAAGTAAAATCACTGTTTTCTTTTAGATTTACATGTTAAAAATATAGATCTATCATAAAAACTCGTTTTTAAGCAAGAAAACGTTTTAGATCCTTATAAAAACATATTTTCAGGTTATAGATTTTACATGCAAGTGATTATTTAAGTAAAAAGGGTAAAATAAAGAAGTTCTACCGGAGGAAAAACCAAGGTGATGGTTTGGATGAGATTTAGCTCCAAAAACTTCTTGAAAACCCGATTTAAACCTTTCCTTTTGCTACCCTTTACTCTTGGAACGATTTGTATATGTTTGATGGTCGATTTATGTGTGTTTATGGACTGATTTTGGATGAAATATTTCTGCTTTGTTTGGTGTTCTTGAGAGGGAGTAGAGAGAGTTTAGAGTGAGAGAGATTAGTGTGTGTGTGTTAGTTTGAATTGTGATGGAAAATGAAATGTGAGTGGGATTAGGGGGAAGGGACTGGTCTTGGGGGTCACAAATGACAGTTATTTCTGCCCAGTCCCGAGTTATAAAGTTGGTCCAATGAGCTTTCATGCAAAAATGAGTCATCGTCCAGCTGGACAGCGGGATTCAGCCGCCGACTGGATTGAAAATCCAGCTTTTTGACGTTTTAAGTTTTCCGTTATAATTAGTTAAGGACTATAATCTTTTTAGTTTCCGTTATGAACTTAGTCAAGTTCTTGTGTTGTTTATTTGGTGTTAGGATTTATAAGTTGATTCCGACTTTTGGTTCCGATAATAAAAGACACAATAAGTATGAACCCGAACAATATGTACGCGATAAAGAGTAACTAGAGATTCGAACCGATTAAGTAACTGAGAATCACCTGAAATTTAGACGGTTGTCACATCATCCCCGGGTTGAAAGAAATTTCGTCCCGAAATTTGACTCGTCCTATCAGGTAGAAGTATCTTTGAACACGTGAGGATACTTTTGACGTATCTGGTCTTCACGTTCCCATGTGAATTCGTGACCACGTCGGGAGTTCCAACGAACCTTGACGATAGGAACTCGGCTTTGTCTGACTTGCTTGACCTCTCGATCTACAACTTCAAGCGGTTCCTCGATGAAATTGAGCTTGTTGTCGATTTTGACCTCGTCGAGCGGGATGACGAGGGTCTCATCAGATAGGCACTTTTTCAAGTGCGAGACATGGAACACGTTATGAACATTGGAAAGAACTGGCGGGAGTTGGAGTCGATACGCTACTGGACCAATACGCTCGATGACTTCAAACGGTCCGGTGTACCTTGGGCTTAGCTTGCCGCGTTTCCCGAAGCGAACTACCCCTTTCCATGGCGATACTTTAAGAAGTACCCGCTCGCCAACCTGGAACTCGAGGGGTTTTCTTCGGTTATCGGCGTAGCTCTTCTGCCGAGTACGAGACGTCTTCAGTCGCTCTCTGATGGTGGTGATCTTGTCGATGGTTTCTTGAACAATGTCGAGCCTTGTGAGCTGTCGATCACCAGCTTCTAGCCAACAAAGCGGCGATCGGCACTTGCGTCCATATAAGGCCTCGAACGGGGCACACTTAATGCTAGCGTGGTAGTTGTTGTTGTACGAAAACTCGACCAATGGAAGATGAGTATCCCAACTTCCTCCAAAGTCAACTACGCATGCTCTAAGCATATCCTCAAGCGTTTGGATCGTCCTTTCGCTTTGACCGTCGGTCTGAGGGTGGTAAGCTGTGCTAAGATCTAATCGTGTCCCGAGAGATTTCTGAAGCGCGTTCCAAAAGCGGGACGTGAACCGACTATCCCTGACAGAAATGATGGAGAGAGGTGTCCGGTGGAGAGAGATGATCTTGTTGATGTAGATTTGCGCGAACTTCTCCATTGAGTGGGTTTCTCGCACCGGCAGAAAGTGAGCAGACTTCGTCAAACGGTCCACAATTACCCAAATTGTGTCGTTACCCTTTGCCGTCCGGGGTAACTTGGTAATGAAATCCATGGAGATTTGTTCCCATTTCCACATAGGGATCTCCGGTTGCTGCAGAAGTCCTGAAGGTTTCTGATATTTCGCCTTGACCTTGGAGCAAGTGAGACACTTGGCTACGTACAAGGCGATATCTTTCTTCATGCCCGGCCACCAGTAATACTCCCTAAGGTCCTTGTACAACTTGTCCGATCCTGGGTGAATGGAGTATCGGGAACGGTGGCCCTCATCCAAGATTAGCTTTCGAAGATCCTCGGACTTCGGAATCCATGCTCGGCCCTTGAAGTAGTGAATCCCGTCAGATTTGCGTTCGAACTCCTTCTCATGATTGTGTAAAGTTTCTCCTTTTAAGTTCTCGGGCTTCAACGCTTCTCGCTGAACTTCGGCGATTTGCGTTTGAAGGTTCGTCTGAATCTGAATACCCAATGCTCTAACCCGAGATGGTCTCACCCTTTCCTTCCGACTCAGGGCGTCTGCCACTACGTTTGCTTTACCCGCGTGGTACTTGATCTCGCAATCGTAGTCACTCAGCAGTTCAATCCATCTCCTCTGCCTCATGTTGAGCATCTTCTGGTCTAGAATGTGTTGAAGACTCTTATGATCCGTGAAAACCGTGCACTTAGTCCCATACAAGTAGTGTCTCCAGATCTTTAGTGCAAACACGACTGCTCCCAGCTCTAGCTCGTGAGTAGTGTAGTTCTGTTCGTGAACCTTGAGTTGTCTTGAAGCGTAGGCGATGACTTTATCTTTCTGCATAAGGACACACCCAAGTCCTTGATGGGATGCGTCGCAGAATACTACGAAGTTATCCGTAACCTCTGGTAAAGACAAAATCGGTGTGTGGCAGAGCTAGTGCTTGAGTTTCTGGAAGGATTCCTCTTGCTTCGTACCCCAAACAAAATCCTTATCCTTCTGAGTGAGCTCGTTGAGTGGCTTAGCGATCTTCGAGAAATTCTCGATGAACCTTCGATAGTAGCCGGCCAACCCTAGGAATGGACGAATTTCCGTAGGAGTCGTCGGGGCTTGCCATTTCTCGATCGCTTCTATCTTAGTCGGATCTACATGGATCCCTTCTTGGTTGACCACATGACCAAGGAAATGCACTTCTCGGAGCCAAAATTCACACTTAGAGAATTTGGCGTACAGTTGTTGTTCTCGGAGGAGTTCTAAGATGAGTTTCAAGTGTTTCGCGTGATCCTCCTTGTTTCTCGAGTAGATAAGAATGTCATCAATGAACACGATCACGAATTTGTCCAGGTAAGGTCTACACACCCGGTTCATCAAGTCCATGAACACTGCTGGTGCGTTGGTTAGACCGAATGGCATGACAAGGAATTCGTAATGACCGTAACGGGTACGAAAAGCGGTTTTTGGAATGTCGGTCTCGCTGACACGAACTTGATGATAACCCGATCGGAGGTTGATTTTCGAGAAATAAGTTGCACCCTGCAACTGGTCGAAAAGGTCATCGATCCTCGGGAGTGGGTATCGGTTCTTGACAGTCAGTTTGTTCAGTTCGCGGTAGTCGATGCACATACGAAAGGATCCGTCTTTCTTTTTAACGAAGAGTATAGGGGCTCCCCAGGGGGACGAGCTAGGACGAATAAGACCATGATCCAAAAGTTCCTGGAGCTGTTTGGACAGCTCTTGCATATCCGGTGGGGCTAGACGGTACGGTGTCCTAGCGACCGGTGCTGCACCAGGAATGAGGTCTATCCGGAATTCCACTTGTCGATGCGGAGGTAGCCCGGGCAAATCTTCGGGAAAGACTTCAGGGTGATCCTTGACTACTGGAATGTCTTGAATACGGATCTCCTTGGTTTTACGTTCGACAACGTGAGCAAGAAACGCGTCACAGTCCTTCTCGAGGTACTTGCGCATTTTTATGGACGACACGAGACGGAGTGATCGTCCGGGTTTGTCTCCTCGAACAACTAGGGTTTCGGTGTCAGAGAGAGGGATGCGGATAAGTTTGTCAAAACAGACGATCTCGGCTCGGAAACGAGAGAGCCAGTCCATTCCGACGATGACATCAAAGCTTTTCAGCTCGATCGAGATTAAATCAATAGGGAAAGTTTTATCGGACAGGCATATGGAACATCCTATGATTATATCCTTAGATTCGAACTCCTGACCGTTAGCGTACTCTATGGTGAAGCTATCCTTAAGAACCTTAGATCCTAAGTTAATGAGGGGTCTAAATTCTAAGGACACAAAGCTTCTTTCGGCACCAGAATCGAACAAAACGGATGCATAATGGTTATTAACAGGAAACGTACCGTTCACCGCATTCGGGTCCTGCCGAGCCTCTTCAGCTGTGAGTGCGAATGCGCGTCCTCGACCTCGCCCGCCTTGGTTAGGTTGGGCGTTTCGGAGTCTTGGGCAAGCATTCCGGAGGTGCTAGTCACTTCCGCACTCGAAGTACGCTGGCTTCTGACCTGGAGCTGCCAACTTATTCGGGCAGTACTTAGCAAAGTGCCCTTCCTTCTGGCACCTCAAACACACGGGACAGTTACCGTGGTGGTGGAAATTGCACTTGTTTCACTTGGGGTTCGTCCCCGTGTATCGGTTTCCAGCTGGTGGAGGTGGCGGTGGCGGTACTACAGCTGCTATGGCAAGATTGCGGGTGGTCTTCTTCTTCTTGTTCCTATCACTTCGCCTTGGGGTCTGATCGGACTTCCTTTTCTCATCCGACTCCTTCTTGGATGAGGTAGGAGTGGTGAGTAGGTTGCTTGTGAGGCGGTGAGCTAGGATGATGGCACTCTGGAGGGTCTGGGGTTCCTTAGTGAGAACCATTCCCCTGATTTCAGGAACAAGACCGGAGATGTACAGGTCAATCTTGTTTTCTTCGGGAGTCACTAGCCTTGGGACCAGTCGGGCCAACTCATGGAATCGGGCGGTGTACCCTTCGATGTCGTTTCCGACCATCTGATGATCCCAGAGCTCAGCCTCGAGCTTTTTGATTTCCCCTTTGGGGCAGTACTCCTCAATCAGGAGGTTCTTGAATTGTTCCCAGGTGAGAGCATTGGCGGTCTCACGTCCCCTATTGCGGACTACATTGTTCCACCAAGTCAGTGCTTTCCCGTGCAATACGCAGGAGGCGTACTGCACTTTCATAGCTTCAGCACATCCACTGATGTGCAGCACCGACTCGATGCTCTCAAACCATGATACCAGGCCTACGGCACCAGTTGTGCCATGGAATTCCTTGGGCTTGCAGGCCATGAAACTCTTGTAGGTGCAAGCTGGTGGGTTTGGGTGTTGGTTCTGGTTCTGGTGGTTGTTCTGCTGTTGTTGCTGTTGCTGCTGTTGCTGTTGCTGCTGTTGCTGTTGTTGTTGTTGTTGCTGTTGTTGTTGCTGTTGTTGCTGCTGTTGCTGGTGATTGTTGACATTAGCATTGATCCCCGCAGTGATCTGGGCGATCATATTGGGCATCGCTGCTCTCAACTGCTCGGCGACCTGCTCGACGATGATACTGGCGTTGGTACGGGGTGCCATGATTCTACAACAGATAACAGATTTAGTTTAGAAACGCACGATTAGAGTACGATAAGAACATAATTCAATGAACAAGTTATCAATCACGCAAGAGTAATGTAATAGAACAGGTAGTACACGCATGATAAGATCTCAGGAGATTCACATGACAAGGATTCATACGCAAGAAATGATTCAACACAGTACAAGATTCACAAGACAAGGTAATAATAGATAATAATAAATGGAACTTCATTCATTAAGATAATAAGTTGAGTACAAGGTTCATAATGGAAAGGAAGTACAGTACAATACAATAGGGAAATAATGGAGATGGCTCAAAGTTGTGTACATTTGAAAATTACAACTCACCCTACAGTACATAATAAAAGAAATAAACTAACGGCGTCTCTCGAAGAACATCTTGGCAGCAATAACCGCCAACAAGGTCCCCATGACCAAGCAAACTCCTACCAAGCGTTGCACCGTACGGGCCGTGGCCTGAACCACAGAAAGGTGTCGCAACGCTTGTTCCGACAACCGCTGCGCGGCATCGGAGACCTCGCAAAGGAGCAGCCCTTGTTGCTTGGCTTCCTCTGAAAGTCCCCTTACCTCGCGGTGGAGGTGCAGGAAAGCGGCAGGAGGGGGAAGCTGTGGGGTATGCGGCATCCTCTGCCTTGCTGCTTCAGCGTCTCGAGCCCGCTGCATCTCTTCTCGCTAGAGCTGTCGCTCCCACTAGTAGTGATCCATCATCGACGTGCGTGGGGCCTCGGGAGGTGGGTGTCCGAACGGAAGATGGGGTGGCGCAGGCCTGGACGGGCCGTCCTGCTGCGCCGCCATCCTATCGGGTAGCCGTCCCGGAAGGATTACCTGCTTACGTGCCGTCGTGACGACACGTGGTCCACGGCGTTGTGGTGGCGCGGCAACGGGGGCCGGTGGAGGTGGTAAAACCGACCTCGGGCTTGACCCGATGCTGCTGGACACAGCCATGGAGGTATCCTCCGTGGGGTCCGTGGTCTGATGTCGGAGACTTTCCGAGGCGGTATGGCCCTCGGATGGCTCATGTGACGACGCGGCTCGGTGCTGGGATCGGGACTGTGATCTTGAGGGGGATCGCGAGCGTGACGATTGAGACATGACGGATCTGCGACGTAAAAAGTTTCGTAAGTACATGAGCAAGATAATGTTAATGGAAATATGTAAGAGAATGCAGGTAAGGGTCGATCACGTGAGGTTGGGAATGGTAAGACCGGGAATTTTTCGACTCAAAACCGTTTAACATTAGTAATTATGTTCCGTTCTTGCATAAGCCATTTTGAACTAGGCAGGGGTGATTTGCCCCGTTTTTGGTTCAGGAACTTTAATACACTATTAGCAATAGCCGTTAGTCATATGGGTATCGATACTTAGGAGCGGTCACTCCTTACTCAGGGTTAGCGACCCAAGTACATATTACTAAGATTCCGTTAGCAACTTATTGAAAATATTTTTGGGCTAGATCAGGACCACACAATCGGTTTAGTGTATACTTACTATTTATATTATGCCAAGAGATTGACACGAGTTACTATTTAGTTAAACACATACTCCCTACGCATATACCTTTTTAGCGCTTGGATTCCGCTGCAACTTTATTTATACGAGTTTTATTTATTTCACTTGCGTGTGTACAAACCTTTTACTATTCACATATATGTTCTAACGTCGCTCCGTTCCTTTTACTTGACGTCACTATTTTCATGTACTTTCTATTTTTGGAAACTTTATCGAAACTCTAAACTGTAACTCACTCGCTACTTTATGTAGTTGACACTTTATCTTATGTTTCAGGAAATTAATGTAAGTGTATGGATTGCATGGCAAGGAAGGGTCATTATGGTTACGTGAGGCGCAAAGTGGGAAAAGACCTTTCTATTTTTGGGAATATTATTTTGAAACATTGTACTTGTACTTTATTTAAAACTTGTGAACTGCTTGGTTGTTGAAACTTGAACTATTTTATTTTTATTGAAATGACTTGAATCGTTTAAATTTGCTTATGACCGTGTAATGATATTCCAGCTCTCACATTCCGTGTTTCCGCTATAGCGGGGTGTGACACAAAAGTAAAACAAAGTGGGGTTGTAACTCACGGTTTGCGAAGATAAAAGGTATGAACTAGCACGAAAGAAGCGGAACACGTCGGGAATCACAAACGACCTAAAACACCGGGAAGTTGTACAAGTTTTATTAGTATAATTTGAGTTATGTTAAGTTCCAATTTAACATTTTAAATTCCCAATTTCTTATACTTAGATTCTGTTCCAAAAAGTTATTACGGAAGATTATATGATTAAGTGTGTTCGTGTACGGTTTCGGGTCCGATATGTACAAATTAAGTCCAAAAGTGTCCATGTTCAAAGTCAAAGTGTATAAGTCCCGAAATGTTAAGTTACTGAATTTAAGGTATGTTATACGGTGAAATTTGGGCAGTGCTTCCGCGCAATAAGATTTAAGTCCAATTTTCAAAACACTTTCCCGCCTTAAGACATGCAATATAACGATTTAAACAATAATACACAAGTTTTAAATTCTCAATCATTCTCAAACAATTCCTTTGTCCAAAACAGTAAGCTTTTCAAAAGTAATTAATCTGCGGTACTTATTTTAGCTTATTTTTACGTTTAGAGCTTTTAAAACGATAAATGTGTCAAACAGCAGTATTCAGGCGGCGGCTGGAGGTACTCAGCCGCAGGCTGGAATTTAGCCGTCGGCTGAGAACCTTCAACCGCCGGCCAAAAGCCTTCGGCCAGTTTCAAGATTGCTTTATTTTCCGATTTTTAGCTTGTTTAACGGGTAGATTTGACATGCAAACTATTATAACTCAAATATATGTATTTCCAAAGTAAAATCACTGTTTTCTTTTAGATTTACATGTTAAAAATATAGATCTATCATAAAAACTCGTTTTTAAGCAAGAAAACGTTTTAGATCCTTATAAAAACATATATTCAGGTTATAGATTTTACATGCAAGTGATTATTTAAGTAAAAAGGGTAAAATAAAGAAGTTCTACCGGAGGAAAAACCAAGGTGATGGTTTGGATGAGATTTAGCTCCAAAAACTTCTTGAAAACCCGATTTAAACCTTTCCTTTTGCTACCCTTTACTCTTGGAACGATTTGTATATGTTTGATGGTCGATTTATGTGTGTTTATGACTGATTTTGGATGTAATATTTCTGCTTTGTTTGGTGTTCTTGAGAGGGAGTAGAGAGAGTTTAGAGTGAGAGAGATTAGTGTGTGTGTGTTAGTTTGAATTGTGATGGAAAATGAAATGTGAGTGGGATTAGAGGGAAGGGACTGGTCTTGGGGGTCACAAATGACAGTTATTTCTGCCCAGTCCCGAGTTATAAAGTTGGTCCAATGAGCTTTCATGCAAAAATGAGTCATCGTCCAACTGGACAGCGGGATTCAGCCGCCGGCTGGATTGAAAATCCAGCTTTTCGACGTTTTAAGTTTTCCGTTATAATTAGTTAAGGACTAGAATCTTTTTAGTTTCCGTTATGAACTTAGTCAAGTTCTTGTGTTGTTTATTTGGTGTTAGGATTTATAAGTTGATTCCGACTTTTGGTTCCGACAATAAAAGACACAATAAGTATGAACCCAAACAATATGTACACGATAAAGAGTAACTAGAGATTCGAACCGATTAAGTAACTGAGAATCACCTGAAATTTAGACGGTTGTCACACGTAGCGTGATATTGTCCGCTTTGCTCACCGGCGCACGGATTTGTTTTTGACACGAAGCTCGTGCCAAAACGCGTCATGCTAGAAGAGGTATCAACCCCATTATAAAGAAGGATTCGTTCTCCTCTCCAACCGATGTGGGACGGATGTTACAAATGGTATCAGAGTCGGGGCCCGGACCGATGTACACAACGAGGACGCTGTGTCCTGTAAGGGGGATGATTGTAACATCCGTCCCACATCGGTTGGAGAAGAGAACGAATCCTTCTTGATAAGGGGGTTGATACCTCTCCTAGCATGACGCGTTTTGGCACGAGCTTCGTGTCAAAAACAAATTCGTGCGCCGGTGAGCAAAGCGGACAATATCACGCTACGGGTGTGCTTGGGTTGTTACATACTTGCGCATCATCAAAGGATACACGTTGCGAAGTTGTCATTCTGGTTTGTCCTCATGTACGACGGAAGTTTCATTTTATAGATAGGGATACGGGTGAGTTTGTCGGAACGGACGATCTTGGCTCAAAAATGGGGTGACCAGTCCATCCCAACGATAGCGTCAAGGCTTGATGGTTCGATAGGGATTAGGTTGATGGGAAAAAGGTTTTAGGCCAATGAAGTATCGGATATCCTAGGTTTGTATTCGTAGCTTCGACTATTGGACATTGGCATATTCGATGGAAAGCTATCCGCAAAGCTTTAGGTCCTAAGTTGATGAGGGGTCAAATTTCTAAGGAAGCAAACTTTCTTTCAGTTCCTGAATCACATAGTATGGAAGAAGATGGTTATTCGATAGGGAACGTACCAGTAACTGCATTGGTGTCCTGAGGGGTCTCCTCGGCCGTGATTGCGAGAGCACGGAGAGTTGTTGTGGTATGCTCTAAGAGACAATCCCCACGGAGGTGCTGGTCGCTTCCACATTCGAGGCACCGCAGTTTTCTGTTTGCTTTTTCTGGACAGCACCAGGGGTAATGCCCTTCTGCGTTGCAAAATCTGCATACCGGGCATCTTCGAGCATGATGGAAGTGGCACCTGTTGCACTGGGGGGTGCGGTCCAGAGTAGGTTCGGGGTACGGTTGGGGTTTCCTGGTTGTTGCTGGTCCATGAGGGTTGGTGGTGAATCTTCCTTCTCTTACTCTCTCTTCGTTGGAAGAGGGCTGGAGGGGGAGGTAGGTGGTTGGTTCCAAAATCCTCGTCCTCGTCCTGCCTAGTTGGTACAAGAGGGAGAAGGGGTTCGTTGATTCCGAAAATCCCTTGGTTGATTCTAGCGACGATCTGAGCGATCACGCCTGGGAGTACCGCTTGGAATTGCACAACGATCTGTTCGGCTATGCGATTGGCGCGGCTTCTCTTGGGAGGCATGGTTCTACAAGAGAAAGAAGAACTAATTTAGAACGCACAAATTGGAAATTACTACAGGAATTCAACTCAAGAGTTAACAATTTTCAAGTACACGAGAGTAGTGGGAGTGGATAATTAGCACAAGTATGGTAACAATAGTAGTAAAAGAGTATACGCACGATGATGATTCAAGAATCAGTATTAACGTTTGACAATAATAAAATATTCACGCGATAAGACAAGTGTAATTAATAGAAGATAGAAATTTTCGTTAATAATAGGAGGTTTTAGTACATAGAACAAAATACTGAAAGGAATACAATTACAATACATATAGAAATAATAGATAATAGCTTAAGTCGTGTACAATGGAAAAATTACGACTAAGCCGGTACAGTACAACTAAAGGAAGGTATGCCTAATAACGCTCTTCAAAGAACATCTTGACGGCAATGGCTACTATAAATGCCCCCATGATCAGGCATGCTTTAGTGAGGCATTGCACTGTTCGGGCGGTGGCCTGAGCCGTTGCGATGATTCGCCGCGACTGTTGTGCCAACTCATTTGCAGCATCGGAGACTTCAAAGAGAAGAAGACCCTGCTCCTGGGCTTCCTCCGCGAGTCCCCGGACCTGACGGTGCAGGTTGAGGAACGCATCTGGTGGAAGAGGCTGGTGAGTAGGTGGCATCATGGGTCGGGATGGTCCGACCTCCTAGGCACGTCGCCTTTCTTCAATGAACTGACGATCCCACGCGTAGCGTTCCGAGATTGGAGTACGCAGACCGGGATCGTAGGGATCTAAGAAAGACTGGGGATGTGCGGGTCGGAACGGGCCCGATTGCTGATGCATAGGTGCTCTAGCGTTGGGTCCTCGGGGCTGTGGTGGTGTTGCAACGGGTACCAGCCTAGGAGGTGGGAGTACCGTCCTTGGGCTGGACCCATTACTGCTGTTGATGGTCCTGGATGTGTCTTCCGTTGGGTCAGTCGTCTGATGACGCTGACTCTCGGAAGCCGTGTGGCCCTCAGAGTGTTCGTGAGAGGGGGAGGCGGCTCGTGGAAGTGATCGTGACTAGGATCGGGAGTGCGATGACTGAGACATGGCGTATCTGCGTATAGGGAGTTACATAAGTACGGGGGAAACTAAAATAGGAAAAACGTAAGTAAAATGCATGCACGGGTCAGTTATGTGAGTGTCGGGAATTGACAAGACCGGGAATTTTTTCGACTCAAAACCGTTAACGATAGCCATTGACTTTCCGTTCTTGCATAATTCATTTTGAACTATGCATGGTTGATCAAGTCACGCATAGTTGAAAAAAAATAACCATGCAATCCCGGAATGTAATATTCTAAAGTTTGAACCCGAAAATGATTTTACTGAAAAGTCTTGGTTATAGTTTTGGTTTCGAAAACTTTTTGAAAAATTTTAAAACCGTTTTCACTATAACCCGTGCTCTGATACCAAGTCTGTCACACCCCGGTAAAGCGGAAACACGGAATGTGAAGAGCAAAGAATCATTTCACGGGTTACACTAAAATCAACGGTCCAAGTCATTATGATTAAAGTTGGAAAAGTACAAAAATTCAAAGTTACAACCAAGATTCAAAGTTTAAGACCAAGATACATGATAAAATGTTTTGATTAAAAATTCCCAAAATAAGGTCTTCTTCCCGGGGTACACTTCACATAATTGGCTTGACCCGCCTGAGCAATGCACTTCATAACTTACGCTTAGTTCCTGAAACATGAGATAAAGTGTCAACTACGAAAACGTAGTGAGTGAGTTACAGTTTATAAGTTGACAAAAGGTTTCTATTAAAAGTTCGACAAGTATATATATATAAGTACAAAGTTTCCAAAAGAAGGGTGCGGATGAGAAATCGCATAAGATAGTTTATATACTGTCGTAATAGTTCAAGTCAAGAGTTTAGAGTTCGTAAAAGTTCGAGACAAGTTCAAAGTTCATAAAAGTTCAAGTTTTGTTCAAAGTCATAGAAGTTCAAATAAGTTCAAAGGCTTAAAATTCAAGAATAGTTCAAAGTTCAAGATAAGTTCAAGTCGCGTAGCAAGCGGTAAAAGTGAGTAGTCATTACCTCAGCGGTGGATTAATCCACATGTGTAAGAATGTAAGTAAGCATATGCGTAAATAATAAAGACCTATGATCCTCGAGTTGTACAAACCACTAAGCTTAATATAACGTAAGATTTAGTTTTGCACACTAATCCGATTCTGGTCAAGTTCTAGCCCCTAGTTCCAGTCTAGAGTTCGAGTTCGCGAGAACTTAGTAATATGTACCCAGGTTGCTACCCTAAAGTAAGGAGTGACCGCTCCTAAGTATCGATACCCATATTTACTAACGGCTATTGTTAATAGTGTGTAGAGTTCAGTTCCAAGAAAAAGTTGCGGGGCATTTTGTTCGTTCTGTTCTAAAAATCTGTTTGTTTGTACTTACGGCGTTTATATCCTCACCTAGGGTTTTGCTCCAAAATACAACCAAGCTATCATTGTCTAATCAAATATCCAAAGAAGCAAACCTATTTAGTCTAAAGTAAGTCAATCCGAACAAAAGATATTGTCTACGCATATTAGTTACAAAGTTCCAAAATAGTCAAATAGTTCTCAAGTTCCAAAAGTTCAAAGAGTTGCGAGTTCGTAAAGTATCCAAAAATAGATAAGTAGTCAAAAGCTCATAAAGTTTCCAAAAATAGATAAGTACAAGAGTTCATAAAGTTTCCAAAAATAGATCTCAAAATATTGTACGTAAGTTCAAGCGCATAATTTAGTTTCACATAAAGGATAATGTTCACAAAGATTTTGATCTCATGTTTCCCCCAAAAAGAGTACTTAAAATGTAAGGAGGGGTGTAACTCACGGATCGCGAAGACAAAGGACTCGGGAATCGGTCGGAGCGGGAGCCGGATATCACGGGTCGCCTAATAATGCCAAGATAGTCCAATTATTATTATCTTATTATGTTATTGTACTTAAGATAATATAATTAAGTTTTTAATTAAACTTTAAGTGTCAAGGTTAAGTTTAGTTCCAAAATAGTCCCAAAACGGTGAAAGTTACGTTTTTGTCCAAAAGTCCAATTTTAACGTTCATTATTATTGTGTTGCAAGTAACTTTGGTCGCTGAATTGGTTTAGACTTTTCTAATGAAATTTGGGCAGCGATTCGGCGCCCAAATTTCATATCCAAAAATCCAAATGTCAATACCGCTCACAAAATACATACAACACTATTTTATATCCAAACAAGTCCATTTAAGTTCCAAAAGTTCATTACAAGACACCAATATGTATTTATTTTCCAAACTCAGTCCAAAAATGGTATTTACGAAAAGTCAGCAAGTCAAACAAGTTCAAAACGTCAAAATAAAGAAAATCGGGAAAATCAGACAGGCATGTGCGCCGTTGTGACCATTGGAACGGCGCACAGTGACCCAATTTTTCACCCTGTGCGTCGTCCTGGCCATAGGGACGGCGCACAGGTCGCGGGTTTTCAACTTTTTGTTGTAAAACGTTTATTTAGCCTTAGATTCCGACATGCAATAGCTTTAAACTTGTTAGAACATCATTTCCAGTGTTTCTAAAGTGTTTTTATTCATAAAAACATAGATCTAAACAATATTTCGGTAAGTACATAAAACGTTAAGAATCTTTGTAAAAACTCATTTCAAGTCCATAGATTATCCATGCAAGTGTTTATTTATATAAAAATAGTAAAATAAAAGAAATCTACCGGATGAAAATGGATGAAGGATGTTTTGAACGGATTTGAGCTCCAAAAATCGGTAGAAAAGCTTTGACATCGTCACCAACTTGTTTCCCTTGCTTCCCTTGATGTTCATAACTATTTTTATGGTTGATTTTGACGGGTTTAAAGGCTGGAAATCCCTGGAACTCGTGATGTTCTTGAGAGGTTTTAGAGAGAAAATTTAGTGTGTGTGTGTGTTTTATGTTTATGTAAATGAAAATGAAAAAGGAAAAGAAAGAAAAGTAGTAAAAGGTGGGTTTGGGACTGCCAAAATGCAGTAATGAGTGCATATTCTCGAGTTTAATTGGGGGTTGGGGTTTATAAAAACGAGACAATCATAAAAATCCAAAAATTCGAATTCTGGACATCCAGGACGTCGCACAAGGCCACTGTGCGGCGTCCTGGCTTATTTTGAAATTTTTCTGATTTTTGTTATTTTGCGTTTTGTTTCGTTGGACCTTTTTGTTAACTTAAGTTTTAAAGTATGTTACGTTATGAACTTAGGAAAGTTCATTAGGTGTTTTCTTGGCATTAGGACTTATATAAGTTGGTTCCGGTTGTGATTCTGACACCAGCACATTTCCGGTAAAGATTCAATTTAAAGACACAATAGACAAGACGAGAGACATAGAGCGTAAAGATCACCTGAAATTTGACGGTTGTCACATCGAAGAAAGAAGAAAGTTGAAAGGTTTAGGATATTGGTTAATGTTGGTGGGTTCACTCCGTCCATTCTCTCTAACCGTCACAACTTCAAATCGAAGAAAGAAGAAAGATGAAAGGTTTCGGCACCATAAACATATGTAACCGTCCATTCTCTCTAACCATCAAAACTTCAAATCTCGGTCGTCCGTTTATTCCATATGTATTCAAACCTGCTAATTCCGGCGATAATTTGTCGTCAATTTTACTCTGATCGTTCGATTTTGCGATAGCGTCAGTTGCAATTTTGCTGTTTTGTAACGATAGGTTGTTGAGTAAAAGATTACGAGGAAGATGAAGTGTTTGAGGCAGAGAAATTAGGTTAAAATTAAGGATACAAAATGAAATCGTTTAGAAAAGGGGTAATTAAATTGAAAACGACGAAAAGACTAAAATACCCTCACGTGTTTTACACGTGAGGGAAGGCTAACGGTAGAAATTAACGGACGTCCAAATTAGGGACGAAATGAGTAATTAATTTGAACAATGGGACGATCCATGCAACTTTTCAAAGTTAGGGATGAAATCCGTAATTGCATATAAACCTTAGGGACGATCTATGTAATTTACTCTTAATATTAATATAAATAATGACAAGTTTAATCTCGGCCGTTAGATTAGATTGATGATGTTATCAAAGATTATTTTCATTTTACACCCTTTTATAATATATAATTATACTTAATATATAATAAAATATGAGCTTTAATGCTAAATGATAAGGTAAGGTCCTTTAGATTGATTAACTTCTTTGATGTGAGCCGTTAGATCAGATTGATGATGTCATCAAATATTATTTTCATTTTACACCCTTTTACAATACATAATTACATTCTCTCTTTCATTCCATCTCTACTAAAATAAAAAACATAACTATAATTTATTTTTAGAATCGTTCAGTAGGAACTATAGTCACCGGTATTATCACTCACCAGTATTAACAAACTTACCCACCATTACTAACTAACTTCACCAGTACTAACTAACTTCACGAGTATTAACATATTATAACCCAACATTATTTATTGGCTTCTAGACGGAGGAAAGACTTGACTAGCTTTCGTATGTCTATTGGATTTTCCTCATAAATGCTAGAAGGTCGGATAATGGAAAGGTGGTGTTTCAATGGTTGTTGGTGGCTTAACCAAAATTTCGTTCCTTGTCGGGTTAGAGTTAAGGTTAGTCCGGAAATGTTGGTTTAGGTGTTTTAAAGGGATAATATAGGATCTTTGAGGGATATTTAGGGTAGTGTGAAGTTTCGGGGTGTAATAGGGTACGTTCGTTTAGCGTTTTTGTGTATTTTGGGTTTAGAACTAGGGTTTTAGTTTATTTGCGGAAAGTGGGATTTGGTGGAGGTTTAAATGTATGAAGTGGCTTATTTTAGAATCATCAAGACATCCAAGTATGTCGTGACCTAGGGGCTTTCTGGAGACTGTCTTGATAACTGTTACACCTTCGGAACTCTATACGTATTGCTAAGAATCTCGTATTATGTATGGCCTTTATGCATGTCTTCAAGATATCTTCATCCATGCATGGAACTAATTTGTTTAGGTCTTTTAGGTGTAGTAGAGTCTTCATAAGGTCTTATGGATGTAGCAACCATACTCTTCATGCAATCTTCAACGTTTTTCGCCATTTCTGCTCTGTTTTGGCTCTTTTCTGCGTGTTTTACACTTTTGTCCCTTTTCAGGAAGTGATTCTCTAAAACGCCATAAAACAAGTGAAATATATCAACTCCGCTTAATATATATGCCATAAAGTCATATATGATATTTAAAATATGCCCTAAAATATGTGTCATTCACTCATTTGGCCTATATCAAGTACCAATCCCAATCTCCTACCACTCACTTCAATAATGTTTAGAACTTTGGCGACCTCCTCGGAATATTTAATCATGGTCCCGTCATCAAGATACCATGCATAATGAAGAAGATTGCAATTATATCTAATATTATGACACTAGTGGGTCCAAACACAAGAGACAACAGAAGAGGGTCCCAAAGGGTCACCTTGTTGCACCACAGTCGGAGACCATTTATGCTCGTCTCCTATATATAACCTTGCAACATGCTCATATAAGAAATCCATCCACAAGGAAATAAAAGGACACCTCGTCCGAACCTTATGATGTGATGTTGATCTACCATTACCGTAAGCCTTGCCACATACCCATCATAGTGACGTTCACTCAACAATCTATTCATGCCTTGTAGAACAGCCTCAACGCCTCCTGACACACCCAAGTTCGACAAAGAGTGTTTAAATTCTCACCATTTAAACTAATTGCATAAATACGGAAAATTTTAACAATAACTTTAGGTTATGTTAGTATAATTGTTTTTTTACGAGAATCTTTAGACCGAAAACTTCTAATTATTAGAAAATAAAATAGTAATAACTTTAAGTTGTGTTATTAGGATCCTCGTCATGGAATCAGTAGAGAATTCGTTCTTAATGATTATATAAATGAGAAAGTAAAAGAAAATTGAAAATCTAACTATAATCTGTTAGTCCCGTTTCATTCAAACAAAAGATATAACGATGAATATTACGAAGAACACAAAGAAATCAATGAACTAGATACGTTTTATTCATTGACAAAGAACGGAATTCACTTAGAAAACCGGAGGAATTCACAAAGAATTCATGGGTGTTAATAAACCCTAAGAACTCTATAAATATAGTTCTTGATAAACTTGGAAAATAAGATAAGTGCAAATCTCTCTAACAAATAGGAGATATGCATAACAACTTACCTAAAATAAAGCTCCACGTAACTAAGTCTCATCTTTGAGTCTTACTAAGACTCATAATCACTAAGACTCAGAACACACTTAGTCTTAGAAGTCACCTAGACTCAGATTATGACTCATAATTACTAAGACTCATAATCACTAAGACTCAGAACACACTTAGTCTTAGAAGTCACCTAGACTTAGATTATGACTCATCAGATTTATAAGTTGGGTTTTAATCATTGGTTTTTCCCAACATAATCTCAGGTTATGTTTGTATGATTCTTTTCTAAGGATTATTAGAGAATTTCAATTTCTTTAATAGTGACTTATAATTATTTTGTTATGACATTAAATAAACTTCAAGTTATTTAAAGAATAAGAAGATATTTGAAAGAGAAATATAGATTGACATTTCATTATTTATAGATCTTCATAAGCCATAAGGTCACAAAATGTTATTTATTAATTAGGTGAATATTTATCTTTATTATATTCTAATTCTATTTACTTTGGGTCTTCTTAATGTTAGATTTCTTTATATCTTTGATTAATAACTATTTAACCTATCGTAGAAAGGTATTTTCATTCGTTTTAGATAATTGTCAATTTTCAAAGAGAATATTTTTTAGAGCATTTTGATAAGAGTACAACCATGAGGGTTGGGATTAAAAATATTGAACATTCATTACTTCTTGATATTCCGAATAAAGAGTTAACAACGTCTAAATATTCAGGTTCTTCACAAGAGATATCAAAACGTGGTATGTCATGTGCAGTGAATCTGGAAGATTTTTTGTTCCTTTTAGTGTGACTACCGATAACATTATTAGAAGATGATTTAGGCATCACCGAGCTAGAAGATCCAACTTCATATCGTGATGTTGTTGAAGTAATATTAGGTGCTGCTTTACAAAACAAACACATAACAATCTTTAAAATTATGAAGCAAGTACATACTAATAGTAAGATCTATCACGATATTTGTGGGAAAAAAATAAGGATGTTCATAAATAGTACCATTACAATTAAACGCGGTTGTAGTAGATATTGCCACAGAGCCGATTTTCTCGGTAGATGATTCACTCCTACCTAAGTGATTAGTAATGGTAGACATCGGTGTAAAAGGGGGCGATCCAGTTTGACTAAGTGGTGGCACTGAATAAGAATTACGACCTGCAATGAGTTCACAATTACGTCAGTTATCACTACAATATAAAGCAAATGAATATGATTATGGAATTAAATTTAAATTCATCTATAGAAATAGAAAAAATATTTAAAATACATAAGATATTTTTCAACAACAATACTTATAGATAGTACCATCAAATTTAAACGTCACAGATTTCCTTTTGTTGGTAGTTGATCCACTCCGTTGAAATTCATTAGTTATCCTAGACATTGGTGTAACATATACTGCATTGTTTTATTAAAAAGTTAAACATATTGTATTAGGATGACTATCTACAAGATAAAGTAATATTATACAAACCCTTTGAAGAGGAAGTCAAGGGAGTCCGAGTCCTAAAACCAGGGGACAATGAAATTGACGTATGATTAGTCCTAAAGTCGTCTCGTCTCTGATTAGGTGATAAAAAATTCGGCGAGGAACCATTTGTAGAATGACAAAGGGGTGAGGAGCCGATGGTCAACGGAACATCTAAACAATTGTTTTCGTTTGATCCTTTCTTCATAAGCTTTTTACCTTTTTCATTATATCTACGTGAGGAGAGAATTACCTTCCTTTTCATTCTTGCTTCCCGAGGACTAATAACATCATTACCATTTGAAACAGAAGCAAGTGGACTTCTCAAAGAAGAAATGATGGGATTCCTAAAACCGGGCGACAATGATATTGAGGTATGATTGGGTTGTGAATAATCCGTTGTTATGAAATTTGTTTGATTCACTACATTTGTTCAAGGAGAAAGTGGTGAGGAACCAATGGTCAACTGAACATTTAAACAACGGTTTTCATCTGATGCTTCCTTCACAATGTTTTTACCTTTTGCATTATATCTACGCGATGAGAGAACTTCCTTCCTTCTCATTCTTGCTTCATGAGGACTAATAATATTATTGTCATACAAACTCGGACTAACATGACTTCTCAATTTTGATGTGTATAAACCACTGACCGAATCTATTTGGAAGTAAGAATTGAATTGCGTTCCTATATGAACATCGCTAATGTTGTTTAATCGATTATTAGAGGATAATGCAAAGAAAAAAAATACATATCTTCATAAATATTGAATATAACTTATAATGCGGTTTAAAAAAAGGCGTAACTATAGCGGGACTTACCACTAGTAACATCAGAAAGCGGAAATCTTGTTTGAACACCGTTTCCAGCTCTATAATCCTCCGTATGACCATGCAACTAACTTTTGAAATTACCATTTGACTTTTGAATTGACATTTTCTCCTTCTTCTTCTTTATGACATGACCACTATTATCATCATCCATACCTGCCAAAGTGATTTCCAAAACGAAGTTTGTGTCTTTTATACAATCCTAGTAATTATTGATACTGTCTTCAAGGAGATTGTGACTCCTAAAATTCTACCAAAAGTATATGAAACATTAAAATTGGGCCAGAAAAAATTGGACTTAATGATATGATGTTGAGTTGTTGCTAATCATGGGCTTGTGTAGTGGTATTAAAAAGAAATCATGCATTTACAATTCCTCATCATCATAATCGAATTTGATATAACATAACAAAGATTTTGAAGGTCTTTAATCACGTGTAATTTGATTTTAAAGTTCCGAAATAATTTTCATTATTATAAGGGTTTTTTTAGCAAGACATGGGTAAAAACGAAACCGAAAAAAGAAAAAGAAAAATCGAACAAAACGACCCAAAAACAAAATTAGATTCGGTTTATAATCTTTTTCTAATCAATAATTTGCTTTATAAATTTAGAGTAATGTTAGTTCTACTTATTAAACGGGAAAAATCGAAATACCAAAATACCAAACTAATGTAGAAACCATACCGAACAATTTGTAATTTAAAAAACCGAAGAAGTGCTGCTTCTAATGCATGATAGAGTGCTTGTAACGCCACCTGTCCCAATGCAGCTTGGGCTTGTTGTTCCTGAAACAGTTGAAGATAATATACATGTTTTCTACCTTTCAAGTGACTGTCGAAAATAGGTGCTGATTCACATTTCACATCACAAAACAACTCCTTTTGTTTCTTTTCGGGGTCAGCATATATCCGTTCTTCACCATCCCTCGTCTTTCTCTTTAAACCTTGTTCTTCAGACTCGAACGGATGACTCTCCAGTTTGACTTCTTGTTTCTCAAAGGCGGCTGCAGCGGCCAGTTGAGCTTTGTGTGTTTTGGCTGCAAGTTTCTTTAACTCTTCCTGTATTTCCACGCTCTTTTTATGTTTTTTCCCGTTCCAGTGGTTTTCAAGAACCTCATGGGTGTTGCAATCAACTCGACAAAGTTCACACCATGCCAAAAATTGAGGTTTCGGCTCAGGCTTGATCCTAGGAATCTCAACACAAAGTGAAAGTCATATTGGGAGGTAATACATTGGAAGAAGCATCTGCAATAGCCAAGGTTATTAGTGAAGCTGACCATGATATTGACATCCCCGTTTTTCTTTCGTTAGCTGGCACAACTCCACTGCAAACAACCAATCAATGGCCATTTTTCGTTCAAGCAGTTCCTACACGATCCAAACAAATGAATGCGGTAGCTGCAGTTTTACATTCAATGGGTATACTAAAAACTTGACCTGCAAAAACAATTACATGGCCAACTCTAAATACAGCAAAGTAAAGAAATCGAAACAAAAATAAAATAATCAAAAACAGAAACTTGTTTAAGTAAAGATTTTCATTCCCAATAATGTCAACAGTTTTCATCCATAACAATTAAAAGAGTTGGTCACAGTTCCACACGATGCTTATACAGGATTTCCATCCTTAGCAACCAAAAGAGCAATACATAGCGTTTACAAACTGTTGTTAACAAACACAAAAATCAAAATACTCAAACATCATACGCAATAGCAGGAAAGAGATCACTTCTCAAGCTTGACAACCGCAACTTTCATTTTTGTAGATGAATTCTGTCCAGCCAAGTCCTTATCATCAACCTCCAAGGGACGTTTGCCAAGCTGGGTTGTAGCATCAATGTTGTCCACACCTACTTCGGAATCCTCGGTATAAGACACAGAACCCTTCACACAAATCACAAAATATCTATAATATAACATACACATCAAGATTTGAAAAAACCAACTATTATGTATATATTATGTTGTTACCTTAAATTAAGAACATCCATGAGAAAATTCCTCGGCCCTATCAGACTCGATCTCCTTCGCCACTGTAGCATCCTATTAAAAATTCACAACCATATCAATTTTACAACCAAATCACTTATAATTTTAAAAACATAAAACTCGTAAACCTTGTACTTGCTTACCTGTGTACTTGCTTCATCGTCCAGCATAGCAGCAATGATATCCTTATCATCACACATTTTCAACACAGTATAAACACAATAGTTTGAAGCAAGATTGTAGCTCGATATCTCAATCTTGAAAATGAACATTTTGCCAACCAATAGTTTAACCTCTCTTGGACAACCAAACTCATCACCATCCTATGAATATATCTTGTAAATTACATAGCATAATATTGAAAATGAAAATAAATAAATCAAAACATTTAATATTGAAAATAAAAATAAGGCTATCAACATATTACCTTAATTTGTTGCTCACGAATATCATACGCGGACTTCCCTACAATCCTAGAGACCTCTTTATCAAACAATACAAACGAAATTGTTCCGGTACTATCTTGAACCCTCACACGAACTTTATATCTAGGTAAAAGGATAAGACACAGTTCGTAAACTTACTCATATAATGTTGATAATACCAATATAAGAAAAATCAAACATACCGAGGAACAACCGACGTTACATTGGTCTTACACTTTGGACAATACAATCCTTCCTCATCGGCAACACTTTCATCAATATCCACCATACTTGACTGTGAAACGGGAACAACTTTCTTGCAGCAGTTTCTACAAGCAGTATAAAACCAACCATAATCTTCCTCGACAGATTTTATTGTACCAAGAACAACACAAATAGTTTCCTACATAAAAACAAATAAAAATAATTATAATCTACCAAAGATAATAACCTAACATATGTGATTATTTGAAACAAAAATCAAATAATACCTTTGTAACTTCAAAGATATCTTCCACATACTTTCTTCCAAATCTCTTAAGAAATTCCTCACGGGAAGTATACACAGTTTGGCTAGATAGTGGATCAACCAACTGCGAAGAACTCTCACTCCCATTTCCAAGCATGATACCAAAACAATTAAAACCAAAATTTAGTCACATAATTCAAAACCTGATGATATTATGTATCCATATGTGATTACCTGTTTCTGAAACTACGAATCTCTTTAATGTCATCATTGATAAACATACGAGTACCAAAAAAACCATTTTGAATATTAGGGAAACCTATAATAGATATATCACAAAAAATTATTTTTATGATAAAAGTATTTAAATTATATACAAAAAGTGTATTAAGAAAAGTAAGTAGTTCAACCTCTCCAATCTTTTACTTTGCCAAATTGTATGATGACAATCACAAGATCATCACTCGCAAAATCTTGAATAAAGGTAGAAAATTGTTGTGCATAACCGTCCCACATTGTGCAACTAAGAGTGTTTCCCCTATATAAAAAAATAATGTTAGAGACAAAAGACATAACTTTCATAAGGTAAATGCAAATGTACTAATTAATTTAGAAAAAACATACTTCAAATCAACAATATCAAAACCTATCCTCTTGCATTCTCTTCTGTTACGGGAATACACCTCCATATCAGTAGTAGAAACAACGTAACCAATAATATCTACAAAGAAGAAAACATAAACTAAGATCAAGAAAACATACCTATATGAATATGTGATTGTTAGTTGAACTTGTCGTGACCGCAAAATAGCCAAAGAACACAAATATGAGAGTACAATCAATTCATAACAGCTTATACCACAAAATAAATAATGCTAAACTTAAAAATGCTTGTATAAACCTTATCACCAAATTAGTGCTTACAGTTTCAGAAAAGTGTAAATGTCTAGATGCAAAGCTATACAAAAAGAACACCAACACATTTATTACATCTTGAGGACAAAGGTAAACATGATACCAATGTGATTTTTCTCATCACTTGATAGGGTACATATATAATATAACAGGTAAATTAAATCATGATCTTGGATGCAAATCATTCGGATAAAATGAATATATTAATAGGTGCCGCCACAAAGAACCATAAACAGATAATAAGCATCAATTTAGAGTCTTATATTACCAAAGTATCTACCGAATTTGCATAAAATGTAGATAAATTGCAAACTGCTTTTAGTATAATATAAATGTCTACTCACTTTTAGCCTCATAACAGCATCGACAGCCAAGTTTACAAAAAGAACACCAACACATTTATTACATCTTGAGGACAAAGGTAAACATGATACCAATCTAATTTTTCTCATCACTTGATAGTAATATTATTTCTATCATTCTGATTTTTTAAGAAATATCCAAAAACCACAACACGATCAGAACCGACATTGACATTAAGTTATTTAAAATACCCCTAAATTCAAACACATTCAAGTTGTAAAAGGAATGGACTTTTAATTTTCAGTGGAATATTGAGTTACATTGAAGCAGAGGCTGAACTAAAGCTTAAAAACAATGAGTGTACTCCTGCACATTTATGCTACTCCTTACAGGTAAACTAATACGATATCCAAATCTCTAAATATTAAAGATCACATGATTGATTATATTAACTTATTAAGATATACACATTAGTCACGGTTTTCTTGATTAAGAAATGGGGGCACATGAAGTTACGTTCTGTTCTACAGACTGTGTTACAAATAAAAACTCAAACAACATGTAAATCCAAAAATCCAACAGGTTTTGCAAATTACAACTCACAAAAAAATAAATTGAAAAAAATCCCGAAAATATGTCTTTCTGCTTGTATTCTTGCATGTAAATAACACAAATACACAACAAAGGGAGTACACGAATGAATATTTTGTTTCATAAATTATCAGTAACGAACTCATCAAATGTTTTAGTATAAGCTGCTGCATGTTTACCTGACTTAAAAAGCGCTCGCTGATATTGATTGAACCACACAACGTTCACTATACTTAATTATTTTCTAAAATGACAAAAATACCCCTAAATCAATTCTAACAAATTATTAACAACAAACAAAACAAAATAATCATGTGGGTACTAAAAAAATCAACAAATTAGGGGTCCAAGAAATCAAAAATTACATCTTTTTCAAGCTGGGCAGTTTTCTAAACAAAATAATCATCTGGGTTCCAAAAAAATCAACAAATTAGGTCAAATGTGTTTTAAAACTTACAGTATACGTAGGCAAATTGCTAAACAACGAAACATACAATCATGATATATAAAATATAAAGGGTACATATATAAAATAAAAAGGGTATACTAACCAACAGTAGAGTCTATAGCCACTTTGCGGGTTAGGATATTATCGAATTCAACCATATGAAAACCATACAAAGGAGCTTCAAACTCCTGACAATTTCTAACCGATGTGTTGCGATAAAAGTTGAGCTTGTATTGATGATTAATAACATGATACCTATCATTCATCTCACCAACTCCAAATTTAGAGAGAATTACAGTACTTCCCTGTTGAAGATGGATTTCAAAAACATCCATCAAATCCCTCTTTACAGTTGCCTGAATCATGTCGCCCTGTACAATTAAAAAACGATTGATTAAAAAATACGTAAATAGTAATAATAAGAAATACAAATACGCAAATAGTAATGGTACCTTTTCATCCATCAAAATCATATCGATCTTATAGGTTTGCCTCCATAAACTAACGATGCAAACCTTAACCTTCCATGAATCCTTTTTGGTAGATATCTTTTTAATTAAACTGATTGTTTCCATTGTTAAAAACCAGAAAACTTAGGGAAGATGGTGAGAAGGGACGATGGTGAGATGCAGACAGTCTTGGGTTTTGGTTTAAATAAGAAAAAAACCATCACAAAAAAGAAGCGTCTTCTCAATTGCCAACCAATTTGCGTTCTCCAAGATTTACCTTTCCGAAGTGACTACTGATTTTCTGTATTGGGTTTTGGTTTATATATCGCCTCCCTAGGGTTTGATAATCTTTTAATTTTTTTTAAAATAAAACAATGTAATTTTTAAATAAATAAAACACAAAAAGATTATGACATCAGCAGCAAAGATAGTTATCCTACGTGAATAGCCTAAGGATCAGACATGTCCCCGTTTATCGGGTGAAAAAACAAACCGAAACTAAATTCTTCCGAAAAGCCCAAGTATAGGCCCATCCATCCATCCATTTTTACTACATGACAATTAAATCTCCTCTCACTGTGTCTTCTCTTCTTCTGATAAACCCTATTTTGAGAAGCAGGTATGTAATTAATCCCCAGCCGTTATTAGTTTTTTCATTTTTAATTTCAAACATTATTAATTTCTATATATTTTAGCTGTATATTGTAATAATAAATTTTATTTATCCTTAATATATCAGAAATTCAGAATCATAGTAATTAAAACAAGTTAGTTAGTTATGGGATTAGACGAAACGAATGTAGTAGTAGATGAGCAGCAGCAGCAGCAGGAAAGGGGAAAGAGACATAAGGGAAAACATGATAAGCCAAAGCCGTGGGATGACGGTACTATCGATCACTGGAAAGTTGAAAAGTTTGATCCTTCGTGGAACGAAGGCGGTTTGCTTGAAGTTAGCTCCTTCTCTACGCTTTTCCCTCAATACAGAGAGAAATATTTGCAAGACATTTGGCCGCTTGTTAAAGGTGCGTTGAAAGAACATGGAATTACCGGTGAACTTGATTTGGTTAAAGGTTCCATGACTGTTACCACTACTAGAAAGACGAGGGATCCGTATATTATTATTAAGTCTAGGGATCTTATTAAGCTTTTGTCAAGAAGTGTTCCTGCACCTCAGGTAACAACTGCTCACATTTCTTTCCTTCTGGTAAACTATATAGCTGCTGTTTGCTTTATTGTGCCAATTCTTACGTAAATCACAGGCCCTGAAGATTTTAAATGATGAAATGCAATGTGACGTTATCAAGATTGGTGGTTTAGTCCGAAATAAGGTATTCACTATTGCTTATATTTAATCTACATTATTGTTACAGGTGACAATCTTTACCCATTTAGTTTGAAATGGGTAATCTGATTTATGCTTATTCAACAGTTAAAATGGGCAAAATTAAAATAAGTTACCTTGATAGGAAGTAGATCGACAGTGATCCGAAAATGTATTTGTTTAATGAATAAAATACCCTAACTTGTTTGATTTCAAATAATTTGATTGTCACTATTTATAAGCTAAAAATCAGACCTTTTTTGGAGAATAAGTGTTTTGGGCAACCAAACCCACACCCAAAGAAAACTTTGGGAGATAAATCACATCTGATATAGTGATATCCATAGTTTTATTAAAATTTAAATGCTGATAAAATCCGACCTTTTTTATATTTGCAGGAAAAGTTTGTTAAAAGAAGACAGCGGCTCGTTGGGCCCAATTCCTCTACTCTAAAGGTGTATATTTCATTACTGTCTTCTACTCTTTATTATCAAATTTTATCTCAATTAATTTAAAGTGTGTCAAAATGGACACGTTTGGTTTAAATGTTGTTGCTGCAGGTCAAAATAGACATGTTTCTAAATTGTTTGATTTAAATTGCATCAGTTTCTAATTATATTGCGTCAAAATGGACATGTAAAATATTTGGTTTAGTTATTTTTGGAACTAAAGAAAGACAAAAATAAAAGTGATCTGCTAACAGTTTCTTTGAATCAAATAGTTTGTAAAGTTGTAAACAATTTACTTATTCATTGGCTTACTCTCAACCAGCTGAACTTGTATTCCTTTTACAGGGTGTTTGTTTTAGCGTGTTTTTGGACTTATGAGCTTATTTTGTTCATAAACCCTTTTTATGGCTTATTTGTGGCTAATGGACTTATTATGACTTAAATAGGGATAATAAGCTTATAAGCCACAAAATAAGTCGAAAAAACCGGGCTTATGAAAGGTAAGCTGAAACAAATAAGCCCAAAATATTAAACAAATACCCCAAGTCATTATCTTTTGCCAGTTTTTTTTCTTAGCTCTACATGAATCCCAAATTAACCCGCTTTTAGATTAATGGGTTCACATTGCTCGTAATTTATATCGATTTCTTACTTCTCTGAAATTCTTGTCGGAATGCAGGCACTCGAGATTTTGACAGGCTGCTACATTCTTGTTCAGGTATAACTTGCTGGATGTTTTTGTTTTTAGAAATAAAAACCGTATATCTTGCTCATAACACTGTGCTGTTCTCTTGTTTGCTCACCTTTTCTACTTGTTAATGAACAGGGAAACTCGGTAGCTTCCATGGGTTCGTTTAAAGGCTTGAAACAAGTAAGGAGGATTGTAGAGGAATGTATGTTGAATAAAATGCATCCTTTGTATAATATCAAAGTGAGTAAATGTGGAATTTTTGTTTAAATAACACGTTAGTATTATTAAACCTATGTTGCTTTGGTGCACTTTGTCTTTTGTAATGTGTATGTTATTTAACAGGTGCTCATGATGAGGAGAGATCTTGCAAACAATCCAGAACTTGCAAATGAGAACTGGGATAGGTTTCTTCCTAAGTTCAAAAAGTATGTTATTTAATACTGATATGGTTACTGAACCATTTTCTAGTTAGTGGGTTAATTAGGGTAATTTTTATGCCTAACGGACCAAGCAGGTAGTTTAAAAAGAAATTGGGACACATGAATCAAACGAGTCGAAAGTTGTCCAAACTGGATTCTTAATGTGGAAAGCCTCTTAGTTTTTATTAATAATTAGTATTTTATAAGGGAATTTGAATAATTGCTGTAAGAAATCAGACACGCTAAAAAAAAAGTTGGACAAAAAGTGTTCAGATGATTGCAGTTTTCCGACCCATTTTTACCATTACCCAATCTGATTGATCCACCCATTTTCCACCTCTGGTTATGGCATCTACTTCCCCAAACTTAGGTAGATTTGTCTGTGAAATATCAATATTCAAATTTGATTACTTGCCTTTTCAGGAAAAATGTCAAACAAAAGAAGGTTAAGAGTAAAGAGAAAAAGCCGTATGTACCTTTCCCTCCAGAACAACCACCAAGCAAGGTAAGGATATTATTATTTGTATTTCAGTGTATGCTGCTTTTAGATGATTGGAGTTTGTTATGTAATGTCACTAATAATATTTCTGTTAAATGAACGTGGTTTTCAATATTTTCAGATCGACATGCAACTAGAAAGTGGTGAATACTTTTTAAGTGACAAAAAGAAGTCTGCAAAGAAATGGCAAGAAAGGCAGGAAAAACAGGCAGAAAAATCTGCAGAGAACAAGCGGAAGAGGGAAGAAGCTTTTAAGCCTCCAGAGGTATATGATCATTAGTGTGATCCCGTACACATTTTTAGTTTTATCCTTTTCATCTTGTAAAATATTATTTTGGATTTCAGGAACCACAAATGGAAGATAGTAAAAAGGGCAAGGATGATATTACAGCAATGGCTGCATCTTTGAAGGTAAGCTACTAACCAAACATTTAAGATCACTATTTAATGGATATTTCGACCGAGTTAACGAATAGTGATCAAGTAGGAGCAAACGTTAATGCCTTGTCGAAAGAAAAAAAAAGTTCAAAAGATGCAATGCAATTAATATAATAAAAACGAAAAGATAATGGTATGTGACTATAGCCACAATCCGTTATAAAAAGTCCAAGAACTACAGTTCAACCCCTTGTGGCCAGACAATTAAAATGTTCTTGAGCTTTGTAAGTACTTATTTTCTACATAACATACAAGTGTGTATATATAGTTTATATATGTAGTAAGTTTTTACTGGTTTGTGAGTTACACAGCTTTAGGCATTTTACACTCTTACGTAAGCCAACGTATATAGAATGTACTAATATGATATATTGTTGTAAAGGTGGAATGGGCGGGGATGTGGTAATCTTTCACATGAGTTGAAATTGGAGGTTTTATACATTAAAAAGCACTTTAGGCGTCTTCAGACCTGTTTGACCTTCCCTTTTCTTTTTAAGTTATTTTGTTTTTATTTTTCATGTTTGATCTTAATAAGTAGTCCACACGTATATGGGTCAAAATTGCGGAGCTAGTAGTATGGTTTTATATTGAGAAATTTTGGTCTTGATTAAAGCTGTTAAATATTGCAGAACAAGGCAAAGGAGTTTGGTGATCGAAAATCTGCTGATAAAATTGATGCTGAAATGTTTATTGCATCGTCTAGTCAGCCGTCCAAAAAAAAATCCAAGAACAAGAAGTAATTGCTACTTTTTATTTACTTGTCGTTAGGGGACGATTAATCATCAATTTTGCTGGACCAACTTTTTGGTGTATACTACATTTAACATTTGGAAGTTATGTATGTGAGTTCTATTGGGAGCTATGTTTGTGGGTGAATGCAATTTCCAATTAACGTACCCTATCATATTTTAAACCATTAAATAAGTAAATGACGAAACAGAGTGGAGAAGTCATGAAAGTTTTTCTTTCGTGTTAGGAGTTAAAACTCATAAGCACAAATGTGCGTAAGAAAATGACTAAACGTTTTTTTTTTTTTTTTTTTTTTTTTAACGTTTTATTGTGTTTTTGCAAGCACTTTACAGTTAAGATTAATCTTTAAAAGTGTAGCGAATTGTCTTAACTTGGTTTAAAATTAATTTTCAACCAAATGTGCTTTTGATCTTAATCTTGTTGTATCTTTCAGATAACACGACCAACTCTTTTTTCATTTAGGGTATATTCCTTATGTAGTCCAAGCATGTACGTAACGAGTTCACACCATTCTTCATGGCTGTATTTTATCGGCTCATCTCAATATCTCATGACAAATGAGTTCCGCTTTGAATCTTTTCTCATCTTTTTATCTTCATCTTCCTTAGCTACAATAACTTTGTATTCTTCCATCGACATATTGAGCTTTCTCATCATCCGATCTTTCAGCGATTTCCTCTTCATTTTCATCAACCTCAAAAACTTTTTTTTCGGTTGAGCAAAAACGGCTTTGATTTGAATTTCATCTAACTCAGTCATTTTGTGTGTGACGTTCTTTAAAAAAACTATATCAACTTTGGTTTGTATATTGATAACTCCAACCTATAAGCTTTTCAATATATTAAAATGTTTATTTTTCACCTTTTTATCTAAAGAATGTTCAACAAAAATTGACATAAAAAAGTGTTTTGTTTTTGCCCGTATACGTCCCAACAAGATGGGAGGGTTGAACGAACCGTTGGTAAGGTTTACATCAACCTTCACACACTATTATTATCATCAAAATTGTTTCTTTACCGTAAAAGTTTAGGTTAAAGTTTTAACTATGTAGTTCATACCCTAAAACTTCTCCCTAGATAAAATGAATAAAAGTTTAGGTTGAAGTATTATTTACCGTTTAAGATTTTGATGTATTAGTAGGTACGACTAATATCATCTAAACAATTTTTCGAAACTGTTTATAACGGGTCACATGGCTACTTCTGTCCTTTTCGGTGATAAGTCGAGAACTTTCGGTGTGCGTGTAATTTGTCACCAATAGGATTGTATACTAAATATATATCTATGAGGGAAAAAATAAGAGAGTAATAAGAAAAAGTGAGAATAAAAATCGCAACTCTTAATAAAGTCGAATAAAGACTCGTAACCCTTAATGCTTACTTGATAAACGGCAAAGACAGTGGGAGAGTCGGTAAAAGTCTAAGAATTCCATAACCCTTAATGCTTACTTGATAAACGGCAAAGGCAAGATAAGGAATTTATGTCATAAACGCCTCATAAATAAATGAATAAGTAATATACGTATGTACATTAGTTTTCGAAGAAATGTCATGATATTAGGGGCACATTGTGTAACCGAGTGCAAGCAAAGCTTATATATATACCTAAAACGGTTCGCACTCATAAAAGAGTATGCATAGCATCAATACTCGACACGATCCAATTTTCTAGTTTAGTTAATAAAATTAGAAATAAGGTGACATTTTCCTATAAATACTGAGAGTTCGATGACACTTCGAGGGGAGTTCGGAATTAGCAAAGTGTAAATATGAGTGGGACTCCGTATAAACAGATGTAAATAAATAATCGGAAGATTGCTTTTATGATGTCGAGGTTGTACTTAAGAGGACACATATACTAATAATCGGCTGATTCGTATGACTCTACTTCTATCGATATGATCCTAAAAGCAAACGAATCCCTAGCAAAAAAGATTTGCTCTTTGTAGGTTCTAAGTAGTGTATATACCTTATAGATGAAAATCACAAAAAGATTTTGCTTTTCTAGGTTAAGAAAATCAACAAAATCCAAAAAGATTTTATTTCTATGTTTGTTTTCTTCGTCGTCACGTATCGCACAAGATTATAAGGTTTTGTCTCGTGTTTTCTGAAAAACTAAAGAATTTTATCAGTTTAAAGAACAAAAACACGTGTTTGGATAGTTTCTCTGTAAGTCAGGTTTACAGAGTTTAAAGGATTGGATCTCGAAGAGTTTAGCACTTCCGGGAAGTCAAGACTCGAACCTGATCTTCATGGAGCCATGATACTTAAGGATGAAGACTAGCTACACGAGAGATTCAAAAGACGTCGATTACAGACTGAAGAACTGTGAGAGACACTTCATTGAAGTTAAAGAAACAACCTCGATCTCACGACATCAAATTCTCGTTGAAGATTTGTCGAAAATACAAGCTACATCCAAGGGAGAGTTTGTTGGAACATAACCGTCATTGTTTGTAGATTGTATTTAGTCTAAGAATGTTTCGTGAAGTACCACATTGTGACAACCGTCTAAATTTCAGGTGATTCTCAGTTACTTAATCGGTTCGAATCCCTAGTTACTCTTTTATCGTGTTCATATTGTTCGGGTTCATAATTATCGTGTCTTTTATTGTCGGAACCAAAAGTCGGAATCAATTTATAAATCCTAACACCACATAAACAATACAAGAACTTGACTAAGTTCATAACGGAAACTAAAAAGATTCTAGTCCTTAACTAATTATAACGGAAAACTTAAAACGTCAAAAAGCTGGATTTTCAATCCAGCCGGCGGCTGAATATGGCCAGCCGGCGGCTGGATCCCGCTGACTGTGCTTTGATGAGTCATTTTTGCATGTAATGTGATTGGACCAAAGTTTTATTACGGGATTGGACCAAGACAACTGCCATTTTGAGTCCCTAGGCCAGTCTTGGCCCTTTCCCACAACACTCTAACATCACTTTTCATTTGAATCCATTACACACACACACACACACTAAACACCACTCTCTCTCTAAAACTCTCTCTACATTCCTCAAGAACACCTCCACCAAAACAGAAATATTTCACCATTTCCAGTCCATTAAGCATCAAAAATCGACCACCAATCATACATAAATCGTTCCAAGAGTAAAGGATATCAAAAGGAAAGGTTTAAATCGAGTTTTTGAAGAAGTTTTTGAAGCCAAATCTCATCCAAACCATCACCTTGCTTTTTCCTCCGGTAGAACTCCTTTATTTTACTCTTTTTACTTAAATCCTTGCTGCCTGTAAGATCCATAACCTAAAAATATGTTTTTATAAAGATCTAAAACGTTTTCTTGCTTAAAAACGAGTTTTTATGATAGATCTACATTTTTAACATATAAATCTAAAAGAAACAGTGATTTTACTCTAAAAATACATATATTGGTTAAATATCAGTTTGCATGTCGAATCTAACCGTTAAACAAGCTAAAAATCGAAAAATAACGTAATATTGAAACTGGCCGAAGGCTTTTGGCCGGCGGCCGAAGGTTCTCAGCCGACGGCTAAAGTCCAGCCGGCGGCTGAGTACCTCCAGCCGCCGCCTGAATGCTGCTGTTCATCATTTTTGTCGTTTTAAAAGCTCTAAACGTAAAAATAAGCTAAAATGAGTTACCACAGAACATATATTTTGAAAAGGTCACTGTTTTTGGTAAATAAACTGTTTGGAAAAGCTTTTGGAGTTGAAACATGTGTATTATTGTTCTTATTGGCCATACTGTGTATTTTAAAGCGGGAAAGTGTTTTGAAAATGGACTTAAATTTTATAGCGCGGAAGCGCTGCCCAAATTTCACCGTAAAATATACCCCAAATTCAGTAACTTAACATTTCGGGACTTATACACTTTGACTTTGAACTTTGACACTTTTTGGACATAATTGGACTTATCGGACTATAAAACGTACACGAACACACTTATTCATAAAATTTTCCGTAATAACTTTTTGGGACAGAATCTAAGTACAAGAAATTGAGAAATTAAAATGTTAAATTGGAACTTAACATAACTCAAATTATACTAATAAAACTTGTACAACAATCCGGTGTTTTAGGTCGTTTGTGATTCCCGACGCGTTCCGCTTCGTTCGTTCTAGTTCATATCTTTTCTTCGCAAACCGTGAGTTACAACCCCACTTTGTTTTACTGTTGTGCTTTTAAACATTATTTGGGGGAAACATAAGATTATATGCTTGTAACTTTGAAACTATTTGCGAATTATTGAAACTTTTGGAAACTTGGTACTTTTAAAACTTTATTGAACCATTTGGAAACTTGTGTGAAACTCGGTACTTTTGAAACCTTATTGAAACTTTGGAAACGTGAAACATTTTAAAACTTATGAAACTCGTAAACCTTGGAAACTTGTACGAAACTTAAAACACTTTGGAAACTTTGAAACTTTGGGAAACTTGGAAACTTGTGAAACTATTATGCGTATATGTGTTGATGCCTTAGCCGGTTAACTGAATTTAGGATACTTGTTTGTGACAACCGTCTTATTTCAGGTGAAAACCGCATTCTCTATCTTTGACTTAACTCGAATTGATCTTGTTATTACTTGTCCCGTAAACTCGCGTGTGTCGGAATCGAAATCGGAATCAGATAAATGAATTCTAATACCAAGAAAACACTTAGTGAACTTGTCTAAGTTCCTATTTAAAATAACCAGAAACTTTCATCTAACGAAACGCTTAACAATGGAACGAACGAAAAACGAAAAAGGCAAGTCTGCCCTCCAGACGCGCCGCAGTGAGGCCACTGCGCCGCGGTGGAGCACACAGACAACCACCTTTTTGTTAAACTTAAACTTAATTAAACGGACCCAAACCCGAGCCCAACACTTTGGCTCCGGGTTAAAAACATTAAAGGCCTGCCTAAGAGTCCAGTGACCTTATTTGAATCACATAAAACACTTCACAAACACACACCTTACACACACACTCAAACACAAACACTCTAGCTCTCTCTCTCACTTGAAGCTTTAGACAAACACCCTCTTGAATCCCCTTCATTTACAGAAATATTCATACCCAAAACACATATTTTAACCACAAAAAAACACACAAAAACGTTCATCAAGTAAGGAGGAAGAAAGGTGTTGCACATATTTGGGTTAAAAAGTTCATCACTAAGTTTTTGGGTCAAAATCTCCAAGGATTCACTCCAATCACCTTCAAACCATCTTACTTTCGGTAAAAATCCTTCCAAACTTCTGTTTTTATAAGTTATACTCGTTGCATGTAACATCTATCACCTAAAAATGAGATTATATGAAAATATTTGACCATTTATGAACAAAAACGGGATTTTTGGAAATGCATGGTTAGATCTATAGATTGTGGTTAAAAACACTATATAAACTGTAAGACATCCATTATTTAGGTATATCTTTGGTTGCATGTCAAAATCCGACTTAAAAACACCATTTTTCTTCAAAAACGAGTTTGGCCAAGAACCTGTCACGCTGACCGCGGCGCAGTAGCTCCACCGCGGCGCAGTCGAGGTTTTACCTCTGACTGCGGCGCAGTCCCCCCCACCGCGGCGCAGTCACGTGACAGACAGAGTCCAATTGCTAATATTATTTGGGGGAAACATTATTTGGGGGAAACATAAGATTATATGCTTGTAACTTTGAAACTATTTGCGAATTATTGAAACTTTTGGAAACTTGGTACTTTTGAAACTTTATTGAACCATTTGGAAACTTGTGTGAAACTCGGTACTTTTGAAACCTTATTGAAACTTTGGAAACGTGAAACATTTTAAAACTTATGAAACTCGTAAACCTTGGAAACTTGTACGAAACTTGAAACACTTTGGAAACTTTGAAACTTTGGGAAACTTGTGAAACTATTATGCGTATATGTGTTGATGCCTTAGCCGGTTAACTGAATTTAGGATACTTGTTAGCGACCAATCCTTGATGAAAATATAAACCCGTAAGAACTTACTGCTATTTCTGGAAACTATGTTCAATTGCCCCGTTTTTGGTTCAGGAAACTTTATACACTATTAGCAATAGCCGTTAGTTATATGGGTATCGATACTTAGGAGCGGTCACTCCTTACTCAGGGTTAGCGACCCAAGTACATATTACTAAGATCCAGTTGGAAACTTCACAAACATTTTTGGGCTAGTTCAGGACCACACAATCGGTTTAGTGTATACTTACTATTTATATTATGCCAAGTGATTGATACGAGTTACTAATTTAGTTACGCACATACTCCCTACGCATATACCTTTTTAGCGCATGGATTCCGCTACAACTTTACTTATACGAGTTTTATTTGTTTTACTTGCGTGTGTACAAAACCTCTTTACTATTTACATATATGTGTTCTAACGTCTCTCCGTTCCTTGTTCTTACAACGTCACCATTTCTTTTTATGTACATTCTATTTTTGGAAACTTTATCGAAACTCTAAACTGTAACTCACTCACTACTTTATGTAGTTGACACTTTATCTTATGTTTCAGGAAATTAGTGTAAGTGTCTGGATGCATGGCAAGGAAGGGTCACTATGGTTGCGTGAGGCGCACTTTGGGAAAAGACCTTTCTATTTTGGGAATTTTACTTTGAAACATTGTATTTGTACTTAATTTAAATTATGAACTGCTTGGTTGTTTGAAACTTGAACTATTTTATTTTTAAATGAAATGACTTGAATCGTTTAATGTACTTATGACCGTGTAATGATATTCCAGCTCTCACATTCCGTGTTTCCGCTATAGCGGGGTGTGACAGACTTGGTATTAGAGCACAGGTTATAGTGAAAACGGTTTTAGAAATTTCCAAAAAGTTTTTGAAACCAAACTATAACCAAGGCTTTTCGGAAAATCATTATGGGTTCAAAACTTTAGAGAATTAATTTCGCGATTGCATGATTGTTTTTAACTACGCATGGCCTGATCACCCCTGCCTAGTTCAAAATGACTTATGCAAGGACGAAACGTAATTACTAAAGGTAAACGGTTTTGAGTCGAAAAATTCCCGGTCTTACTATTCCCAACCTCACGTGACTGACCCTTACCTGCATTCCTTACATATTTCCTTTAACATTATCTTGTTCATGTACTTACGAAACTCTTTACGTCGCAGATCCGTCATGTCTCAGTCATCTCGTTCACGATCTCAGTCACGATCCCTCTCGCGAGCCGTTTCCCCACCGAACGAACCTTCCGAGGGCCACACGGCATCTGATAGTCAGCGTCACCAGACGACTGACCCAACAGAGGAAACATCGATGACGATCAGTAGCAGCCACGGATCCAACCCGAGATCTGTGCTTCCACCCCCACTACCAGCGCCCGTCACTGTACCACAACAGCCCCAAGGACTCCGCGCTAGGTTGACCGCGCCCTAGCAGCCGGGCCCGGTTCGACCCGCACCTCCTCAGTCCTTTGTGGAACCTTACGACCCCGCCCTGCGCACTCCAGTAATGGAACGCTATGCGTGGGAACGTCAGTTCTTTGAGGAGCGGCGACGTGCTCAGGAGGCCGGAACCTCCCTACCTATGATGCCACCCACTCTCCAGTCACCCCCACCGGCCGCATTCCTGCACCTGCACCGCGAGGTTCGGGCACTCGCAGAGGAGAACCAACAACAGGGACTCCTCATCAGCGAAGTCACCGACGCGGCGCACCACTTGTCCGAGCAGGCACTGCGAGTAATCGCATCGACACGAGCCACAACACGAACTGTGCAGCATCTCGTAGGGGCGTGTCTGGTAATGGGAACCTTGATCGTGGTGATGATGGCCAAGATGCTACTAGAGAAACGCCACTAGCTTTCTCCTTTTATTTATAGTACTGTAGGCCGAGTTGTAATTTTCAAATGTACACAGCTTCGAGCCATTTCCATTATTTCCTTATTATATTGTATTGTACTGTACTTCTCTTCTATTTTGAACCTTGTACTCAACTTATTATATTAATGAATGAAGTTCCATTTATTATTATCTATTATTACCTTGTCTTGTGAACCTTGTACTGTGTTGAATCATTCCCTTACGTATGAATCCTTGTCGAGTGAATTCCTTGAAACTTTGTCGTGCGAGTACTATCTGTTCTATTACTATACTCTTGCGTGATTGTTAACTTGTTCATTGGGTTATATTCTTATCATATTCTATTCGTGCGTTCTAAACCGAACCTATTTTTCCTGTTGTAGAATCATGGCACCTCCGCGCTTGAATGCTCGTATCATCGCCGAACAGGTCGCTGCTCAGCTGAACGCAGCAATTCCCGACTTGATCGCCCAGGTAATCGCCGGGATCAACGACGGAATCTTCGGGGGTGAAAACCCCAACATCATCTACTTGGAGAACAATCATGACCATAACCTCCCTCCCTTCTCAGCCAAAGTAAAGCAAGAGGAAGGTGAAGGCTCCCGAAGCAACAACCTCCTTTCTCCTCCAGCTCCCGTCACACGAAGGGAGAGTAAGAAACGGAAGGCTAGGTACCCTCCAATAAGGAACAACCGCGACAAAAGACCCGCCACCCGACCCCGAGGTTACGCTGGACTGCACCCCAAGTGCGGCAAGTGTTGCCTGCACCACGTTGGGATCTGCCCAGCGTGCTATTCATGCAACAAAACCGGGCACCTCTTCCGACATTGTCGCAAATATGCTATTAGGCAAGGAAGGAGGTGGATTACTCCTAAGTTCGGGAGCAACGAACACCCCGGTGTTAACTCCCCCATATTCAAACTAGCAGAAGCCTTCAGTGCTCTCACCATCACCGCCAAGGAGTCAAGGCAGGATTCGGGCCCCGCAGGTAAACTCTCCCGTAAACAACCAAGCTGTCAATGTACTATTCAATTCAGGAACTTAAAAGAAGCTTGGTGTCCTTAGAATTTAGACCCCTCATTAACTTAGGATCTAAGGTTCTTAAGGATAGCTTCACCATTGAGTACGCTAACAGTCAGGAGTTCGAAGCTAAGGATAAAATCATAGGATGTTCCATATGCCTGTCCGATAAAACTTTCCCTATTGATTTAATTCCAATCGAGCTGAAAAGCTTTGATGTTATCGTCGGAATGGACTGGCTCTCTCGTTTCCGAGCCGAAATTGTCTGTTTTGACAAACTCATCCGCATCCCTCTTTCTGACACCGAAACCCTAGTTGTTCAAGGAGACAAACCCGGACGATCACTCCGTCTCGTGTCGTCCATCAAAATGCGTAAGCACCTCGAGAAGGACTGTGACGCGTTCCTTGCTCACGTTGTCGAACGTAAACCCAAGGAGATCCGTATTCAAGATATCCCAGTAGTCAAGGATCACCCTGAAGTCTTTCCTGAAGATTTGCCCGGGCTACCTCCGCATCGACAAGTGGAATTCCGGATAGACCTCGTTCCTGGTGCAGCACCGGTCGCTAGGACACCGTATCGTCTAGCCCCACCGGAAATGCAAGAGCTGTCTAAACAGCTGCAGGAACTCTTGGATCATGGTCTTATTCGTCCTAGCTCGTCCCCCTGGGGAGCCCCCATACTCTTCGTTAAAAAGAAAGACAAATCCTTTCGTATGTGCATCGACTACCGCGAACTGAACAAGCTGACCGTCAAGAACCGATACCCACTCCCGAGGATCGATGACCTTTTCGACCAGTTGCAGGGTGCAACTTATTTCTCAAAAATCGACCTCCGTTCGGGCTATCATCAGGTTCGTGTCAGCGAGACCGACATTCCAAAGACCGCTTTTCGTACCCGTTACGGTCATTACGAATTCCTTGTCATGCCATTCGGTCTAACCAACGCACCAGCAGTGTTCATGGATTTGATGAACAAGGTGTGTAGACCTTATTTGGACAAATTCGTGATCGTGTTCATTGATGACATCCTTATCTACTCAAGAAACAAAGAGGACCACGCGAAACACTTGAAACTCATCTTAGAACTCCTCAGAGAACAGAAACTGTACGCCAAATTCTCTAAGTGTGAATTCTGGCTCCGGGAAGTACATTTCCTTGGTCATGTGGTCAACCAAGAAGGGATCCATGTGGATCCGGCTAAGATAGAAGCGATCGAGAAATGGCAAGCCCCGACGACTCCTACGGAAATTCGTCAATTCCTAGGGTTGGCCGGCTATTATCGAAGGTTCATCGAGAATTTCTCGAAGATCGCTAAGCCACTCACCGAGCTCACTCAGAAGGATAAAGATTTTATTTGGGGTACGAAGAAGGAGGAATCCTTCCAGAAACTCAAGCACCAGCTATGTCACGCACCGATTTTGTCTCTACCAGAGGGTACGGATAACTTCGTAGTATTCTGCGATGCATCCCATCAAGGACTTGGGTGTGTCCTTATGCAGAAAGACAAAGTCATCGCCTACGCTTCAAGACAACTCAAGGTTCACGAACTGAACTACACTACTCACGACCTAGAGCTGGGAGCAGTCGTTTTGCATTAAAGATCTGGAGACACTACTTGTATGGGACTAAGTGCACGGTTTTCACGGATCACAAGAGTCTTCAACACATTCTAGACCAGAAGATGCTCAACATGAGGCAGAGGAGATGGATCGAACTGCTGAGTGACTACGATTGCGAGATCAAGTACCACCCGCGTAAAGCAAACGTAGTAGCAGACGCCCTTAGTCGGAAGGAAAGGGTGAGACCATCTCGGGTTAGAGCATTGGGTATCCAGATTCAGACGAATCTTCAAACGCAAATCGCCGAGGCTCAGCGAGAAGCGTTGAAGCCCGAGAACCTAAAGGGAGAAACTTTGCACAATCATGAGAAGGAGTTCGAACGCAAATCCGACGAGATTCATTACTTCAAGGGCCGAGCATGGATTCCGAAGTCCGAGGATCTTTGAAAGCTAATTCTGGATGAAGGCCACCGTTCCCGATACTCCATCCACCCAGGATCCGACAAGTTGTACAAGGACCTTAGGGAGTATTATTGGTGGTCGGGCATGAAGAAGGATATCGCCTTGTACGTAGCCAAGTGTCTTACTTGCTCCAAGGTCAAGGCGGAGTACCAGAAGCCATCAGGACTATTGCAGCAACCGGAGATTCCTATGTGGAAGTGGGAACAAATCTCCATGGATTTCATTACCAAGTTACCCCAGACGGCAAAGGGTAACGACACAATTTGGGTGATTGTGGACCGTTTGACGAAGTCTGCTCACTTTCTGCCGGTGCGAGAAACCCACTTGATGGAGAAATTTGCGCAAATCTACATCAACGAGATCATCTCTCGCCACGGGACACCTCTCTCCATCATTTCTGACATGGATAGTCGGTTCACGTCCCGCTTTTGGAACGCACTTTAGAAATCTCTCAGGACACGACTAGATCTCAGCACAGCTTACCACTCTCAGACCGACGGTCAAAGCGAGAGGACGATCCAAACGTTTGAGGATATGCTTAGAGCATGCGTAGTTGACTTTGGAGGAAGTTGGGATACTCACCTCCCATTGGTCGAGTTTTCGTACAACAACAGCTACCACGCTAGAATTAAGTGTGCCCCGTTCGAGGCCTTATATGGACGTAAGTGCCGATCGCCGCTTTGTTGGTTAGAAGCCGGTGATCGACAGCTCACAAGGCTCGACATTGTTCAAGAAACCATCGAAAAGATCACCACCATCAGAGAACGACTGAAGACATCCCGTACTCGGCAGAAGAGCTACGCCGATAACCGAAGAAAACCCCTCGAGTTCCAGGTCGGCGATCGGGTACTTCTTAAAGTATCGCCATGGAAAGGGGTAGTTCGCTTCGGGAAACGTGGCAAGCTAAGCCCAAGGTACACCGGACCGTTTGAAGTCATCGAACGTATTGGTCCAGTAGCGTATCGACTCCAACTCCCGCAAGTTCTTTCCAATGTTCATAACGTGTTCCATGTCTCGCACTTGAAAAAGTGCCTATCTGATGAGACCATCGTCATCCCGCTCGACGAGGTCAAGATCGACAACAAGCTCAATTTCATCGAAGAACCGCTTGAAGTTGTAGATCGAGAGGTCAAGCAACTCAGACAAAGCTACGTTCCTATCGTCAAGATTCGTTGGAACTCCCGACGTGGTCACGAATTCACATGGGAACGTGAAGACCAGATACGTCAAAAGTATCCGCATTTGTTCAAAGATACTTCTACCTGATGGGACGAGTCAAATTTCGGGACGAAATTACTTTCAACCCGGGGATGATGTGACAACCGTCTAAATTTGAGGTGATTCTCAGTTACTTAATCGGTTCGAATCCCTAGTTACTCTTTTATCGTGTTCATATTGTTCGGGTTCATAATTGTCGTGTCTTTTATTGTCGGAACCAAAAGTCGGAATCAATTTATAAATCCTAACACCAAATAAACAATACAAGAACTTGACTAAGTTCATAACAGAAACTAAAAAGATTCTAGTCCTTAACTAATTATAACGAAAAACTTAAAACGTCAAAAAGCTGGATTTTCAATCCAGCCGGCGGCTGAATATGGCCAGCAAGCGGCTGGATCCCGCTGACTGTGCTTTGATGAGTCATTTTTGCATGAAATGTGATTGGACCAAAGTTTTATTACGGGATTGGACCAAGACAACTGCCATTTTGAGTCCCTAGGCCAGTCTTGGCCCTTTCCCACAATACTCTAACATCACTTTTCATTTGAATCCATTACACACACACTAAACACCACTCTCTCTACATTCCTCAAGAACACCTCCACCAAAACAGAAATATTTCACCATTTCCAGTCCATTAAGCATCAAAAATCGACCACCAATCATACATAAATCGTTCCAAGAGTAAAGGGTATCAAAAGGAAAGGTTTAAATCGGGTTTTTGAAGAAGTTTTTGAAGCCACATCTCATCCAAACCATCACCTTGCTTTTTCCTCCGGTAGAACTCCTTTATTTAACTCTTTTTACTTAAATCCTTGCTGCATGTAAGATCCATAACCTAAAAATATGTTTTTATAAAGATCTAAAACGTTTTCTTGCTTAAAAACGAGTTTTTATGATAGATCTACATTTTTAACATATAAATCTAAAAGAAACAGTGATTTTACTCTAAAAATACATATATTGGTTAAATATCAGTTTGCATGTCGAATCTAACCGTTAAACAAGCTAAAAATCGAAAAATAACGTAATATTGAAACTGGCCGAAGGCTTTTGGCCGGCGGCTGAAGGTTCTCAGCCGACGCCTAAAGTCCAGCCGGCGGCTGAGTACCTCCAGCCGCCGCCTGAATGCTGTTGTTCATCATTTTTGTCGTTTTAAAAGCTCTAAACGTAAAAATAAGCTAAAATGAGTTACCACAGAACATATATTTTGAAAAGGTCACTGTTTTTGGTAAATAAACTGTTTGGAAAAGCTTTTGGAGTTGAAACATGTGTATTATTGTTCTTATTGGCCATATTGTGTATTTTAAAGCGGGAAAGTGTTTTGAAAATGGACTTAAATTTTATAGCGCGGAAGCGCTGCCCAAATTTCGCCGTAAAATATACCCCAAATTCAGTAACTTAACATTTCGGGACTTATACACTTTGACTTTGAACTTTGACACTTTTTGGACATAATTGGACTTATCGGACTATAAAACGTACACGAACACACTTATTCATAAAATTTTCCGTAATAACTTTTTGGGACAGAATCTAAGTACAAGAAATTGAGAAATTAAAATGTTAAATTGGAACTTAACATAACTCAAATTATACTAATAAAACTTGTACAACAATCCGGTGTTTTAGGTCGTTTGTGATTCCCGACGCGTTCCGCTTCGTTCGTGCTAGTTCATATCTTTTCTTCGCAAACCGTGAGTTACAACCCCACTTTGTTTTACTGTTGTGCTTTTAAACATTATTTGGGGGAAACATAAGATTATATGCTTGTAACTTTGAAACTATTTGCGAATTATTGAAACTTTTGGAAACTTGGTACTTTTAAAACTTTATTGAACCATTTGGAAACTTGTGTGAAACTCGGTACTTTTGAAACCTTATTGAAACTTTGGAAACGTGAAACATTTTAAAACTTATGAAACTCGTAAACCTTGGAAACTTGTACGAAACTTAAAACACTTTGGAAACTTTGAAACTTTGGGAAACTTGGAAACTTGTGAAACTATTATGCGTATATGTGTTGATGCCTTAGCCGGTTAACTGAATTTAGGATACTTGTTTGTGACAACCGTCTTATTTCAGGTGAAAACCGCATTCTCTATCTTTGACTTAACTCGAATTGATCTTGTTATTACTTGTCCCGTAAACTCGCGTGTGTCGGAATCGAAATCGGAATCAGATAAATGAATTCTAATACCAAGAAAACACTTAGTGAACTTGTCTAAGTTCCTATTTAAAATAACCGGAAACTTTCATCTAACGAAACGCTTAACAATGGAACGAACGAAAAACGAAAAAGGCAAGTCTGCCCTCCAGACGCGCCGCAGTGAGGCCACTGCGCCGCGGTGGAGCACGCAGACAGCCACCTTTTTGTTAAACTTAAACTTAATTAAACGGACCCAAACCCGAGCCCAACACTTTGGCTCCGGGTTAAAAACATTAAAGGCCTGCCTAAGAGTCCAGTGACCTTATTTGAATCACATAAAACACTTCACAAACACACACCTTACACACACACTCAAACACAAACACTCTAGCTCTCTCTCTCACTTGAAGCTTTAGACAAACACCCTCTTGAATCCCCTTCATTTACAGAAATATTCATACCCAAAACACATATTTTAACCACAAAAAAACACACAAAAACGTTCATCAAGTAAGGAGGAAGAAAGGTGTTGCACATATTTGGGTTAAAAAGTTCATCACTAAGTTTTTGGGTCAAAATCTCCAAGGATTCACTCCAATCACCTTCAAACCATCTTACTTTCGGTAAAAATCCTTCCAAACTTCTGTTTTTATAAGTTATACTCGTTGCATGTAACATCTATCACCTAAAAATGAGATTATATGAAAATATTTGACCATTTATGAACAAAAACGGGATTTTTGGAAATGCATGGTTAGATCTATAGATTGTGGTTAAAAACACTATATAAACTGTAAGACATCCATTATTTAGGTATATCTTTGGTTGCATGTCAAAATCCGACTTAAAAACACCATTTTTCTTCAAAAACGAGTTTGGCCAAGAACCTGTCACGCTGACCGCGGCGCAGTAGCTCCACCGCGGCGCAGTCGAGGTTTTACCTCTGACTGCGGCGCAGTCCCCCCCACCGCGGCGCAGTCACGTGACAGACAGAGTCCAATTGCTAATCTTAAACGTTTTGAACGGTAACTCTAACGTGTCATCTAAACTTATGCTCGAAACTGAAATATATGAACTATAACCTGTAATGAGAGTGACTTACATATAAATGAACTAAATGAACAAGTTTTATATGACATTGCTTTGGAAATTATATGGAATATGTTCATTGAAATTGTTAAGCGGAAAAGTGTACAAAAATTGGATTTAATGATTTTGACGCGGAAGCGCTGCCCGATTTTCTATAGACCTAATACCGACACTTAAAATAAAAGCATTTCATTATCCAATAAACATATAAACAATGGTACTCACTAAACCTTGGTATTACTATAGGATTCCCGTGATTTCCGTTCCGTCTCGATTACTCTTCGCACTCGTAGATTATCTTCGCAAACAGTGATTTACAACCCCACTTTATTTACTGTTTTCAAATAACTTTTGGGGGAAACAAGAGATCTAAATAAACTTTGGAACTGTTATGAACTTTTGGTACAATTGTGAACTCTATTGAACGTTTTTGTGAAACTTATGCTTACATAGTTTTATTGCCCGTTTGGCATATTATAAACTAATGGTTTGCCACCTTTATTCGGCTTAATGGTTCGCCACCTTTACTCGGCTTGTTGGTTCAAAACTATGTTAAACTTATTTATTGCCCCTCTCGGCTCTTGTATGAACTTTGATTGATCGTATAACTAACGTGACTCTTGAGGGATATAACTAACCATAAGTGACTACTATTTTAGAAACAGAGTTCAAAGTGCCCCGTTTTTAGAGTTCAGAAACATTACACTATTAGCAATAGCCATTAGTATTATGGGTATCGATACTTAGGAGAGGTCACTCCTTGCTTGAGGTTCGCGACCTAAGTACATATTACTAAGATCAGAGAAACTCCATTATTGTGAAACTTTGGGGCGTGTTCTGACCAGAAAATCGGTTTAGTGTGAACACTTAAGTTATATTATGTCAAGTAGTCGTTATACATGATTTCAATCAATAGTTTACTTATCTTGCGCGTATAGAGTTATACGACTTCCGCAACTATCTTTTAAGCGACTGTTCTGGTTCGAACAATCTTTTAAGCAACTTTTTGGATCGAAACTATTCTTTAAGTATTGTTCTACTTTTAGAAACTTCTAAGTATAGATATACTTAACTCAAACCCTTTTTAGTCGAGGACTAGAAAACTGTAACTCACTCACTACTTTATTGTAGTTGACACTTTATCTCTTGTTTCAGGAAACCAAATGTAAGATACGAAGTGCGTTCTGTGGATGGGTCTGGCATGTCACGTGAAGTCAAGAATCGGGAGAAGACCTATTTTGATTATATTTTGGGAATTTTGTTAAACGATTTACTATGTTTTTATGTTGTGTACTTGTCAAATGCTTGGTTATCTTTAAATTGTAAACTCATGTTTTATTCGTAATGACTTGAAACCGTATGTTTTAATTATAACTCGTGTGATGATATCTTTGCTCTTCACATTCCGTGTTTCCGCTTTAGCGGGGTGTGACATTGTTAGCGACCAATCCTTGATGAAAATATAAACCCGTAAGAACTTACTGCTATTTTTGGAAACTATGTTCAATTGCCCCGTTTTTGGTTCAGGAAACTTTATACACTATTAGCAATAGCCGTTAGTTATATGGGTATCGATACTTAGGAGCGGTCACTCCTTACTCAGGGTTAGCGACCCAAGTACATATTACTAAGATTCAGTTGGAAACTTCACAAACATTTTTGGGCTAGTTCAGGACCACACAATCGGTTTAGTGTATACTTACAATTTATATTATGCCAAGTGATTGATACGAGTTACTAATTTAGTTAAGCACATACTCCCTACGCATATACCTTTTTAGCGCATGGATTCCGCTACAACTTTACTTATACGAGTTTTATTTGTTTTACTTGCGTGTGTACAAAACCTCTTTACTATTTACATATATGTGTTCTAACGTCGCTCCGTTCCTTGTTCTTACAACGTCACCATTTCTTTTTATGTACATTCTAGTTTTGGAAACTTTATCGAAACTCTAAACTGTAACTCACTCACTACTTTATGTAGTTGACACTTTATCTTATGTTTCAGGAAATTAGTGTAAGTGTCTGGATGCATGGCAAGGAAGGGTCACTATGGTTGCGTGAGGCGCACTTTGGGAAAAGACCTTTCTATTTTGGGAATTTTACTTTGAAACATTGTATTTGTACTTAATTTAAATTATGAACTGCTTGGTTGTTTGAAACTTGAACTATTTTATTTTTAAATGAAATGACTTGAATCGTTTAATGTACTTATGACCGTGTAATGATATTCCAGCTCTCACATTCCGTGTTTCCGCTATAGCGGGGTGTGACACCACATGTATATAGATCGAGTTGTAAAACGTTTCGACGCGATTTATGGTTGTTACGGAAGGTATTGCGCAGGCAACACCTCTGTTGCGCAACACCAGTGGCGCAACAAGGTGTTCCGCTGCGTAACACCCTTTTCGAGTGTTGTGGTTGCATAACATACTTAGGGTTAGGTGAGGACTATAAATACCCCACCAACCTGCCATAAATGTATTCGCTTTTAGAGAGAGAAACACGTGTTGCGCTAGAGAGAGAAAGCTTGCGTAACACACTCTAAACGGTTCAAAGTCTTTGTAATCGCTTGTCTTTGATATTATTCGTATTTTATAACATTACGTAAGCTTAATAATATCAAACATTCAGTTATATTGTGTGTTTAACCATTACATATTTGCTTTTTAGTTATTCCGCAACTTCAGAGCATTTGGGTCCAAATCGAGATTCAAGAAAGGCGACCAACAAGTGGTATAAGAGCCTCTATACTATACTTGTTATAGAGGTTTTTGGATCAATACGGTGATTTCACGGAGTATTAAGGAGTAGATCTAAAATTTGGATCCACGAATTTGTGACTAAAAATACTTTAGAAACCGTTAAAATGAAGTTTTAATAAGTTTAAACCTATTGCATGTCGAGATCTATGGATAAATAAACGTTTTACAAAAAAATCTTGAAAACTCGCGTTCTGTGCGCCGTCCCTGTGACCAGGACGACGCAGCGGGCGAAAATTTGGCCTTTGTGCGCCGTTCCAGTGGTCACAACGGCGCACAGGCCTGAATTTTTTCCCGAATTTTTGTTATTTGACGTTTTTGACTATATTGACCCGCTGACTTTTTGACGTATGACTTTTGGGACTGAGTTTGGTAAAAGTAATAACATTCGAGACATGTATGGACTCAATCGGACTAAAATGGACTAGATTATGTATATTATTGCGTTATAGGTGATTTGTGAGCGGAATTGGTATTTGCATTTTTGGATATGAAATTTGGGCAAATTTCCTTAGAAAAATGTAAACCACTTTAGCGAGCAAAAGCACTCGTAACATAATAATAATAAACGTTAAACCGGACTTTTGGGCAAAAACGTGACAATTACCATTTCAGACTATTTTAACAATACTTAACCTTGACACTTAAAGTTTAATAAAATTTTATCTATTATATTATATAAATAACATATTAAGATAATAACCAATTAAACTATCTTGGTAATAATAGGCGATCCGTGATTCCCGGCTTCCATTTCCGACCAACTTTCGCGTTCTTACTCTTCGCAATCCGTGAGTTACAACCCCTTTTTCTTATTGAATATTTTGCATGATTTTGGGGGAAACATAAGATTATTTGTACTTTGAAAATATTTATGAACAATTGCAACTTTGTGAACTTTTGAACTTATTACGAACTTATGAAACTATTGCGAACTTTGAAAACTTTTATGAAACTATTATGACTTGGAACTATTGAACTATTTTGGACAAACTCTTTAAAACTCTTATGCGTAAACACTTTTGCTCTAATGGCTTACTTGAACTTACCGGCTTGCCCCCTTTTCGGCTAAACTAATTATTGATGCTTGTATGCGAGACCGACCCTTGATGGAACTATAACATGACTCTTAAGTGACGGACGACTATCTCTTTTTGAAACAAAACTACTTAGTGCCCAACTGCTTTTTTTTAGACTTTACACACTATTAACTTCAGAGCCGTTTAGTAATTATGGGTATCGATACTTAGGAAAGAACCGTTCCTTGCTTAGATGGCAGTCTAAGTACATATTACTAAGAACTTGACAACTCCCCGTAGGATAGGCGGGGTAAGGGGCCTCACGGTTGAACAATCGGTTTAGTGTGAACAATTAAGTTATAGATGCCAAGAGGTTGATACAAGAATCTAATTAGTTACTTATACGCATAAATTTATGAACTTTTAGCGATTTATTCCGCAATACTTTTAGCGATTGTTTCCGCAACTATGATTTGACTAAATTTGACTCTACATGGTCTATACGAACTTTAGGGCACTGACACGCCCATTACTTACAACTTTAAAAGTATATAAATTTTAAGCGACTTTTCTCCGCTAACCTCCTTTTTTGGAAACTTTTACTTTTATATACTTAACCAACTTTTTGCCGAGCAACTTAAACTGTAACTCACTCACTACTTTCGTAGTTGACACTTTATCTTATGTTTCAGGAAATTTAGTGTAAGTATGAGGTGCACGGCATGGACGGGTCAAGGCGGTCGCGTGAGAACCATATTGGGAAAAGGCTTGTTCACTTATTTTGGGAATTTTTAATGGAACTTTGTTTATGTATTTGTACTAAATTACTATGGCTTGGTTATTACTTTTGAACTTGTAAACATTTTATTTTAATCTATGACTTGAATGCCGTTATGTTTCTTATAACCCGTGTAATGATCTTCCAGATCTTCACATCTCGTGTTTCCGCTTTAGCGGGGTGTGACACCTTCATCTTCTAAAATTGGTTCTTCAGGTTCATATCCAGACAATGATGAATCACTATCGTTAGGTCCTCCATCTTCAGGTTCATCACCTTCACCTTCTTCATTTTCCTCTGCATCACCTTCTCTGTCATCAACCCCCGTTGTGGGAAGCTGCGTGATACCGTGTATTAGTGGGCTCGTAAGACGATGAAGCAAAACGGTCTCCAGTTTGTCCTACTTGTTGGAAAGACGATGTGAGACCACTCAACTGATCCATAAAACTCATTTGTGAGGGTTGAATTACTGGCAGAAAATGAACTTCGAAATTGGCAACGAATTGTTGGTCTTGATTGGTAAGCCAATAAATAGTGCTAAAAGCAGCATCATCATTGATTTCGCTCTTGAACACATTACCGTTACAAAAGTACCATAGTAATAATTTCAAGTTATAAAATTCTCGACTTACCCCAATTTGATTGTATGCCATATCAACAAAATTCGAAAAACTAATTTTTTCTGATAGAATGAAAATGGATCTGGATGAACCATTCCCACCCAGATACCCATTTTCAAATGTCAGATTACTTCCACACACTAGTTGTACCACGATTGAAGTCATTTCCGGTGGTATTTTGGTATGCAATGAAGTGTTTGAATTTTAGATAGTGAAGATAATATTTGGTGTATTTTGATAAGTAGAAGTGTTTGTGTTCTGGAAAGTAAACATAATGTATCAATTAAATAATAGACAAAACATTTGGATATACGGATATCTTATCCGACAAAGAATATGATGAGAATCCTGTGTGGAAGACGATATCCAATGAAAGTGCCACGTAGGATTCTGATAAGGTCTGTGTAACCGCACTTGCCAAGTGCGGTTTTGACCAACTTTCTAGCTGTCAAAAGTTAATGACATGTACCTACTAATAGATAAAAGACAAAACATTTGGATATACGGATATCTTATCCGACAAAGAATCTGACGAGACACCTGTGTGGAAGATGATATCCAATGAAAGTGCCATGTAGGATTATGATAAGGTCTGTATAACCGCACTTGGCAAGTGCGATTTTTGACCAACTTTCTAGCTGTCCAAAAGTAATGACATGTACCTACTAATAGATAAAAGACAAAACATCTGGATATACCGATATCTTATCCGACAAAGAATCTGACGAGAATCCTGTGTGGAAGACGATATCCAATGAAAGTTCCCCGTAGGATTCTGATAAGGTCTGTGAAACTGCACTTGCCAAGTGCGGCTTTTGACCAACTTTCTAGCTGTCAAAAAGTAATGATATGTACCTGCTAATAGATAAAAGACAAAACATGTGGATATACAGATATCTTATCCGACAAAGAATCTGACGAGAATCCTATGTGGAAGACGATATCCAATGAAAGTGCCACGTAGGATTCTGATAAGGTCTGTGTAACCGCACTTACCAAGTGCGGTTTTTGACCAACTTTCTAGCTGTCTATTTAAGCATCACAAAAGCTATGATATTTTTACTTGAGCAATTCAACCAACATTATTTTCCTGTTTAACACACACAACCATAATGAATTCAAACACATATCGAAGAAGTAGGCTTGAAGAGCTCATTGAAGAACTCTCCAATCTAGACGAGCGTAGAAATGTTTTGCGCGACGAAATTGATCAACTCCTATATGATATTCAACAAAATGAAACAGAATCTTCCCAACAAATGGATAGCGACGAACAACCAATTGTGTTAGCGGAAACTACTGACGAATTTTATCTTCACGGGGATAAATGGAAAGGCGACGAAGAACAATATTGCTATATTGCTTATTTCGGAAAAAGTTTTAAGTGTTGTAGAAGGTTTTGGGGCGTTTTACTTGGACGTACGGAAGACAATGCTTTCTGGGAGATGGTAATTTTTACTTTTTGAAATTTAAAATATCAAAGTTAGTGTTAATTCTTGATTATTAAATGTGTTTCTTTACTATGTTAATTACAACATCTAGAAGCTTGGATAAGTCGGTCACAAGTCTTTCATAAAAAAGCCCTAGAGAGGGATAATATGTTGATGCCCAGGTATGCAGTGATGTGAACCTTTTTCAACAAAGATTTTGTTGAATTTAAATGGGAAAGAAATGTTAAAACAGCAATAGGAAGTTTGAAGATTTTCCCTGCTTGGTGGGAAGTTGACATAGTCCTTATTCCGATAAGTTGTCCAAATGACCACTAGTTCCTATTACACTAAAAATTTCCACTCTTGAATTGACCATTTTTGACAAAGAATTAGCACAGGTTCAGGATGACCATCGGTCGTGTATCATGACTTGTTACGAAGAAAACCTCGTAAGGTTTTTGGAATAAATCAATTATACGCGTAAAGGACCTACACTAAAAGCCCGAAAACCATTCGGATATGTCGCTAGAGTTACCCAATATCCAAATAGTAGACAAAATTCAGCTTTGTTTATCTGCTTGTTTATACACTACATACTAACCAATGAAACAAGGGAGACAGTTACTTCTGATGAATCTAACGAGCAAGTGGAGGTATTCAGAGAAGGGATGGCAAAAGCTTTCTACGCAAAACGTATCGACAGTACTGTTTGATAGATATATTTCTTGTATTTTCAATAATATGTGCTATTTTTATGTATTGTGTGTTATTTATATGTAATTAGTGATATGTAATTAGTGATATGTAATTTACTTTTTTTAATTAGAAATATGTAATTTACTGTTTTTAATAATAATAGTAGTACATGTTAAATTGTTAATTTAAAAGGGACAATATAAAATTAAACACTTTAAATCGAACAAATAATAATAATAATAATAATAATAATAATAATAATAATAATAATCATACATGTTTAATAATAATAGTAGTATATGTTTTGTACTAATAATAATAATAATAATAATAATAATAATACATATTAAATTGGTAATTTAAAGGGACACTATAATATATATATATATATATATATATATATATATATATATATATATATATATATATATATATATATATATATATATATATATATATATATGAGGTTTTTATGGAAAATATGAACAAAGATGACGATGGATGAGATTGTTAAGGTGTTAGGTAGTTGAGTGGGAGGTGTTGGGTTCAATCCCCACTTTCTATATATATATATATATATAAATTGTTTTTTAAATTCTACATTTTTTCGAACAATATAAAATTAAACACTTTAAATCGTAATAATAATAATAATATATGTTTAATAATAGGAGTATATGTTTTGTACTAATAGTAATAATAATAATACATGTTAAATTGTTAATTTAAAAGGGACACTATAATATATAGGAGGTTTTTTTGGAAAATATAAACAAAGATGAGGATAAATAATAATAATAATAATAATAATAATAATAATAATAATAATAATAATAATAATAATAATAATAATACATGTTTAATAATAATAATACATCATCTTTATTATTAAAAACCAGTGATTAATCACATCAAACTTTACTGTACGAAAAAGCAGTGATTCATCAAATCATCTTTAAATCGAATAAATAATAATAACTTTTGCAGACTTTCACATAGACTTGAATAAATAACTTTTGCAGACTATTGCAGACTTTCACATGTGAACCCATGTGAGGGCGTGGAATCTTGCAGACTATTGCAGGTTATCACATCATCTTTATTATTAAAAACCAATAATAATAGTTCAATGTTCAGTCACATGGGCATGGAGAAAGTGTACAAATATATTGCAGACTTTCACATCATCTTTATTATTAAAAACCAATAATAATAATTCAATGCTCAGCCACATGGGCATGGAGAAAGTGGACAAATATATTGCAGACTTTCACATCATCTTTATTATTAAAAACCAATAATAATAATTCAATGTTTAGTCACATGGGCATAGAGAAAGTCGACAAATATATTGCAACTTTCACATCATCTTCGAAACAGCATGTCCCCAAGTAATGTTGCCCCATATAGTTGTATCCGGATTGTAGATAGAACAAATGGTACCACCCCATGTGATATAATGGACCTGCGTTACATGTTGTATACTATGTTAATTAATGTTGTTTGTTTGATTTATAAGCGATATGAATTTAGGTAGAGCATTTGAGTCTCGTTAAAGATAGATAAATATACATAACACGGACGTAAAATAAATTATCTTTTAAGAGAAATATAAAATAATTCTCTATAATTGATTTTTGCTTGGTTAATATAAACAAAGACCTATCATCGTTTAAAATAATTCTCATATTGAATGTAGACAAAGATATGTAAAATAATTCTCATATTGAAAGTGGACAACAATTTAAAATAGTTCTCTATAATTGATTTTTTGCAATGTCTAATATGTCAGACTTTCACATGGGCATACAGACATGTAATTTAAAATAAATCTCTATATTTGATTTTTGCTTGGTTAATATGGACAAAAACATGTGATGTTTGCAGAAAGCAGTGATTCAATTTTTATATGTGGATAAAGATAAGTAATTCAATATGGACAAAGACATGTGATCGTTTGCAGAAAGCAGCGATTCAATTTTTTTTTTTGAAGACCAATTCAATATCTCTTGCCTATAAAAACCACAAACTTCTATCAATTTAAAACACACAAAACTTCTATCAATTTAAAACACACAAAAGAATTCTAAACTTACAAACCACATACAACCATATTTCTTGCAAAAAACACATATTTCAAATGGCGAATGTTGTTTCAGCTACTCCGTTTTCAAGAGAAAGAGATTTACTCTATTTACAACGGGCCAACATGCGTCGATCATTGGCGGTTTTTAATGGAACTGTCGAAGGAAATATGAATATTAGAAAATGTGACAAGCAATTTTCAAACCATCTCCGTACGAATGCAATTCCACCACAAGTTGAAAGGTATATTAACCAAGCTCGCTTTGGAGGCGTGAACGAATCCGGGTATCATAAACTTGATCATGCCTTAATTACGGCTTTAGTGGAAAGGTGGCGTCCCGAGACGCATACGTTTCATCTTCCGGTTGGCGAAGCAACGGTTACGTTGCAGGATGTGCAAGTTTTGTTGGGCTTTCCAATAGACGCACACGCTGTTACCGATATCTGGTTTTTCAAAGAACCTGTACAATGGGTTGTCGTTTGCCAAGAAGAACTTGGGTTTTATCTTTCAGTGTCCCAACTTAAACAGGGTAGAATAAAAATCAGTGCAATAGTTAGTCATTTGAATGAGTATTTGCCGAATGACGATGTCGCTCATCAACACAGAGCGAAAATGTACATTTTATGTTTAATTGGGGGTTGTTTATTCCCCGATTTAACTTCGTTGGATGTGTCCCTAAATTATGTTTATAATCTACGGGACCTCACTGTAGGAGGGCGGAAAAGTTGGGGAAGTGCGGTTTTAACATGTTTGTATAGAAATTTGTGAAACGCAGTCGGAGATTGCAACGCCAAAGGAATTGTCGGGTCGCTGTTGTTGCTCCAATTTTGGGCATGGGTTAGAATGCCCCGGATTTCCCCTAGAATCATACATGGAGATGATTACAATTTTCAACACTGTTACACAACCAGGTATTTTTATATAAACTTTTATACACTACTTGCATATAAATACCATTTAATGGCACACAAAAAAGTGTCACAAAAAAAAATGTTACGTAAATAATGTAATTGTATGTTTATTTTTCACAGGTGGGATTTCCACTTGAGTCATAAAGACACCCAAGCCATGTTTTGGTTGCATAAAGATCTCAGTTAACTTCCCTACGGCCTAAAGAGTTCATATGGAAACCATACGAAGACGTTGTTAGGCGACTTCCACAGTATTGTAGAGAGGGTCAACATATTTGGGCCTACAATTCGTGGTTAATAAATTGAACATGGTTGAACCCCATCCTGTCCATAGGGTTGCCCGTCAACTCGGTTTCTATCAATCAACTCCAACTGACCACTTGTTAATGACACCCAATGATCACCAAAAGTTACATAAAATTAAGAAAACGGGTAGTAAAGATAATAATTGGGTCCCAAAAAATGCCCATTTCATAGCTTACTGGAATGACAGGAGTAATAACCTTTTCAACGGTGTACATGTTGCAACAACTGCCCGGGACATCGACAATAACTACATGCAATGGTACTTTGACAGGACCGTTTTATTCGAACCCGGGCGATGCCGGTCCTAGTAACAGTTACCGAGACTGGGGTGGTCAAGCACAAGCCTATGTAAGAAATATTATTTATTTTGTCAAATAATTTTTTAGAGAATTAGTTCTTATGAATATATTTATAAATTATATGTAGGCTGAACGGTTTAGGCATATTCATGAGCGAGCCCAACAAATGATGGATGATCAAGCTGGTAACGGTGGTCAAGGAGGTGGTACTAGTCAAGCATTGCAGGAATTTCAACAAATTCCCCAATATATGATGAATTTTGGGGGTGATATGGAACGTATGAATTACGGTTCACAACACTTTCAGTCCCTGCGCCGGATTACTACCCGCAACAACCGGACAACCAGTTCGAGACATACCAACCGGGACCCCAGTTCGAGACATACCAACCGGGACCCCTTATATGATCCTGATTTTCCTCCTGGTTTCTAACTACCACATTCGAAGCTACTACGACTCGAGTCCTAATGTCCACCGAACGAACATCGGGTCAAGTTTTTCCGACGAAATTTTTAGGACCCCAATGACATCTCAACCAAATTACTATGGTGGATCAAGTAATGTTGCTCCAATTAACCAATATAATGAATATGGTGGAGAGAGGATGGATGTGACAACCGTCTTAAATGCAGGTTAAGTCCGCTAACTATTAACCTCGACTTCATATTTGTGATACTCGATATAACTAATTTTTTGTGTTACGTAGTTACGTAAACATAACTCATTAAGCTAAGCTCTATGTAACTCATGCAAAACTTTTAACGTAGGTTTACGTTACATAAACTTAAAACGTGTGTGTCTCGGAATCGGAATTGGAATCGAATCAATAAATGAATCCTAATACCAAGAAAACATAAAATGAACTTGTCTAATTTCATTGCAAAACAATCGTAAACTCTAAACAAACGCATGTATATAACGATAACGCAAATGAAAAACGGAAAACCCAGAATTTAGTCCCGGTGCGCCGCACCTAGACTATGGTGCGACGCACCACATGCCTGGACAGATTCTTTTGTTGTTGCTTGATGACTCACTTTTGCATGTAACTACCACTCAACACCTGTACCACACGTGTCTCAAGCCCCTTGAGTCCATACTTACACCACCAAACACTCCCTTACACCTTTGGTTCCATCTCATTTCATCACACACACACACTTAACATTTTCTCTCCACTCTCATTTGCAAACACACACACTACTTCCATTTCTATCATCTCACTCAACTTTTCCAGATACTTCAAGCAGAAATCCACCCAAAATATCAGTAACAAATCGCTACATACATCAAGATTATCAAGAGCTTTCACCCTCTTTGGTTACATACACCGTTTCTACCATTTTGGAGCCGAAATCACCATCAAGGCACTCCAAATCATCATCCATTCACTTTCCTTTGGGTATAATCACTTATCTTTATTTTTCCTACACGAATTTCTAATTGCATGTCTGATCCATCACCTAAAAATGAGTCTTTATGAAGTTTTATGGTTATTAACATACGAACACAAAGTTTTACAAATGTATACATAGATCTTTATACATATGGTTATTAAACTAAATAAAACTGTTATTGAAAGTATTTATGAGGTTTTATCACCTGCATGTTTAGATCCACCATCAAAAAGATAAGTTTTACAACATAAACGATTTTTGGAAAAATCCAGTCGACAAGGGCGTCGCACCTGTTCTTCACGGCGACGCACCGAGCTACTGACCGTTTACAAAACGTTGTTAAATCGCTATAATTTGTAACCTTTAACTTGGTATTTTAAGAATTTGTATATAAGTGGTATTCATAAACTATACCTTGTGTCTAAGTAACTTATTTCACATATAATCATAATATTGTGTTTTTATGAGTTAAGGTATAAATCTTGTTATATAAATGGTTTGTTACAAGCGGGAAAGTGTATAAATTTTGGATATAAATTCTATAGCGCGGAAGCGTTGCCCAAATTTCATTAGACAAAATTATAACACTTTAAAAATAAACATTTCGTTGACTAACGAGTATAAAAAATAATAAATAATAATACTTACACGAAAACTTGGCATATTCTAGGATTTAGGTGATTCCGACTCATTCTGAGTACTTTCCGCACACGCTTAGATCTTCGCAAACAGTGAGTTACAAACCCCTCTTTTAAACGCTTTATACATTTTTGGGGTGAAATACGAGTCTTATGGTTAAAACGTTGTTTTGCATGCTTAAAACGTTGTTTTGCATGCTTAAACGAGATATTCTTATGCTTGCACACTTATACTACAACATATTTTGGCATTGTTGAACTTTTTGCCAACATGCTGTGGACACTCTAGAAACTTATACTTTTATACTTATCGTCTTACACATGTGGATTATTCCACACCTGAGGTAATGACAACATATACTTATCGTCTTACACATGTGAATTATTCCACCACTGAGGTAATGACAAGTTTCCAATGAACTAAACTTTTGTTCGTTATGTTGTGGAGTTGTCCAACATGAACGTGTGATACCACTAAAATTCCCATCACTTCCAAGAGACATTAGTTGCTATTAATCCCTTTGGAAATGACTTAGTAATTGTGGATAGCGCTATTAGGGTAGTTACACCCTCACAACAACGTCAAATACCGATTGTGCACGATTATTAATTGGGTAGGCTTTGAGGCTTAACAACGATCATTGGGCAATACATTAGGATCGTCACATAGTTGTACACTATGTGGTCGATACCTACATACTTGAAACTTATGCCACATTACCTAGTTTGGTACAACGCGCATAAGCAAAACTTACATACTTATACTTTACGCAAACGTTATGTGCGTCAAAACTTATATGCTTACTTAAACTTGTAACTCACTAACTACGTCACCCGTAGTTAACATTTTACTCGTATTTTCAGGAAACGAGTAAGTGGCTAGAGATGCTTGTACTGTTGGATTTTCTTATGCGGGTTTTGTTGGAGACTTCAAGATCAGGGAATGGTTTGGGTGGTTTTGACTTGAAAGCTTTTGTGTTGAAAACGTTATGTTATCGTAAAACTTGTACTTTGTAAACTTTGAATGCATGTTTTATAATATTAACTTTGTACTTATCTATACACTTGTGCAATGACAATCTCGCTCTTCACATCCCGTGTTTCCGCTTTAGCGGGGTGTGACAGACTTGGTATCAAAGCTCAAGGTTATAGTGAATACCGAGTTTTCAAAAGTCAAACTATAACCAATCTAACCAAAACGTGAAAGCATTGTTTAACTTAAATTATTCGGAGCCTGATCAACTACGAATAATTTAGACTAAATTAGGCTAGAACGGGATTGGTAACATTTTAAAAAAACATTCCCTGGGATTCTTGAAGTCAGACCCGCATAGACTTAGATGCTAAACTTAAGATACACTATATGCTCAGCTTATTACTAACTCTAACATGAGCCGTAACACCGATTTAACTCATTTCCTGTCTAGGCTATGCCGAAAGGAGAAAGTTAGCTACGTCCGACAGCGAAACTGAGCCCTCTTATGAATCGCTATCACGCTCTAGGAGTCAGGAGACATTACCACCTACGACTCTTTATGTGCCTGCTCATTCACCGCCATTCCGTATAACTGCTAGGATGAGGACAGGTCCACGCGACCCGATGCCGACTTTGCCTCCTTTCCGTCGGGACGGGGAAGGATGCTCCCGACCCCCGACATACCATGCTCGGAAGTCACCAGACCCTTACTCGAGACCTCAGAGAGCTACGCCACAACCACCTACTACACGTGGATTGACTCCCGACGAGATTCATGCATTGTGCAGTATGTCCGTTGACCTCCGCGGATACACACAGGTTGTGTTGGAGCACACCACCCAGATACAGGACATGTACATCGAGGTACTGCGGGCGAAAATGATGGCACGCAGGGCAGTCCGAGCGACACGTTGGTGGATGATGATTTGTTTCGTATTGATGTTTCTTATGGTAGTGCTGGTTTTACGTAAGGTTTAGAGATTGTTGAAAGTATCTTTTGTATAGGATGTACGACTTGTAAAACTTTGTAGTAGTAGAACTTGTAGTTTGTGGTTGGTTATAAATGTAGTAGTATATGTTGGTAGTTGATGTACGATGACGGTCGAGGATGTTGAATTTTGTACGAACATCGAATGTTGAAGCGATATATATATATATATATATTTATATATATATATATATATATATATATATATATATATATATATATATATATATATATATATATATATATATATATATATATATATATATATATATATATATATACATATATATATATATATATATATATATATATAGATATATATATAATTGTCTGATTATAACTACAATTGTTTATGTTCTTGTTATTTATCATTGTTTTATTCTAAAATGAAAAAGTATCAAAACCCTAAACACGAGTTCTCTCTTGTGTAGGAAAACGACTGATCAGAACGATGACCACATTGCCCAGCGAATCAATGACCGATTGAATGAGGCATTACCTGGCCTCATCGCTCGAATTAATGCGGGCATTAATCAAGGAGGACAACGTGGGAATGAAAATAACAATGAACGAAACAATACCCAAGGGTGTAGTTATATGACCTTTATATCACGTAGGCCAAAATAATTCCATGGTACTGAAGGCGCCATAGGATTATCGCGTTGGATTGAAAGCATGGAAGTGGTGCTAAGGATCAGCCAGTGTGCTGATAACCGAAAGGTAGAATTTACCTCCTGTATGCTCCAAGGGCGAGCTTTAACCTGGTGGAACAACCAACTACAAGTCCAAGGACAGGACGCTGCCTATAACATGTCATGAACGAGATTCAAAGAACTGCTAGTAACCGAGTATTGCCCTAAAGAAGTTCTAAAGAAACTTAAGAATGAACTCTGGCACCATTCTATGGTTGATACCGACATCGACTCATACACTGATCGATTTCACGAGCTAGCTAATTTAGTACCTGAACTGTAACCCCCGAGGAGAAACGAATCGAGCACTATATTTGGGGACTTTCACCTGAGATCAGGGCTATGGTGACAGCTTTTGATTCAATCACAATGCAGCATACTGTTAGTTTGGCTACCCTCCTAACTCAAGATTGGATAAGGAATGTAGGTGTGTCAATGCTGGTCCAAGAGGATGCGAAGGGGAAGCGAAATGTTGATGAAACATCTGGAAACAAGATGGATCGTTTTAACAAGAAGGTTAAAACGGTGAGAAACTGTGGAGTAGTGATGGCTGAAAATACCGCCTATCAAGGAAAGCAACCAAGGTACGATAGGTGTGGGTATCATCACGTTGGAAATTGTCGATCATGTTTCCCCCAAAAGAGTTATGTAAAAATACAATAAATAAGAGGGGATGTAACTCACGGGTTGCGAAGAATAAGTTCTTGTGCGAAAAAGAGAAGCTAAACACGTCGGGAATCAAGGACGACCTAAACACCCAAGTCTCGTGTAAGTATAAGTATTACGATTTAAGTTATGTTAAAGTTCCATTTTAACATTTTAAAGGACAAATTCCTATACTTAGGTTCTGTCCGAAAGTTTTAATATGGCAAACTTATGTGTTACGACATGTTCAAATTACGTTTAATTCCCTTTAGTCCGATTATGTCCAAAAAGGTTTGATGTTCAAGGTCAATATGTTTAACTTATAATAATAATTCGTTACTGAAAATCAAGTACATGTTACGGTGAAATTTGGGCAGCGCTTCCGCGCTATAAAAATTTAGTCCATTTTAAAATCCACTTTCCCGCTTTAACAAACATATTCAACGACAAAGATACAAACACTGTAATAGTTTTAGTTATAAAAACTTAACCAAACATTTTACTTTCTCAAAATATGTAACCGGTCAACATATTATAATCTGTGAAAATTTATTAGTTCTCGAATCTTAACGTTTAAGTTGTAAAAACGAAGTTTTCGTGCACAGCAAGATCCAGACAGCGGCTGAAGATACTCCACCACCGGCTGGACCTCAGCCGCGGGCTGATTATCTTCAGCCGCCGGCTGGAGGCCTTCGGCCAGTTTCTTCATTTTGACATTTTTACGATTTCTTAGCGTTTTAGTGATGGATTTCGACATGCAACTGATTATAAATGAAGTTTGTTCATATTAGTGACTAAAACTCAGTTTCTTTTTAGATCTTTAACATAAACATGTAAATTTATATAAAAACCCGTTTTTGTAAGAAAAACGTTATAAAACTTTATAAAAGCAAGTTTTTAGACCATGGATCGTCCATGCAAGTGTTTATTTGTTTAAAAACAGTAAAGAAAAAGAGTTTTACCGAAGGAAATGAATGGATGACGGTTGGATGAGATTAGATCTTCAAAACCCAGTAGAAACTTCTTAAAAACCGATTTTTATGTTACCTTTTTTACTCCCTTGCTCTTATGGACGATTTGTGTGAGTTTGATGGTGATTTTTAGGTGTTTACTTGCTGTTTTAATGGTGGAAAATCACTGGTTTGTTTGATGTTCTTGAGAGAGTTTAGAGAGAGATTTTGAGAGGTGTGTGTGGGTTATTTTGATTTTGGAAAAATGAAAGAGTAAAGAGGCTATTACTGGCCTTGGGAGCTGTAATGTGACCAGTATTTGGTCCTATCCCCGAGTTTGGGAGTTGGCGTATCAAGTTTCATGCAATTATGACTCATCAAGTCACTGGTAAGCGACTTTCAGCCGCCGGCTGGGCATATCCAGCCGCCGGCTCGGCCTCAGTCGCTGGCTGAAAGTCTTCAGCCATCGGCTGGATGGCTTTCCCAGCTAGATGTCGTTTTAAGTTTTTCGTTATTGTTAAGTGTTGTCAAGAGTTTTGCGTTTGTTCTAGCTGTGAACTTAGTCAAGTTCATAGTACAATTTCTTGGTGTTAGGATTTATTGGTTGATTCCGACTTCGGTTCCGACACAAATACAGTCACAATAAATTACGATCAAGAATAACACGACATTACGAAGACATGAAAAATACGAGAGTCACCTGAATTTTTGACGGTTGTCACATTCTCCCCGGGTTGAAAAGAATTACGTCCCGAAATTTAGTTCGCCTCATCGGGAGGGAGAGTCTTGGAATAGATGCGGATACTTTTGACGGATTTGATCCTCACGTTCCCACGTGAATTCATGACCACGTCGGGAGTTCCACCGAACTTTGACAATAGGGACCCGACTCTGCCTGAGTTTTTTGACCTAGCGGTCCAAAACCTCAAGCGGTTCCTCGATGAAATTGAGCTTCTTATCGATCTGGACTTCGTCGAGCGGGATGACGATGGTCTCATCAGATAAGCACTTTTTCAAGTGCGAGACATGGAATACGTTGTGAACGTTGGAGAGAATCTGCGGAAGTTGGAGTCAATATGCCCCTAGGCTGGTTCGCTCTATCACCTCGAACGGTCCGGTATACCTTGGGCTTAGCTTGTTGCGCTTGCCGAAGCGAACTACCCCCTTCCATGGCGATATTTTGAGAAGTACTCTATCGCCAACTTGGAACTCGAGGGGTTTACTTCGGTTATCGGCGTAGCTCTTCTGCCGGGTACGGGACGTCTTTAGCCTTTCCCTGATGGTAGTAATCTTGTCGATGGTTTCCTGGACGATGTCGAGCCTTGTGAGTTGTCGATCGCCGGCTTCTAGCCAACAAAGCGGTGACCGACACTTGCGTCCATATAAGGCCTCGAACGGTGCGCACTTGATGTTAGCGTGGTAGCTGTTGTTATATGAAAACTCCACCAAAGGAAGGTGAGCGTCACAACTTCCTCCGAAGTCAACTACACACGCTCTTAGCATATCCTCGAGCGTTTGGATCGTCCGTTCACTCTGACCATCGGTCTGAGGATGGTAGCCGGTGCTAAGGTCTAGTCGCGTCCCGAGCGATTTCTGAAGCGCATTCCAAAATCGGGACGTGAATCGACTATTCCTGTCGGAGATAATGGAGAGAGGTGTTCCGTGATGAGAGACGATCTCGTTGATGTAGATTTGAGCGAACTTTTCCATCGAGTGGTTTTCTCGTACCGGTAGAAAGGGTGCAGACTTCGTCAATCGATCCACAATCACCCAAATCATGTCGTTACCTCTTGCCGTACGGGGCAACTTGGTGATGAAATCCATGGAGATCTGTTCCCACTTCCACATGGGAATCTCCGGTTGTTGCAGTAGACCTGAAGGCTTCTGATATTCCGCCTTGACCTTCGAGCAAGTAAGGCACTTAGCTACGTACAAGGCGATATCCTTCTTCATGTCCGGCCACCAATAGTATTCCCGAAGGTCCTTGTACAACTTGTCGGATCCGGGGTGAATAGAATATCGGGAACGGTGGCCCTCGTCCAAAATTAGTTTATGTTGGGAAAAACCAATGATTAAAACCCAACTCCCAACTTATAAATCTGATGAGTCATAATCTAAGTCTAGGTGACTTCTAAGACTAGGTGTGTTCTGAGTCTTAGTAATTATGAGTCTTAGTAATTATGAGTCATAATCTGAGTCTAGGTGACTTCTAAGACTAAGTGTGTTCTGAGTCTTAGTGATTATGAGTCTTAGTGATTATGAGTCTTAGTAAGACTCAAAGATGAGACTTAGTTACTTGGAGCTTTATTTTAGATAAGTTGTTATGCATATCTCCTATTTGTTAGAGAGATTTGCACTTATCTTATATTCCAAGTTTATCAAGAACTCTATTTATGGAGTTCTTAGGGTTTATTAATACCGATGAATTCTGTGTGAATTCCTCCGATTTTCTAAGTGAATTTTGTTCTTTGTCAATGAATAAAACGTATCTAGTTCATTGATTTCTGTGTGTTCTTCGTAATATTCATCGTTATATCTTTTGTTTGAATGAAACGGGACTATCAATTGGTATCAAAGCGTGTCAGATCTATTCCAGATTTGTTAGGAAAATCAACGATTTAACCCAAGTTAATAAATCTGTTTATTAAAGTCTTAGTTGCTGAGTCTGAGTGACTTTGAGTCTGAGTGACTCTGAGTTTGAGTGACTCTGAGTCTGAGTGACCAAAAAGCGACTAAGGCATTATGGAGCTGACTACTCAGCTTCATAATGAAACGTATTGTTTTATTTTAGGTATGTTAGTTAGATCAAATCTTTTATCCCTTTAGAAGATTTACTAAGATTCATACTTATCAAGCTCACTATTATTGTGTATAAATAGTGAGCTTGAGCTTAGTGATTCGTTGTACCTTTTGAATCAATATAGCTGTGTGTTATTCTCGTTGCTTTGTTATTATATTTCCGCTATAATAAACTAAGAAACTGAGCACTTAATCGATTCGTAACAATTAACATCTAAATACTTATTTGTAATTGATTAGCTAGTGTTTGAGATCTTATTGAGACCTAACAACTGGTATCAGAGCAAATAAGATTTAAATTTTAATAAATTTACCAATCTTAAACGATCAATACATAAAATCTCAAATACAATGTCATCATCTTCATCCAACACACCTGCTATGGTTGGAAGAGGTATTCCTATTTTCAGTGGTCACAACTTTGCTCACTGGAAACTTAAAGCTAAGTGGCATTTGTCCGGAATTAGAAATGATGAGGACTGTAACGGAAGGACCAATTATTCCAGGAAAGCATATTGATGAGGTCAAGGAGGGAGACAAAGTGGTCCAACGTGCAAGATGGGTTCAAACTCCTAAATCACAATGGACAGATGTTGATAAGCTACTCTTTAATCTAGATCCAAGAGCAAGAAGCATTCTAGGTAATGCTGTGTCTGAACAAATATTCTCCAAGATTGCTGGATGCAGATCCGCTAAAGAAATATGGGATACTTTAATAGTATCTTATGAAGGAGTCCCGATTGTAAGAGAACAAAGGTTAAACAGTCGGATTAGGAATTATGAAAATTTCTACGTAAAAGACAAAGAAACCTTAGCTGACGTGCATACAAGGTTCCAAGTACTATTGAATGACCTATCAGCCCTAGGAATGATGAAAGAAGATGATGAAATTTGCAAAAAGTTTGTTGACATCTTGCCCAACAAATTTGAATATGTTATTACTTCTCTTGTGGTTAGTGAAAAATTGTCCACCTGTAAGCTGCCTGGTCTCTTTGGATTGTTGCTGAATTTTGAAGAATCTCAAGAGAGGAAAAAGATAAACACAAGAAGGACTACAAGTAATCCAGAAGCTGCATTAGTTGCTACCAGCAAAAGGAATAAAGAAATTTATTCTAAAGCTGACTCATCTGAGTCTGAGTCACACTCGGACTCAGAATCAGATGATGAAACTGAGGTCAAAAAGCTGAAAAGTCAGCTTGCCCTGTTAACCATGAAACTTGAACAGAAGACAGGCTACAAAGGAAAGAAACCTTTCGATCTGAAGAAGGTGAAATGTTTTAAATGCAATGAATATGGTCACATGGCTGCTGACTGTAAAGTAAAGAATGCTCAGACTGAACACATGGACGAGGTTGCTGAGAGGGCCCAAAGATACCGAAAGAAGTATCTTAAATACAAGAAAGGCAACAGTCCAAGTACACAAAAGCCTCAAACTGAGCAAAAGGCATTCTTTGCTGAAGAATGGCTAGATGAGGAACTGTCTTCTGATGAGGATGAGGAAGTGGTGGATAAATGCTTAATGGCGTTCACAGAAGAAGTGACTGAAGCTGAGAAATCTGCCTCTCAGTTTGAGAAGGATCTGAAGGAAGCTGAGAGACTGAGCTGTAACTCAGACTGGAACAAATCAAAGCTTTATAAGGACTCTACCAAATGGTATCTAGATAGTGGAGCTTCAAGTCACATGACTGGAATGAAGTCTTTTCTACAAGACTATAAAGAAGAAGATGGGCCTCAAGTGAGATATGGTGACAACGGGGTATCAATGACACGAGGATATGGAAAGATTCATGTTGGAGTTGTCACTTTCAAGAGAGTTGCATATGTGGAAGGCTTACAACATAACTTACTAAGTGTGAGTCAAATCACTGATGAAGACCATGAAGTCAGATTCAGAAAGTGAGTTGGAATAATCTACAGTGCTACGGGAAAACCATTACTACTTGCTAAGAGAGAAAGAGATGTCTTTTGTCTGGATCTGAGTACTGCCAATGATGAGGCTGAGACGTGTTTGTTCACAGAAACAAAAGAAGAACTTAATTGGCTATGGCATCGAAGGTTATCCCATTTAAACTTCAAAAACATAAATGCCTTGTCAAAAAGTAAATTGGTTAGAGGTCTTCCTGAACTGACCTATACCAAAGACAAAGTTTGCTCAGCTTGTGTGCTTGGAAAGCAAACTAAGACTCAATTCCCATCCAAAATGTTGCATTCAATTGATGAACCTTTATTCATGCTACATATGGATTTGTTTGGACCAATTGGGATTGAAAGTCAAGGAGGAAAGAAATACACCCTTGTAATTGTAGATGAATTTACTAGATTCACTTCGGTTATATTCTTAAGGGCAAAAAGCGATGCAGCTGAGGAAATCATCAGTCTGATCAAAAGAGAATAGCGACAGAAAAACACTCCTGTTCGCCAGATGAGAAGTGACCATGGAACTGAGTTCAAAAACTCAGTCTTGATAGACTTTTGTGATCAATTAGGAATAGTCCAAAACTTTGCCTCAGTTCGAACTCCTCAACAAAACGGAGTTGCAGAAAGAAGAAATAGAACATTAATTGAAGCTGCCAGAACAATGCTGTGTTATGGGAACATGAAGATAAAATTCTGGGCTGAAGCTATGAACACTGCCTGCTTCACACAGAATAGATCCATCATAGTGAAGAGACATGGAAAAACAGCATATGAATTGTATCATAACAAAGTTCCTTCCATTCATTATTTCCATATCTTTGGCAGTAGATGTTATATTCTAAACCAAAGGGACTTGTTGTGTAAAATGTCCCCTAAAGCTGATGAAGGATTGTTCGTTGGCTACTCAAGCATCGCAAAAGCATTCAGAGTCTACAATGAAAGAAGAAAGGTTGTGGAAGAAAGCATTAATGTTACTTTTGATGACACTACTCAGTCTGACAAAGATGAATCATCATCACAGACTGACATAGCCACTATCAATCAGCTTTGTGATGAATTACTTGTAACCACATTTGAAGCTGACTCTCAGGCTGAAGATCAACATGATGCAAACGCCCATCAACATCAAGAATCCGAAAGTGAACCTGATGAATCACCCTTCCAGAGTGTTCCCGATATTGAAAATACTGAGTCTAATGAAACTGATGAGACTCAGACTGACACTTCTCAGTCTGATCAAACTCAGATCCAAACTACTCAGCACGATGACACTCAGACTGATGATACTCAGACTCAAGCAGATGTCGTTTCCCACAATGAGATAGGAAACATCAAGACTGTCAAGGGACATCCCATATCATCAGTTATTGGTTCATTAACTGAAGGTATCAAAACCAGACGAAAGACTGCCACAACTAATTTTTGTTTCTATACAAATTTCTTGAGTCTGATGGAACCAAAGAAGGTTGAAGAAGCTTTATTAGATGAAGACTGGGTTGATGGTATGCAAGAAGAGCTTGGAGAATTCATAAGGAACAATGTTTGGACAAAGGTCCCACGTCCCCTGTTTAAGACTATTATTGGACTTAAATGGATCTTTCGAAATAAATATGACAAAGATGGGGTGGTGATCAGGAATAAAGCTCGACTGGTGGCTCAAGGATACAAGCAGAAAGAAGGCATTAATTATGATGAAAAATTTGCTCCAGTGGCTAGAATTGAAGCAATTCTCCTATTCTTAGCATATGCAGCATTTAAAGACTTCTTGGTGTATCAAATGGATGTGAAGAGTGCATTTCTGAATGGTGATCTACAGGAGGAAGTCTATGTCAAGCAGCCTCCAGATTATGCAGGGTGTAGATTGGACAAGAAAAGTACATCAGGAGGATGTCAGCTTCTGGGAGGAAAACTAGTCAGCTGGTCAAGTAAAAAGCAAAACTCAGTGGCAACTTCCACAGCTGAAGCTGAGTACGTGGCTGCAGGGAGCTGTTGTGCACAATTACTGTGGATGCAACACCAATTGGCCGATCTTGAAATCAAGATTCAAAATACTCCAATCCTGTGTGACAACAAAAGTGCAATTCAAATTATTGAGAATCCAGTCTTCCACTCTAGGACAAAACACATTGAAATAAGACATCATTTCATTCGAGACTGTGTGGAGAAAGGAAAAGTCAGACTGGAGTTTGTAGCTACCAATGATCAATTTGCAGACATATTCACGAAACCTCTGAGTGAGGACAAGTTTTTCTATCTGTTAGGAGAACTGGGCATGTTAAATCCTTAATCTGTCAAAATTATAAATTTCAAGCTGACCTTTTAGTCAGCTTGTGAATTTTCAGTCTGACTTGTTAGTCAGCTCAAGATCCTTCAGTCTGACCATATGCTCAGACTAAATGTAATTTTCGTAAATATCTTTTAATTGTTTTTGATTTTTTTTCTCTTTCTTTAAGTCTATAGCGTTTTTTTTAATTTTTATATTTTATTATTTTGTTTTGGTCAGTTATAAAAATTTTTCTGCCTCAAGGGTCATAATTGTCAATAGGATTAAATTACATAGGCTAAATGGAAAGTTTCCTAACTTAGTTACTTAAATTTCGCTCCTTCAATTTATATTCAACTTAATTAAATTTTAACCTAATTGTCATCGTCTCTAATGTTCTACTTGATCTCTTATCAATGGCGAATGCAAACATGATCCTTCACGTTACTGCTCGTATGATTCCTGGTGTAGATTTTCAAAACAGGGTACAAATCAAGGACAATAACAGGGTGGCCACTGCCGATATTCCCGCAAATCACCAAAACAGGGGATTTGAGCAACTGTGTCAATACATGAAGGCGCATTCTTTATATGGCGCTTATTTTTGTGAAACGGTGATGAATCCACCGGTGTTGTGTGAATGGTGGTATACCTGCACCGCCAATGAGGAAAAGTTTGCCCCCACTGGCACGTATAATGATGGAAGACAGACGATCACCATCACTGAGGAGACCATACGCGCAGCCCTATTGCTTCCCACGATTCTTGAAGCAGGTGAAGGGGGATTCCAGGCCAAACTGACTAAACAGCAAGCTCGAGCTGAGGCCTTCCCCTTGATTGGTCAGCCTGAAATCCAAAGAGTAATTGAATACAAATTTTTTACTGGCAAATGGAAATTCTTGTCTTCCAGTATCACAAGGTGTTTGGGGGGTAAATCTGGCAGTTTGAATCAGATGAACGAATTTGAAACCCATCTGTTTCATTCCATGGTAACAGGTAGAAGAATCTCTTATTCACAACTATATTTTGAAGAGATTCTATCCCTTGCCTTGAAAACAAAACGACCAAATGATGTTCCATTCATTCGTGTCCTTTCACTCAGTTTTGAGGAGGCTCTGGCAAAAGAGGTTTATGAGCAGCTTGAACAAACCTTTTATGTGTGCTCTCTTCCCAGGCTGACTCCAAAAATTTTCACTTATATAAATATTACTGAGGATGAGCCAGGGTTAACCCCAGTTATGCTTCAATGGATTGATAATCCATTTATAGATCATGAATTCACTGAGTCTGACCATTCAGACTCAGATGATCAGCCCGAAGGAATTGACGAGCAAATGGAGGAGAACATTCTTGCTGCAGATGCTGAGGTGGAAATGGGTGGGGCAGGGCGAGCTGAGGCTGATACAGGAATGAATATCAATCTTTCTCTTCCTCAGTCTGAGAGTATCCCCTCTCAGTCTGAGCAGTCCACTCCTCAACTTTATGTCCTAGCTACTCAAGCGACCAATCTAATGAACTCACCCAGTTCATTTGAAAAAGCACTCACATCAAGCCCCACTATAAATCAGGCACTAATGGATTCACTTTTCCATGAGGCTGAGAGTTCTAAACTCCCCTCCAGTGTTGTAGATCAGACCAGTCTCCCTCTGCTAGAGCAAGAGATGGATCTGACTACAATGACTACCAAAGCCCCCCTAGAGTAGTCAACTTGGAGAAACACGTTTCTGCTGCCACACTGACACATGTGGTAAGTATTGAAGACGATATTCCACTACTGAATATCCCTGTACCTAGAATGGGACCACCCCCCTCAGCTTCAAAGCCAATTCCTAAGGCTATTTTCACTAGCTCTGTGCTAGTTCACGATAAGGTACCACCAAATCTCTCACACTCCTATTCACAAGTCGTCAATGCCTCACTTCCCAAACTGAGTGAGGTACAGACTTCATCTTCTATGGCTAAGGATCATTCTCCTAAACAACAAGGAGGGAGTGAAGCTGTACCACCTGTTTCAATCCCTGCTGTTACTATTCTCCCTCAGTCTGAGGTTGCTATGACTGTCCCTGTGCTGTAACAGGCCATTAAGGACATGTCAACTCAGTTTGATGTCAAGCTGAGTGCAATGCAGACTGATTTACACGCTATGAAATGTCAAAACACTGAGGAGATGGAGGAATTGAAGGAAATGGTGTTGAAGCTGACTTCTGAGATCAGCATGATGAGAAAGGGGAAACAAGTTGCTGAGGTATCTCAAGGGGATGCTCAGACTTAGGGGGAGAAAACAGTTACACCAACTGATGAGTCTGACCTCCCCAAACAAGACTTGAAAAGAAAGAGGGATGAAGGGAAGAAACGATACTACAAGACTACCAGATTCAATTTGAAAACTGGTCAGTCTGAAGTCTTCTATGAGACTGATTACAGTGACATCTCAAGCAGTGAATCTGAGAAAGAAGACAAGGAGGAAAAAGGCAAAGTTGGAGCTGATAGTGATACTGATCAGGCTGAGGAGGAAACTGAAATGGAAGAGCCACCAACTATACAGACTGATCTAGAAATTGCAATAAAGAAAAGAAGAGATGAAGCTGAGAAACTAGTTAAGCTTCAAAGATGTCACACCCCGCTTGGAAGCGGAAACACGGAGCGTTCCAGTTATAATATTAAAGTCACGATTACAACAATATAACCGATAAACAAAACATCAAATCAAATAGATCATGCCAAATGTTACAAAGTACATCAATAAGTCAAGGGCGGTAAGACGCCTAGTACAAATACAATTCCAAAAGAAATCAACAAAAGGATCGTCATGGAAATTACAATAAAGAGTTCAAATTCAAATTTCCCAAAAGCAAGCGATCCGAAAATAAACTATGGCATGATCAATGGAAATCCTCAATTTCCTGCAAAGCGTTAAAAGGACATCAACAACATGTTGGTGAATTATTCGCAATTTTAAGTAAAAAGTGACCCATCGATAAATTTCAGTAAACAATGTAAGTTCAAAATCATATATCTTGTATTCATCCATTAGTGAAAGGTACTATGCCTAAGTAGTCATACATCTCGATCCTGAACCAATCAGTTTAATCCCCTAGCCTAAGGTGTGTTAATCCAAAGGCAACCAGTTTAATCATACAGTTTAATATTACGGTCATAACATCCGCTCGTAGTAGCAGCCTACAGAGGAATGTGGGTTAGGTATATAACCCAATACAGATCTATACATATGAACCACGGGCAAACGCTTAACGAGTGTATTAGAGGGGAGCCACCATGGCTTAAACACTTAAAACTAAGGCAGACCAAATTCACTGGGTAAACAAGATAATCAGTAATATTTCCGCATTTATGCAGACAGTTTAAAATACACAGACAGTTTAAAATACGCTTTACAGCCCAAAAGTATTTAAGACAAGGGCTACGAATAACTCACAAAACAACTTCAGCAAATCTCGGGTAAAGTAATCACAGAGTTACAACTCCACCGTCTAAGTGCCCTAAAACAGTAAATAATATAGTCTCAGTATCTCTATAAGTATAGTTCGGTTTAGCCTTGTCGGTTAAGATTAGGTTAATAAGATAATCCAATAATAAATAAGTTTAAATGAGGTGACGTATTTAGAAGGCGTTGTTCCGCGTCAATCAGGACCGCTCGGAAGGATGTCGGCATTTCACGTCATAACAATAATTCGAAAAGAATAATATTCCGAGTCGAAACGACTACTAGGAATATTGGTTGAAAGGAATATTGAATACCAAGGTTTTATTAGATTGACCAAGGTTAAAGTTGTTGACTTTGTAAAAGTCAAATGTCAAAGAAGTTGACTTAGAAAAGTCAAATGTCAAAGAAGTTGACTTAGAAAAGTCAAACGTCAACATTGTTGACTTATAAAAGTCAATTTTCAAGGATGTTGACCTATGAAAGTCAAATGTCAAAGATGTTGGTTTTGAAAAATTGAAGACAACTATTTTAAGTTGAAACATAGATGATTGAAGTTGTCGCAAAAGTCTAATTGACGTTTAGAAAGTTTGTACGTCTTTACTTTTCATAAATATAGTTTACAAAGACTTTTAGTTATCAAACTATAGTGAAAAATGTCTTTACATAAATGTTTTTAATAAAGTTTTATCGCAAAAATAATAGTTGACGGCTTTAGATTACGCTCGCATTGTGTAACAAATGTTTATTTGTCAAAATGTAAGAAATATGTTCGTTTTGAATAAGTATTCGGCATTTTTGATTGCGTTGGCGTCTTTGAGTCCAAAGACGATATTTTATCATAATATGTTACTTTTATATATATTAGTATATTTATAATAGTGTTTTAGAGTTGTTAGAAATGTAACATGAAAACAGAGGCTTTGAAACGACAATTTACGGAACCAAAACGTCGAGACGGTTAAACAACGAAACAACAAGTGCTGAATTTTTGAAGAAAAACAGCCCGGTGCGCCGCACCAGGCATGGGGTGTTGCGCACCTAATGCATTTCCCAAATCTTGAATTTTAACGATTTGTCGAAATCCGGATGTTTAAAGACTTTTTGGTTAAAACGCTTACTGTTAACAACTTACATTATGTTCCAAATATATTTACCAAGTGTTACATATATATAAATATACCATTTTACATAATAATACATACAATATGTTAATTTCGGTAATAATCACATCTTTATGTATTTTAGTCCAAATCTTTGTCCATAACCAAAATATTCACAAGTGTTGGTCTAATATATTATTCCTAACCATTTTCAAGGCTATAACCGAAATATATATGGAAAAATAATAACGAAATATGTAAAAAGTTGAATATGGGAAAAAATGTCGATTTTACCGAAATACAACCGCAAGATCTTTAGGCTTGAGAAATGAACCCGAGAGTAACTTTTGGTGGTGAGATGATGGGAAAATCACAGCAAGATCAAGGAAATTTCTTCCAAGAACTAAAAGAATCTTCCTCCAAATGATGTGTAGAATGGAAACCAAGAGCAATAGTTGATGGAGATCAAAGGAACTTGTTTCTTTGATGATTTTGGACTTGAATCACTCTTCAAATGGTTGTTTTTAGCTTCAAAGTTTCTGGAAATGGTTGAGTTTGAGAGAGAGAAATGAGAGAAAAAGCAAAGAAAATGATGAAAAATGAGAGAGAAATGGGGTTGTGTGTGTTTGTGTAATGATAGAAATGAGTTGTGAGGTGGGTTTAGGCACCCCAAATGAGTTTTCTCTGCCTTATTTCAGGTCTTACACGTTTGGGAGAAGTGCCCAGCAAGAATACATGCAAAAATGACTCACACAAAACAACAAAATTTTGGTCCAGCAAGGTAGGTGCTGCGCACCTACTTGGTAGGTGCTAAGCACCGACCAAAAATTCAGACTTCTTGCTTTTTCGTTTACGCGATCGTTAAGGAGTTTCGTTCGTCGAAAGTTCCCGATTCTTTTGCGTTGAACTTAGGAAAGTTCATACTTTGATTTACTTTATATTAGGTTCATTTAATTTTATATTTTCACTTTCGATTTCGAGATTCGCACGATTTCGGCAAAGGAGTAAACAAGAGCAAAAGTACGATATCTCGAGGATAAAGAATACGATAACCGACAAATTTGGCATAAACCTTCTAACTTATATTTATGAGAATACTAACTAATTGGCACTTAGATATATTAATATTATTACGTCTCAGGGACGAATCAGCAAATACAGAAAACCCGATACTCCATAACAGTAAATCGTGAGCAAAACAAAGCGAAATTCAAGGGTCGAAATCAATTGCGAATAAAATATAAATAATAACGGTAACATAAGTATTTCAAATTGACGGGACGTCACAGCCTCCCCCAGTTAAAAGAATTTCGTCCTCGAAATATTTATTGAGCATAAGAAAAAGAGACGGGGATATTTCCGCTGCATTTCCCGAAGTGAAACACATGCGCGCCTCGATCAGAAATGACAGACAATCTCGTCAATGTGCAATCTAGAAGGTTTCTCTATTCGGTAATCTTCTCGAATAGGCAGGACATGTGCTGACTTAGTCAGCCGATCCATGATAATCCAAATGATATAATCCTCGATGAGGGCCTCCCGATCTAACAACAGTCTCTCCAGCAATAAAGGTATGCAGATATTCTTCTCGAATCATACAACCTCTGCACGGTGCGTCGATAACCAACCCATGCTCATAATAACGTCGAATCTACCTAAGGCGATCGGTATCAAGTCGATAGGAAAAGAATGGTCATCGAAACTAACGCAAAAGGAAGAAAGTACTTCGTAGCAGGAAAACTCACCAACGGATAACTCTATTTCGAAGGAAGACGCTAAGGGTATAGACGTACAAGGAAACATAGTCCTAAACGCATAAAATATGAAACTCTTCGAATGATGGAATAAAATTGGAGATTAGTAGAATTTGAGAGATATTGACTCGAAAACTGTTAACAATAGGAATTACGTTCCGGTCTTGCATAATTTATTCCAAACTAGGCGTAGTTGGCCAAATTACGCGTAGTTCGTAATGAACCATGCATTTGCGGAATTAATCCACTAAAGTTTAAAAGTTCCCAGTATATGATAGGGTCTAGATTATAGTTTGGTATAGTACCAATGATTACTAATTTGAAGCGAAGTGACGGATAAAAAAAAAATTTGGAGTCGAATCTCTCGGAATCGCACTCGTAGGACAACCTCGTCTCATCGACTTCCTTGCAGATAGGAGCTTCCTTCGGTTCCAACGCAAAAGGGGCGTAAAAGAAAACGAAAATACCAGGAAGTAAAAAGGGGAAATGTGCAACACGACGATAATAAGACCAAGTATTAAGAATCAAATAGGATAAATGCAGGTTGAGCTTAGATAAGAAAAGTATTGGTACCAGCTGGAGCTAACTTTGGACACTTGTCCCTGTGATGCTCGGGAGATCCGCATTCATAACAATGGCCCTTCAGGGTCTTACAAAAGCCATCAGTGTGCCCTAACTTCTTGCACTTACCACATACCCAACAAGCCACATCCTTGGTGTGGTGCCTTCCACACCGATCACATGTCGGGTACTTACTCTGAGTACCCGGTGTCACAGCAGCATATGATTTCACAAACTGGGGAGCGTCATCTCTCCTAAACCTCTTTCGAGAGTCCTTCTTACAGGATTCTGCACTCCGTTCCCCTCCAGAATTTTGCTTCACAGTCATTGGGGGTAAGTCACCGTCACGGACCGCGTTCTGAGTTAACGTAATCGCAATTTCCACAGCGCTCTGAAAGGTGCTCGGTTTGTTGGATAGGATACTCTTACGGATTGCTGGGGGTAATCCGTGAGTGTAGCGACCTATACGTTTAAGCTCCAGTCGGACCAAGTGCGGCACTAGCTGGGACAGAGCGTGAAAACGCGAAGTGTACCCCTGGATGTCCGATCCAACCATGGTCAAGTTCCACAACTCATCCTCCAACTTCTGAATCTCCGATTCAGGAACATACTCAATAATCATCAACTCCTTTAGCTGATCCCAAGTCATCTTGCTGATCTCAGCTCTGCCTCGCACATTCACGATTGAATTCCACCACGTCAGAGCCGTTCCTTGAAATACAAACGCAGCAAATCGGACTCGATCTTTGTCCGCACAGTCAATAGCATCAAAAATAGATTCCATCTTTTCCATCCACTGGAGCGTTCCAGTCGCTCCCTCATTGCCTCTGTACTCTGGGGCCTTACAGCTCATAAAAGTCTTCAGCGTGCACCCAGCGCGTTGGGTCGAGCCCTCTGCCCTACCTGATCCAGTAATCACGACTTCGGGTCCCTCATTATTAACAACCGGCTCAGGACCCTCATTGTTGACAACCGGCTCGGGATTTCCAGAACCCGAACCACCACCAGTTCCTTGGGCTGCGCCCTCCCTCAGTTGAGCTATAAGCTCGGGCATCATTACCGCTATCTGTTGAGCAATCATCTGTGCCATGTCAGGAGTCGTATTGTTCTCCACATTTCTCCTTCTCGCATTCGACGTATTCGCTCTCGCGTTCGGATTCGCGGTATTAGCCCTCGCGTTCGAATTCGCGGTATTAGCCCTCGCGTTCGAATTCGCGGTATTCGCTCTCGCATTCGCAGTAGCACGTCGCGCGGAACTTCGTGCCGCAACTCTCCTCTTAGGCGCCATCGTCCTAAATAAAAAGGAAAGAAATTCGATCAACAAATGTGTGCAAAAACAAGGCCAAACGCCACAAAAGCAACGCGAATAAACACGTATGAAAAGAGTGCACACATTGCGATCAGAGTAAAAATCGATTTAAAAGCCTATGGTCATAGTCCAAGTGATTTACTCAATTAAAACCACTCGGTTCGCTATAACCTTTGGCTCTGATACCAACTTCTGTCACACCCCGCTTGGAAGCGGAAACACGGAGCGTTCCAGTTATAATATCAAAGTCAAGATTACAACAATATAACCGATAAACAAAACATCAAATCAAATAGATCATGCCAAATGTTACAAAGTACATCAATAAGTCAAGGGCGGTAAGACGCCTAGTACAAATACAATTCCAAAAGAAATCAACAAAAGGATCGTCATGGAAATTACAATAAAGAGTCCAAATTCAAATTTCCCAAAAGCAAGCGATCCGAAAATAAACTATGGCATGATCAATGGAAATCCTCAATTTCCTGCAAAGCGTTAAAACGACATCAACAACATGTTGGTGAATTATTCGCAATTTTAAGTAAAAAGTGACCCATCGATAAATTTCAGTAAACAATGTAAGTTCAAAATCATATATCTTGTATTCATCCATTAGTGAAAGGTACTATGCCTAAGTAGTCATACATCTCGATCCTGAACCAATCAGTTTAATCCCCTAGCCTAAGGTGTGTTAATCCAAAGGCAACCAGTTTAATCATACAGTTTAATATTACGGTCATAACATCCGCTCGTAGTAGCAGCCTACAGAGGAATGTGGGTTAGGTACATAACCCAATACAGATCTATACATATGAACCACGGGCAAACGCTTAACGAGTGTATTAGAGGGGAGCCACCATGGCTTAAACACTTAAAACTAAGGCAGACCAAATTCACTGGGTAAACAAGATAATCAGTAATATTTCCGCATTTATGCAGACAGTTTAAAATACACAGACAGTTTAAAATACGCTTTACAGCCCAAAAGTATTTAAGACAAGGGCTACGAATAACTCACAAAACAACTTCAGCAAATCTCGGGTAAAGTAATCACAGAGTTACAACTCCACCGTCTAAGTGCCCTAAAACAGTAAATAATATAGTCTCAGTATCTCTATAAGTATAGTTCGGTTTAGCCTTGTCGGTTAAGATTAGGTTAATAAGATAATCCAATAATAAATAAGTTTAAATGAGGTGACGTATTTAGAAGGCGTTGTTCCGCGTCAATCAGGACCGCTCGGAAGGATGTCGGCATTTCACGTCATAACAATAATTCGAAAAGAATAATATTCCGAGTCGAAACGACTACTAGGAATATTGGTTGAAAGGAATATTGAATACCAAGGTTTTATTAGATTGACCGAGGTTAAAGTTGTTGACTTTGTAAAAGTCAAATGTTAAAGAAGTTGACTTAGAAAAGTCAAATGTCAAAGAAGTTGACTTAGAAAAGTCAAACGTCAACATTGTTGACTTATAAAAGTCAATTGTCAAGGATGTTGACCTATGAAATTCAAATGTCAAAGATGTTGGTTTTGAAAAATTGAAGACAACTATTTTAGGTTGAAACATAGGTAATTGAAGTTGTCGCAAACGTCTAACATGACGTTTAGAAAGTTTGTACTTCTTTACTTTTCATAAATATAGTTTACAAAGACTTTTAGTTATCAAACTATAGTGAAAAATGTCTTTACATAAATGTTTTTAATAAAGTTTTATCGCAAAAATAATAGTTGACGGCTTTAGATTACGCTCGCATTGTGTAACAAATGTTTATTTGTCAAAATGTAAGAAATATGTTCGTTTTGAATAAGTATTCGGCATTTTTGATTGCGTTGGCGTCTTTGAGTCCAAAGACGATATTTTATCATAATATGTTACTTTTATATATATTAGTATATTTATAATAGTGTTTTAGAGTTGTTAGAAATGTAACATGAAAACAGAGGCTTTGAAACGACAATTTACGGAACCAAAACGTCGAGACGGTTAAACAACGAAACAACAAGTGCTGAATTTTTGAAGAAAAACAGCCCGGTGCGCCGCACCAGGCATGGGGTGTTGCGCACCTAATGCATTTCCCAAATCTTGAATTTTAACGATTTGTCGAAATCCGGATGTTTAAAGACTTTTTGGTTAAAACGCTTACTGTTAACAACTTACATTATGTTCCAAATATATTTACCAAGTGTTACATATATATAAATATACCATTTTACATAATAATACATACAATATGTTAATTTCGGTAATAATCACATCTTTATGTATTTTAGTCCAAATCTTTGTCCATAACCAAAATATTCACAAGTGTTGGTCTAATATATTATTCCTAACCATTTTCAAGGCTATAACCGAAATATATATGGAAAAATAATAACGAAATATGTAAAAAGTTGAATATGGGAAAAAAATGTCGATTTTACCGAAATACAACCGCAAGATCTTTAGGCTTGAGAAATGAACCCGAGAGTAACTTTTGGTGGTGAGATGATGGGAAAATCACAGCAAGATCAAGGAAATTTCTTCCAAGAACTAAAAGAATCTTCCTCCAAATGATGTGTAGAATGGAAACCAAGAGCAATAGTTGATGGAGATCAAAGGAACTTGTTTCTTTGATGATTTTGGACTTGAATCACTCTTCAAATGGTTGTTTTTAGCTTCAAAGTTTCTGGAAATGGTTGAGTTTGAGAGAGAGAAATGAGAGAAAAAGCAAAGAAAATGATGAAAAATGAGAGAGAAATGGGGTTGTGTGTGTTTGTGTAATGATAGAAATGAGTTGTGAGGTGGGTTTAGGCACCCCAAATGAGTTTTCTCTGCCTTATTTCAGGTCTTACACGTTTGGGAGAAGTGCCCAGCAAGAATACATGCAAAAATGACTCACACAAAACAACAAAATTTTGGTCCAGCAAGGTAGGTGCTGCGCACCTACTTGGTAGGTGCTAAGCACCGACCAAAAATTCAGACTTCTTGCTTTTTCGTTTACGCGATCGTTAAGGAGTTTCGTTCGTCGAAAGTTCCCGATTCTTTTGCGTTGAACTTAGGAAAGTTCATACTTTGATTTACTTTATATTAGGTTCATTTAATTTTATATTTTCACTTTCGATTTCGAGATTCGCACGATTTCGGCAAAGGAGTAAACAAGAGCAAAAGTACGATATCTCGAGGATAAAGAATACGATAACCGACAAATTTGGCATAAACCTTCTAACTTATATTTATGAGAATACTAACTAATTGGCACTTAGATATATTAATATTATTACGTCTCAGGGACGAATCAGCAAATACAGAAAACCCGATACTCCATAACAGTAAATCGTGAGCAAAACAAAGCGAAATTCAAGGGTCGAAATCAATTGCGAATAAAATATAAATAATAACGGTAACATAAGTATTTCAAATTGACGGGACGTCACAGCCTCCCCCAGTTAAAAGAATTTCGTCCTCGAAATATTTATTGAGCATAAGAAAAAGAGACGGGGATATTTCCGCTGCATTTCCCGAAGTGAAACACATGCGCGCCTCGATCAGAAATGACAGACAATCTCGTCAATGTGCAATCTAGAAGGTTTCTCTATTCGGTAATCTTCTCGAATAGGCAGGACATGTGCTGACTTAGTCAGCCGATCCATGATAATCCAAATGATATAATCCTCGATGAGGGCCTCCCGATCTAACAACAGTCTCTCCAGCAATAAAGGTATGCAGATATTCTTCTCGAATCATACAACCTCTGCACGGTGCGTCGATAACCAACCCATGCTCATAATAACGTCGAATCTACCTAAGGCGATCGGTATCAAGTCGATAGGAAAAGAATGGTCATCGAAACTAACGCAAAAGGAAGAAAGTACTTCGTAGCAGGAAAACTCACCAACGGATAACTCTATTTCGAAGGAAGACGCTAAGGGTATAGACGTACAAGGAAACATAGTCCTAAACGCATAAAATATGAAACTCTTCGAATGATGGAATAAAATTGGAGATTAGTAGAATTTGAGAGATATTGACTCGAAAACTGTTAACAATAGGAATTACGTTCCGGTCTTGCATAATTTATTCCAAACTAGGCGTAGTTGGCCAAATTACGCGTAGTTCGTAATGAACCATGCATTTGCGGAATTAATCCACTAAAGTTTAAAAGTTCCCAGTATATGATAGGGTCTAGATTATAGTTTGGTATAGTACCAATGATTACTAATTTGAAGCGAAGTGACGGATAAAAAAAAATTTGGAGTCGAATCTCTCGGAATCGCACTCGTAGGACAACCTCGTCTCATCGACTTCCTTGCAGATAGGAGCTTCCTTCGGTTCCAACGCAAAAGGGGCGTAAAAGAAAACGAAAATACCAGGAAGTAAAAAAGGGGAAATGTGCAACACGACGATAATAAGACCAAGTATTAAGAATCAAATAGGATAAATGCAGGTTGAGCTTAGATAAGAAAAGTATTGGTACCAGCTGGAGCTAACTTTGGACACTTGTCCCTGTGATGCTCGGGAGATCCGCATTCATAACAATGGCCCTTCAGGGTCTTACAAAAGCCATCAGTGTGCCCTAACTTCTTGCACTTACCACATACCCAACAAGCCACATCCTTGGTGTGGTGCCTTCCACACCGATCACATGTCGGGTACTTACTCTGAGTACCCGGTGTCACAGCAGCATATGATTTCACAAACTGGGGAGCGTCATCTCTCCTAAACCTCTTTCGAGAGTCCTTCTTACAGGATTCTGCACTCCGTTCCCCTCCAGAATTTTGCTTCACAGTCATTGGGGGTAAGTCACCGTCACGGACCGCGTTCTGAGTTAACGTAATCGCAATTTCCACAGCGCTCTGAAAGGTGCTCGGTTTGTTGGATAGGATACTCTTACGGATTGCTGGGGGTAATCCGTGAGTGTAGCGACCTATACGTTTAAGCTCCAGTCGGACCAAGTGCGGCACTAGCTGGGACAGAGCGTGAAAACGCGAAGTGTACCCCTGGATGTCCGATCCAACCATGGTCAAGTTCCACAACTCATCCTCCAACTTCTGAATCTCCGATTCAGGAACATACTCAATAATCATCAACTCCTTTAGCTGATCCCAAGTCATCTTGCTGATCTCAGCTCTGCCTCGCACATTCACGATTGAATTCCACCACGTCAGAGCCGTTCCTTGAAATACAAACGCAGCAAATCGGACTCGATCTTTGTCCGCACAGTCAATAGCATCAAAAATAGATTCCATCTTTTCCATCCACTGGAGCGTTCCAGTCGCTCCCTCATTGCCTCTGTACTCTGGGGCCTTACAGCTCATAAAAGTCTTCAGCGTGCACCCAGCGCGTTGGGTCGAGCCCTCTGCCCTACCTGATCCAGTAATCACGACTTCGGGTCCCTCATTATTAACAACCGGCTCAGGACCCTCATTGTTGACAACCGGCTCGGGATTTCCAGAACCCGAACCACCACCAGTTCCTTGGGCTGCGCCCTCCCTCAGTTGAGCTATAAGCTCGGGCATCATTACCGCTATCTGTTGAGCAATCATCTGTGCCATGTCAGGAGTCGTATTGTTCTCCACATTTCTCCTTCTCGCATTCGACGTATTCGCTCTCGCGTTCGGATTCGCGGTATTAGCCCTCGCGTTCGAATTCGCGGTATTAGCCCTCGCGTTCGAATTCGCGGTATTCGCTCTCGCATTCGCAGTAGCACGTCGCGCGGAACTTCGTGCCGCAACTCTCCTCTTAGGCGCCATCGTCCTAAATAAAAAGGAAAGAAATTCGATCAACAAATGTGTGCAAAAACAAGGCCAAACGCCACAAAAGCAACGCGAATAAACACGTATGAAAAGAGTGCACACATTGCGATCAGAGTAAAAATCGATTTAAAAGCCTATGGTCATAGTCCAAGTGATTTACTCAATTAAAACCACTCGGTTCGCTATAACCTTTGGCTCTGATACCAACTTCTGTCACACCCCGCTTGGAAGCGGAAACACGGAGCGTTCCAGTTATAATATCAAAGTCAAGATTACAACAATATAACCGATAAACAAAACATCAAATCAAATAGATCATGCCAAATGTTACAAAGTACATCAATAAGTCAAGGGCGGTAAGACGCCTAGTACAAATACAATTCCAAAAGAAATCAACAAAAGGATCGTCATGGAAATTACAATAAAGAGTCCAAATTCAAATTTCCCAAAAGCAAGCGATCCGAAAATAAACTATGGCATGATCAATGGAAATCCTCAATTTCCTGCAAAGCGTTAAAACGACATCAACAACATGTTGGTGAATTATTCGCAATTTTAAGTAAAAAGTGACCCATCGATAAATTTCAGTAAACAATGTAAGTTCAAAATCATATATCTTGTATTCATCCATTAGTGAAAGGTACTATGCCTAAGTAGTCATACATCTCGATCCTGAACCAATCAGTTTAATCCCCTAGCCTAAGGTGTGTTAATCCAAAGGCAACCAGTTTAATCATACAGTTTAATATTACGGTCATAACATCCGCTCGTAGTAGCAGCCTACAGAGGAATGTGGGTTAGGTACATAACCCAATACAGATCTATACATATGAACCACGGGCAAACGCTTAACGAGTGTATTAGAGGGGAGCCACCATGGCTTAAACACTTAAAACTAAGGCAGACCAAATTCACTGGGTAAACAAGATAATCAGTAATATTTCCGCATTTATGCAGACAGTTTAAAATACACAGACAGTTTAAAATACGCTTTACAGCCCAAAAGTATTTAAGACAAGGGCTACGAATAACTCACAAAACAACTTCAGCAAATCTCGGGTAAAGTAATCACAGAGTTACAACTCCACCGTCTAAGTGCCCTAAAACAGTAAATAATATAGTCTTAGTATCTCTATAAGTATAGTTCGGTTTAGCCTTGTCGGTTAAGATTAGGTTAATAAGATAATCCAATAATAAATAAGTTTAAATGAGGTGACGTATTTAGAAGGCGTTGTTCCGCGTCAATCAGGACCGCTCGGAAGGATGTCGGCATTTCACGTCATAACAATAATTCGAAAAGAATAATATTCCGAGTCGAAACGACTACTAGGAATATTGGTTGAAAGGAATATTGAATACCAAGGTTTTATTAGATTGACCGAGGTTAAAGTTGTTGACTTTGTAAAAGTCAAATGTTAAAGAAGTTGACTTAGAAAAGTCAAATGTCAAAGAAGTTGACTTAGAAAAGTCAAACGTCAACATTGTTGACTTATAAAAGTCAATTGTCAAGGATGTTGACCTATGAAATTCAAATGTCAAAGATGTTGGTTTTGAAAAATTGAAGACAACTATTTTAGGTTGAAACATAGGTAATTGAAGTTGTCGCAAACGTCTAACATGACGTTTAGAAAGTTTGTACTTCTTTACTTTTCATAAATATAGTTTACAAAGACTTTTAGTTATCAAACTATAGTGAAAAATGTCTTTACATAAATGTTTTTAATAAAGTTTTATCGCAAAAATAATAGTTGACGGCTTTAGATTACGCTCGCATTGTGTAACAAATGTTTATTTGTCAAAATGTAAGAAATATGTTCGTTTTGAATAAGTATTCGGCATTTTTGATTGCGTTGGCGTCTTTGAGTCCAAAGACGATATTTTATCATAATATGTTACTTTTATATATATTAGTATATTTATAATAGTGTTTTAGAGTTGTTAGAAATGTAACATGAAAACGGAGGCTTTGAAACGACAATTTACGGAACCAAAACGTCGAGACGGTTAAACAACGAAACAACAAGTGCTGAATTTTTGAAGAAAAACAGCCCGGTGCGCCTCACCAGGCATGGGGTGCTGCGCACCTAATGCATTTCCCAAATCTTGAATTTTAACGATTTGTCGAAATCCGGATGTTTAAAGACTTTTTGGTTAAAACGCTTACTGTTAACAACTTACATTATGTTCCAAATATATTTACCAAGTGTTACATATATATAAATATACCATTTTACATAATAATACATACAATATGTTAATTTCGGTAATAATCACATCTTTATGTATTTTAGTCCAAATCTTTTTCCATAACCAAAATATTCACAAGTGTTGGTCTAATATATTATTCCTAACCATTTTCAAGGCTATAACCGAAATATATATGGAAAAATAATAACGAAATATGTAAAAAGTTGAATATGGGAAAAAATGTCGATTTTACCGAAATACAACCGCAAGATCTTTAGGCTTGAGAAATGAACCCGAGAGTAACTTTTGGTGGTGAGATGATGGGAAAATCACAGCAAGATCAAGGAAATTTCTTCCAAGAACTAAAAGAATCTTCCTCCAAATGATGTGTAGAATGGAAACCAAGAGCAATAGTTGATGGAGATCAAAGGAACTTGTTTCTTTGATGATTTTGGACTTGAATCACTCTTCAAATGGTTGTTTTTAGCTTCAAAGTTTCTGGAAATGGTTGAGTTTGAGAGAGAGAAATGAGAGAAAAAACAAAGAAAATGATGAAAAATGAGAGAGAAATGGGGTTGTGTGTGTTTGTGTAATGATAGAAATGAGTTGTGAGGTGGGTTTAGGCACCCCAAATGAGTTTTCTCTGCCTTATTTCAGGTCTTACACGTTTTGGAGAAGTGCCCAACAAGAATACATGCAAAAATGACTCACACAAAACAACAAAATTTTGGTCCAGCAAGGTAGGTGCTGCGCACCTACTTGGTAGGTGCTAAGCACCAACCAAAAATTCAGACTTCTTGCTTTTTCGTTTACGCGATCGTTAAGGAGTTTCGTTCGTCGAAAGTTCCCGATTCTTTTGCGTTGAACTTAGGAAAGTTCATACTTTGATTTACTTTATATTAGGTTCATTTAATTTTATATTTTCACTTTTGATTTCGAGATTCGCACGATTTCGACAAAGGAGTAAACAAGAGCAAAAGTACGATATCTCGAGGATAAAGAATACGATAACCGACAAATTTGGCATAAACCTTCTAACTTATATTTATGAGAATACTAACTAATTGGCACTTAGATATATTAATATTATTACGTCTTAGGGACGAATCAGCAAATACAGAAAACCCGATACTCCATAACAGTAAATCGTGAGCAAAACAAAGCGAAATTCAAGGGTCGAAATCAATTGCGAATAAAATATAAATAATAACGGTAACATAAGTATTTCAAATTTATGGGACGTCACAAAAGATATGCTCATAATGTTGGGATGACAGTTGAAAAATACAAGGAGTATGTCAAAGGGCTTTATATGGAGAAATTTGAGGACAATCCACAAGATCAGTCCATGAAAGCAGCTGAAACACTTGAAGCTGAGATGAAAAGAGAAGAAGAGTTGGCCATTGATGAAGAACAGCAGAGGATAGAAGCTGACAGACTAATGGCTAAACAGGTGTTAAGAGAGGAAGCCAGACTGGACTATATTGAGTCACACTTTGCAATGAGGAGAAATAGGAATAAAATCCAAAACTTGGATTGTGCTGATACTGGTGGATCTGACCTCATGCTAACTTGTTATCACAAAGAGGGATCCTTCAGGGTTGGGGTACATAGAATGCACACTTTGGGTTTAGAAGAATGGATAGAAATTGCCAGTCTGAGCTCAGGAATCACAAACATTACTCACAGACTTGAAGTAAAGAGAGAAGCTGTTTCAAATGTAAATGTGGCTCACATGCTGAAGCTGATCTCAGATGAGGAATATAGAGCATTTTGTACTGTCAATAGAGTGAGAGCAGGGGCTAAATCTCTTGGTCTAGAAACAAGCTATCTGCACCCTGTTCCCAAAGGTGTCATATTTCAAGACAAGACTTATGTGAAGACTGAAAATCTTGAGGGTTTATGTTATGTTGACTGTGGGGGAGAGGAATGCTTCCAAGCTAAAGACAGACTGAATATGGCTTCCATCTATCATTGCATTGCTCTGCTAAGTGAATGTGAGTCTGATCAATGCATCCCCTTTCGTATGAAGCTGATCAGTTGGTTATTCAATAACCTTAGAAGAATTGAAGAAATGGGGACTTTGATGGACAAGGTTGAACTGATCAAGAAAGAGTATCAAATGCTGTTCCACAAATCTGATGCTGAAATGGAAAAGCTACTTGATTGGAAAACTGAGAGGCTGCAATGGGCAAAGGAAGTGAAAAAACCTAGTCCTTGGGAGGTGCCATTGAAGCAGAAAAGGTCCTTCAAGAAGAGAAAGTGATGAGTCTTATGTGTCTTTTTGTTCACAAACAATGTTATGTAAACAATTTTAGTTTGTCTTTATTTTTGGTGCATGAATTGTAAAAGACTTTAATCCAAACAGATAGGGGGAGATTGTTGGGAAAATCAACGATTTAACCCAAGTTAATAAATCTGTTTATTAAAGTCTTAGTTACTGAGTCTGAGTGACTCTGAGTCTGAGTGACCAAAAAGCGACTAAGACATTATGGAGCTGACTACTCAGCTTCTTAATGAAACGTATTGCTTTATTTTAGGTATGTTAGTTAGATCAAATCTTCTATCCCTTTAGAAGATTTACTAAGATTCATACTTATCAAGCTCACTATTATTGTGTATAAATAGTGAGCTTGAGCTTAGTGATTCGTTGTACCTTTTGAATCAATATAACTGTGTGTTATTCTCGTTCCTTTGTTATTATATTTCCGCTATAATAAACTAAGAAACTGAGCACTTAATCGATTCGTAACAATTAACATCTAAATACTTATTTGTAATTGATTAGCTAGTGTTTGAGATCTTATTGAGACCTAACAGTTTACTCTCGAACTTTGGAATCCATGCTCGGTTCTTAAAATAATGGATCCCTTCCGTCTTAAGCTCGAATTCCGTCTCGCGGTTGTGCAAGGTTTCCTCCTTAAGGTTCTCGGGTTTCAACGCTTCTCGTTGAGCACTGGCGATTTGGGTCTGAAGGCTTGTTTGAATCTGTATTCCTAATGCTCTAACTCGAGATGGTCGTACCCTTTCCTTCCGACTCAGGGAATCTGCCACTACGTTTGCCTTACCCGGGTGGTATTTGATCTCGCAATCGTAGTCGCTCAGTAGTTCGATCCATCTCCGTTGCCTCATGTTGAGCATTTTCTGATCGAGAATATGTTGAAGGCTTTTGTGATCCGTGAAAACCGTGCACTTAGTACCATACATGTAATGTCTCCAGATTTTTAAAGCGAACACGACGGCTCCCAACTCTAGGTCGTGTGTGGTGTAGTTCTGTTCGTGCACCTTAAGCTGCCTTGAAGCGTATGCGATGACTTTGTCCTTCTGCATAAGGATGCACCCTAGTCCTTGGTGGGATGCATCGCAAAACACTATAAAATTATTTGTACCTTCTGGTAGAGTCAAGATCGGTGCATGGAATAGTCGGTGTTTAAGTTTCCGGAAGGATTCCTCTTGTTTTGTACCCCAAACAAAATCCTTGTCTTTCTGAGTGAGTTCGGTTAACGGCTTAGCGATCTTCGAGAAATTCTCGATGAACCTTCGATAATAGCCGGCCAATCCTAGGAATTGTCGAATTTCCGTAGGAGTCGTTGGGGCTTGCCATTTCTCGATCGCTTCGATCTTTACCGGGTCTACATGAATTCCTTTCTTGGTTGACCACATGACCAAGGAAATGTACCTCCTGGAGCCAAAATTCACACTTCGAGAATTTGGCGTACAGTTTCTGATCTCTAAGGAGTTCTAAGATAAGTTTCAGATGTTTCGCGTGATCCTCTTTGTTTCTCGAGTAGATAAGGATGTCGTCAATGAATACGATCACAAATTTGTCCAAATATGGTCTGCACACCCTGTTCACCAAATCCATGAACACCGTTGGTGCGTTGGTCAGACCGAAAGGCATAACGAAAAACTCGTAGTGCCCATATCGAGTTCGAAAAGCGATTTTTGGGATATCGGTCTCACTGACTTGAACCTGATGATAACCCGAACGGAGGTCAATCTTAGAGAAATAAGTCGCACCCTGCAACTGGTCGAACAGATCATCGATCCTCGGGAGTGGGTATCGGTTCTTGACGGTCAGCTTGTTCAGTTCACGGTAGTCAATACACATACGAAAGGATCTGTCTTTCTTTTTAACGAAGAGAAATGGGGCTCCCCAGGGGGACGATCTTGGACGAATAAGACCATGATCTAAAAGTTCATGCAGCTGTTTTGATAGCTCTTGCATTTCCGGTGGGGCTAGACGATACGGTGTCTTGGCGACCGGTGCTGCGCCAGGAACTAGTCTATCCGGAATTCCACTTGTCGATGCGGCGGTAGCCCGGGCAAATCTTCGGGAAAGACTTCTGGGTGATCCTTGACTACTGGGATATCTTGTACTCGGCTTTCCTTAGGTTTACGTTCGACAACGTGCGCGAGGAATGCATCGCAGTCCTTCTCGAGGTACTTGCGAATTTTCATAATAGATACGATACAGAGTCGTCGTCCAGGTTTGTCTCCTTGAACAACTAGAGTTTCACTGTCTGAGAGAGGAATACGAATAAATTTTTCGAAACAGACGATCTCGGCTCGGAAACGAGATAGCCAGTCCATTCCAATGATTACATCAAAGCTTTTCAGCTCGATCGGGATTAATTAGATGGGGAAAGTTTTGTCAGATAGGCATATAGAACATCCTAAGATTATATCCTTAGCTTCGAATTCTTGACCGTTAGCGTACTCTATGGTGAAGCTATCCTTAAGAACTTTAGATCCTGAATTAAGGAGGGGTCTAAATTCTAAGGATACGAAGCTTCTTTCAGCCCCTGAAACGAACAATACTGATGCATAGTGGTTGTTTACAGAAAACGTACCGTTCACCGCGTTCGGGTCCTGTCGGGCCTCCTCAGCTGTGAGTGCGAAGGCACGTCCTCGACCTCGCCCGCCTTGGTTTGGTTGGGCGTTCTGGAGTTTGGGGCAGGTGTTACGGAAGTGCTGGTCACTCCCGCACTCGAAGCATACCGGCTTCTGGCCTTGGACTACTGTTTTCTCCGAACAGTACCTAGCGAAGTGCCCCACCTTCTGGCACTTTAGACACACCGGGAAGTTCCCGTGGTGGTGGAAGTTGCACTTGTTGCACTTGGGGTTCGTCCCAGTGTAGGGTCGGGGTCCAGCTGGTGGTGGTGGGGGTGGTGGTGTTGCTGCAGCTACCGCGTAATTGCGGGTGGTTTTGGCTCTTTTGTTTCTGTCGCTTCGCCTGGGGGTCTGCTCGGATTTCCTCTTCTCACCCGACTCCTTCTTGGAGGATGCTGGAGTGATGAGAAGGTTGCCGGTGAGTCGGTGATCTAGGATGATTGCGCTCTGAAGGGTTTGGGGTTCTGCTGAGATGACCATTCCCCGGATCTCAGGAGAGACCGGAGATATATCGGTTAATACGGTTCTCTTCGGGAGTTACTAGCCTCGGGACCAGTCGGACCAGCTCGTGGAATCGGGTAGTATACCCTTCGATGTCGTTTCCGACCATCGTGTGATCCTAGAGCTCCGCCTCGAGCTTCTTAATTTCTCCAATAGGACAGTACTCCTCAATCAGGAGGTTCTTCAATTGGTCCCAGGTGAGAGCATAGGCAGTTCTGCGCCCTCTGGTTCGGACTACGTTGTTCCACCAAGTCAGGGCTTTCCCGTGTAGTACGCAGGAGGCGTACTCCACCTTGTCAGCCTCGGCACACCTGCTGATGTGCAGGACTGATTCGATGCTCTCGAACCAGGACACGAGCCCTACAACACCAGTGGTGCCGTGAAATTCTTTGGGCTTGCAGGCCATAAAGCTTTTGTAGTTACAGATGGGAGGGTTTTGGTGGCCTCCCTGATGCTGCTGTTGTTGTTTCTGTTGCTGCTGTTGTTGTTGCTGCTGATTGTTGTTGACGTTGTTGTTTATCCCAGCAGTGATCTGGGCGATCATGTTGGGCATAGTAGCGTTTAGCTGAGCAGCGACCTGCTTGGCTATGAGGCTAGCATTGGAGCGCTTAGGTGCCATGATTCTACAACAGAAATAGAGATCCAATTTAGAACGCACGAATAGAATACGATAAGAATTTAATTCAATGGACAATAGTAACGAACACGCAAAAGTAATATGGGAGGATAAATAGTGCATGCACGACAATGATTCAATAGATAATAATATAATGATACGGCAATAATATAACAATTCACACGACACGACAAGTACGAATAACAAAAGTAGAAATTTCCATTAATAATAAATATCCGATTACATAGATTAATAGATAAATAAAGGTTCAAACGCCAGTACGATACAATAATAAGATAAATAGCTTAAGTCGTGTACATGGAAAAATACGACTTAGCTTACAGTACAATACATAAAAGAAATGACTAACGGCGCTTCTCTAGAAACATCTTTTCCATAATGACCGCGATAAGGGTCCCCATGACCAAACACGCCCCAACGAGACGTTGCACGGTCCGTGTTGTGGCTTAAGCCGATGCGATGACTCGCATTGACTGTCCTGACAGCTGGTGTGCAACATCGGAGACTTCGGAAAGGAGGAGTCCCTGTTGTCGGGCCTCCGCAGTAAGTCCCCGTAGCTATCGGTGGAGGTGCAGGAATGCTACTGGTGGGGGAAGCTGAGGAGTAGGCGGCATCATCGGCCTCGATGCTTCAGCGTCGCGACCACGCTGCATTTGCTCCCTCTCGAGCTGCCGTTCCCACGTGTAGTGGTCCAACATCGAAGCACGCGGAGCCTCGGCGTACAGGTCTCGAAAGGAAAGTGGGGAGGAGCGGGTCTGGATAGACCGGGGTTCTGCCCGACCATCCTATCCGGTAGGCGGCCCGGGAGAATGACCTGCTTCCTCGCAGTCATCCTCGTACGAGGCCCTTGGTGTTGAGGTGGTGCGGAGACGGGCATCGGGGGAGCGGGTGGAAGTACAGTCCTCGGGCTGGACCCGATACTGCTGGAGAAGGCCATTGAGGTCTCCTCAGTTGGGTCGGTGGTCTGGTGGTGCTGGCTCTCAGAGGCAGCGCGGTCCTCAGAAGCTTTGCGCGAAGAAGCGACTCGTGGGAGCGAGCGGGATTGGGATCGTGACGGTGATCGTGATCGTGATGACTGAGACATGACGGATCTGCGAACAAGGAGTTACGTAAGTATGGGGAAACAAAAATAGTAAAGGAAAGTGTAAGGAAATGCATGCACGGGTCAGTCACGTGAGAATCGGGAATCGATAAGACCGGGAATTTTTGACTCAAAAACCGTTAACAATAGCAATTACGTTCCGTTCTTGCATAATTTTTTTTGAACTAGGCATAAGTGATCAAGTCATGCATAGTTAAAAACAATCATGCAATTGCGGAATTAATACACTAAGGTTTGAACCCATAAATGATTTTCCGAAAAAGCCTTGGTTATAGTTCGGTTTCGAAAATTTTGAAAAAAATTTAAAACCGTTTTCACTATAACCGGTGCTCTGATACCACGTCTGTCACACCTCGGTAAAGCGGAAACACGAGGTGCGAAGAGCTGGAATATCATTACACGGGTTATAACAAAATATAACGGTTTCAAGTCATTGATATAAAATAAAAGAGTTCACAAATTCAAAAGACAACCAAGTCGTTTAACGTATCGAATACAAATACATAATTAAAGTTTTAAATAAATTCCCAAGGTAATAAAAACAGGTCTTTTCCCACTGCGTATCTCACGTAACCATCTTGACCCGTCCATGCTATGCACTTCATTCTTACACTTGGTTTCCTGAAACATGAGATAAAGTGTCAACTACAATAAAGTAGTGAGTGAGTTACAGTTTATAAGTTCTCGATAAAATTTCCGTGAAGTATATAGGTATGAAGGTTTCATAAATGAAAAGAAGCGGAACGGCGCTTAAATGTATATACTTTAAGAGTTCGCATAGAAATGAGGTGTAGCAACGCCTTAAGTTTGTACAAAGGCAAGTATAGCAATACTTATAAAATAGTTTGCGGGTTAATCGCTAAAGGAGTGTATATGCGTAAGTAAGTAACTAATGATTAAAACCTTGTATCAACCTCTTGGCATAATATAACATAAGTGATCACACTAAACCGATTATCCAACCGTGAGGCCCCTTACCCCGCACTATCTACGAGGAGTATTCTGATCATAGTAATATATACTTAGACTGCCATCTAAGTAAGGAACGGTTCTTTCCTAAGTATCGATACCCATAGTTACTAAACGGCTTAACAAAGCTAATAGTGTGAAGTGATTGAAAGCGGGCACTAAGTAATTTTATTTAAAACTGATAGTAGGCACTTACGAGGGTTATATTTTCTTCAAGGGTTGGTCACATATACAATCAATCATAGTTTAGTTCTAGCCAATAAAAGGGGGCAAGCCATAAAGTTCATTGTATGTCAATCGGGGCAAATAAAACCGTTTACGCATATAAGTTTCATAAATAGTTCAAAGTTCATAAAACAAGTAATCTCATGTTTCCCCCAAAAGAGTTATGTAAAAATACAATAAATAAGAGGGGATGTAACTCACGGGTTGCGAAGAATAAGTTCTTGTGCGAAAAAGAGAAGCGGAACACGTCGGGAATCAAGGAAGACTTAAACACCCAAGTCTCGTGTAAGTATAAGTATTACGATTTAAATTATGTTAAAGTTCCATTTTAACATTTTAAAGGTCAAATTCCTATACTTAGGTTATGTCCGAAAGTTTTAATATGGAAAACTTATGTGTTACGACATGTTCAAATTACGTTTAATTCCCTTTAGTCCGATTATGTCCAAAAAGGTTTGATGTTCAAGGTCAATATGTTTAACTTATAATAATAATTCGTTACTGAAATTCAAGTACATGTTACGGTGAAATTTGGGCAGCGCTTCCGCGCTATAAAAATTTAGTCCATTTTAAAATCCACTTTCCCGCTTTAACAAACATATTCAACGACAAAGATACAAACACTGTAATAGTTTTAGTTATAAAAACTTAACCAAACATTTTACTTTCTCAAAATATGTAACCTGTCAACATATTATAATCTGTGAAAATTTATTAGTTCTCGAATCTTAACGTTTAAGTTGTAAAAACGAAGTTTTCGTGCACAACAAGATCCAGACAGCGGCTGAAGATACTTCGCCGCCGGCTGGACCTCAGCCGCTAGCTGAATATCTTCAGCCGCCGGCTGGAGGCCTTCGGCCAGTTTCGTCATTTTGAAATTTTTACGATTTCTAAGCGTTTTAGTGATGGATTTCGACATGCAACCGATTATAAATGAAGTTTGTTCATATTAGTGACTAAAACTCAGTTTCTTTTTAGATCTTTAACATAAACATGTAGATTTATATAAAAACCCGTTTTTGTAAGAAAAACGTTATAAAACTTTATAAAAACAAGTTTTTAGACCATGGATCGTCCATGCAAGTGTTTATTTGTATAAAAACAGTAAAGAAAAAGAGTTTTACAGAAGGAAATGAATGGATGACGGTTGGATGAGATTAGAGCTTCAAAACCCGGTAGAAACTTCTTAAAAACCGATTTTTATGTTACCTTTTTGACTCCTTGCTCTTATAGACGATTTGTGTGAGTTTGATGGTGATTTTTAGGTGTTTACTTGTTGTTTTAATGGTGGAAAATCACTGGTTTGTTTGATGTTCTTGAGAGATTTTAGAGAGAGATTTTGAGAGGTGTGTGTGTGTTTATTTTGATTTTGGAAAAATCAAAGAGTAAAGAGGCTATTACTGGCCTTGGGAGCTGTAATGTGACCAGTATTTGGTCCAATCCCCGAGTTTGGGAGTTGGCCTATCAAGTTTTATGCAATTATGACTCATCAAGTCACTGGTCAGCGACTTTCAGCCGCCGGTTGGGCATATCCAGCCGCCGGCTGGGCCTCAACCGCTGGCTGAAAGTCTTAAGTCATCGGCTGGATGGCTTTCCCAGCTACATGTCGTTTTAAGTTTTCTGTTATTGTTAAGCTTTGTCTAGAGTGTTCCGTTTGTTCTAGTTGTGAACTTAGTCAAGTTCATAGTACAGTTTCTTGGTGTTAGGATTTATTGGTTGATTCCGACTTCGGTTCCGACACAAATAAAGTCACAATAAAGTACGATCAAGAATAACACGACATTACGAAGACATGAAAAATACGAGAGTCACCTGAATTTTTGACGGTTGTCACCGTACGTAACGATAACGTAAACGAAAAACGGAAAACCCGGAATTTAGTCTCGGTGCACCGCACCTAGACTATGGTGCGACGCACCACATGCCTGGACAGATTCTTTTGTTGTTGCTTGATGACTCACTACTGCATGTAACTACCACTCAACACCTGTCTCAAACGTGTCTCAATCCCCTTGAGTCCATACTTACACCACCTAACACTCCCTTACACCTTTGGTTCCATCTCATTTCATCACACACACACTTAACACTTTCTCTCCACTCTCATTTGCAAACACACACACTACTTCCATTTCTCTCATCTCACTCAACTTTTCCGACAACTTCAAGTAGAAATCCACCCAAAATATCAGTAACAAATCGCTACATACATCAAGATTATCAAGAGCTTTCACCCTCTTTGGTTACATACACCGTTTCTACCATTTTGGAGCCGAAATCACCATCAAGGCACTCCAAATCATCATCCATTCACTTTCCTTTGGGTATAATCACTTATCTTTATTTTTCCTACACGAATTTCTAATTGCATGTCTGATCCATCACCTAAAAATGAGTCTTTATGAAGTTTTATGGTTATTAACATGCGAACACAAAGTTTTACAAATGTATACATAGATCTTTATACATATGGTTATTAAACTAAACAAAACTGTTATTGAAAGTATTATGCGGTTTTATCACCTGCATGTTTAGATCCACCATCAAAAAGATAATTTTTACAACATAAACGATTTTTGGAAAAATCCAGTCGACAGGGGCGTCGCACCTGTTCTTCACGGCGACGCACCGAGTTGCTGACCGTTTACAAAACGTTGTTAAATCGCTCTAATTTGTAACCTTTAACTTGGTATTTTAAGAATCTGTATATAGGTGGTATTAATAAACTATACCTTGTGTCTAAGTAACTTATTTCACATATAATCATAATATTGTGTTGTTATGAGTTAAGGTATAAATCTTGTAATATAAATGGTTTGTTACAAGCGGGAAAGTGTATAAATTTTGGATATAAATTCTATAGCGCGGAAGCGTTGCCCAAATTTCATTAGACAAAATTATAACACTTTAAAAATAAGCATTTCGTTGACTAACGAGTATAAAAAATAATAAATAATAATACTTACACGAAAACTTGGCATATTCTAGGATTTCGGTGATACCGACTCATTCCGAGTACTTTCCGCACACGCTTAGATCTTCGCAAACAGTGACTTACAAACCCCTCTCTTAAACGCTTTATACATTTTTGGGGTGAAATAAGAGTCTTATGCTTAAAACGTTGTTTTGCATGCTTAAATGAGATATTCTTATGCTTGCACACTTATACTACAACATATTTTAGCATTGTTGAATTTTTTGCCAACATGCTGTGGAAACTCTAGAAACTTATACTTTTATACTTATCGTCTTACACATGTGGATTATTCCACACCTGAGGTAATGAAAACATATACTTATCGTCTTACACATGTGGATTGTTCCACCACTGAGGTAATGACAAGTTTCCAATGAACTAAACTTTTGTTCGTCATGTTGTGGAGTTGTCCAACATGTACGTGTGATACCACTAAAAATCCCAACACTTCCAAGAGACATTAGTTGCTATTAATCCCTTTGGAAATAACCGTTAGTAATTGTGGATAGCGCTATTAGGGTAGTTAGACCCTCACAACAACGTCAAATAACAATTGAGCACGATTATTAATTGGGTAGGCTTTGAGGCTTAGCAACGATCATTGGGCAATACATTAGGATCGTCACATAGTTGTACATTATGTGGTCAATACCTACATACTTGAAACTTATGCCACGTTACCTAGTTTGGTACAACGCGCATATGCAAAACTTACATACTTATACTTTACGCAAAGGTTATGTGCGTCAAAACTTATATGCTTACTTAAACTTGTAACTCACTAACTACGTCTCCCGTAGTTAACATTTTACTCGTATTTTCAGGAAACGAGTAAGTGGCTAGAGATGCGTGTACTGTTGGATTTTCTTTTGCGGGTTTTGTTGGAGACTTCAAGATCAGGGAATGGTTTGGGTGGTTTGGACTTGAAAGCTTTTGTGTTGAAAACGTTATGTAATCGTAAAACTTGTACTTTGTAAACTTTGAATGCATATTTTATAATATTAACTTGGTACTTATCTATACACTTGTGCAATGACAATCTCGCTCTTCACATCCCGTGTTTCCGCTTTAGCGGGGTGTGACAGACTTGTATCAGAGCTCAAGGTTAGAGTGAATACCGATTTTTCAAAAGTCAAACTATAACCAATTTCTAAACAAAGGATTTTATTTAACCAAAACGTGAAAGCATTGTTTAACTTAAATTATTCGGAACCTGATCAACTACGAATAATTTAGACTAAATTAGGCTAGAACGGGATTGGTAACATTTTAAACAAACATTCCCTGGGATTCTTGAAGTCAGACCCGCATAGACTTAGATGCTAAACTTAAGATACACTATATGCTCAGCTTATTACTAACTCTAACATGAGCCAAACACCGATTTAACTCATTTCCTGTCTAGGCTATGCCGAAAGGAAAAGAGTTAGCTATGTCCGACAACGAAACTGAGCCCTCTTATGAATCGCTATCACGCTCTAGGAGTCAGGAGACATTACCACCTACGACTCTACCTGTGCCTGCTCATTCACCGCCATTCCATAGAACTGCTCACTCACACGGGCACAAACATATGTAAACGGGTCTCGTTTGTTAATTGTATTGTACCATTTTTTTTATATAAAATGAGTGCACTTTGTCACATTTTAAGTTTTTTAAATTTTTATTTTTATAAAAAAAAAAAAAAAAAAAAAAAATATAAAAAAATACGAAAAACACCTAAACACTCAACTTTAGGCCCTAAGAACTATGTGTTTCGAAAATCGTTTAACCATAAAAACATAACTACAATACTCCTAAACCCCAAATATATAAAATAAACTAAAAAACTTTAACCCTAAACTTTTTAAAATATACAAAAAACTTAACAAAAATACTCATAAAAGCATGAAAAGCCGAAAAAAAACAAACACCCACAAACCGAACTTCCCAAATGCGGTTTCATGGTGTACCCGCACTTCACAACTGCGGTTTCTTGTACTTTTGCCTACGTGGACTGTAACCGCATTTTCCAAATGCGGTTACACCATTTTTGCAAAACTCGGTCCAAAAAATCCTACTTGTATCGGTTTTATATAAACACTATTCCGGCAAATTTCTCCTCATATTAAGGTAAATAATTGCTTATAATCTCTATTTAAGGTTCGATTTCTTCCAACAAATGATTGCATATTGTCTCTCTTTTTATAACTTTAGATTTGGTTTCTCAATGTTAAATAGCCTTTTTTAGGATAAAAATGCTAACAATTGCATTTTTCTTTTCAGGTTGCTTGCCATACATAGTTTGTTTCATCACCACCACCTTGGGTTCAATTTTATATAACATCATGAACTCACCTATACATCGTAAGTTTCTTTCATCAAGTAACTTAAATTTGATATCATTCTTCTTTAAAGCTACTTCTCTAATAGTTTCCAGTTGTATAGAGCTTTGGATTGTTTGGATGTGGCAACTATTTGTCTATGCATACGTAAAACTTCATTACCAAATTATTTGTTGTTTCTGTTTTGTTTTATTTTTATTGTAGATCTTCAAAAACTTTAGATCAAGATATTATGATTCAAAAAATATATTAATTATATGTGTCCCGGTCATAACACGTTAAAAGTGTTATTGATCCTTGTGGATAATGAAAGTTTCCTAACACTTCTGATGATGAGTAAACAATGACACACGATGATACCATGGCCGATAATGGTACTTACTAAGCTCAAATCTATAGAATTAAAACCGTTAATAACCCCAATTTTGCTATCAGGTGAAGAAAAGGAGAAACAAGATGATACCATGGCTGGTGAAGGTACTTACTAAGCTTTAACGATTAAACAATGTGAGGGATTGGATCAAATCGTATAATTTAGACATTAATGATGTCACTTATGTCCTCTCAAGTTTCCCATACATCTCAGTGGTAAAAACTTTTAGTTTATGTCACCGAATTACACTTAAGTTTCTCTGACATCTTAGTGGTAATTTTACCTATTTTATTTTTATTTATCAATTGTTATTCTGCTTATATTTTTGTTTGATTAGGTGAAGGAGACAAATGAAGGGCACAACAATTCCAACAATTCTGAAAAACAGGTGCTTATGTTATAAAATTATAGAGGTGAGAAAATTAGTGGGTCAATAGTGTACTTTATGTATACAGTTTGGTCCAGGTTGACCCGTAACATTGTTCCCAAAAAACAGATATATTTACAAGTGATTAGTGCATTTCAATTATGATTCAAAATATATTTTTAATTTCAATAATACTTTGTATTTTTAAATAAAATGATTTTGGAGGGTTTGATGCATAACTAACACTTTGGATGACTTTCTATCCATTTGACCCGTTGTCTTTATGAAACGCCAAACATACCTGAATTGGCCCATTTATACGTAAATGGGTTGAAATTGGCACCTCTATTTGAATATAATCCCATTATCTTAACTACCACTACAATTTGGATAAATAATCACTTATTCGACAACTTAATCAGGGACTAATTGTTAGGACATGTCCCCAATGGGCGGGGTTTAATCTATAGGATCATATCTCATATCACAAAAGGTAGATATGATTTGAACCCAAAAGGTTCAAACAAAAGTAAACCAACAACTTTTAGGGTTAGAAAGAAGGAAAACAACACTCTTACAAGCAATACTCAGGTTCTCATTAAGTTTCTCATAACTTGCAAGTCTTTATATTACATATCTCTATGTTGGATTCTTTTAATGGTTTGAAATAGATGTTTTGCAGCCAATTGTTTCGATAGAGAGTTGTGTGTCAAGGGTGTTACAGTTCCCTCAAAGCAATGCACACATCCTACTAATCCCAAAAACTGAATATTTTTTATTATAGAAAAAATAATTTAGTTTACTGAAATTTATTTATTTTTTGTTGTACCCTTTTTGACCGGTTACCTTACGTGCATTTATATAATGAAGTTTGAATTACCAAATCAAACATGTCTTCCGAACAAATTTCCATATGGAAAAGTGAAGTCGTTACCTGTTTTTTGACCCGTTGTCAAATACTACTAGAAAATCTAAGTTATTTATATTGGTACATGTCGAAAAAGGTTGGTTTGACCCGAAGGTGAGGTTGTTTGGTGGATATATTTTTAAATTGGCAAAACAAAAAGTGTGATATAAGAGTTTAAAAGTGAATTTTATAGGCTTGAATTTGTGATTCTTTTTGGTATTGGAATTAACATTGTTGTGTGTGTGTGTGCAAAAGTGTGTGTGTGTGTGTGAGAGAGAGAGAGAGAGAGAGAGAGAGAGAGAGAGAGAGAGAGACGAAACTCACTATTTTGATGTAGTTCTAAAGACGATTTATGTGATTTACTCTTTTAGTATTATAACTAGATTAATGTCCCGCGATAGCGTGAGTAAATATAAATAAAAACTAAATCGTAAACTTTATGTTTATTAACACGTTCTTTTAAATTATTATAAGAATACAATATTACACGTATAATAACAAATATACATTTATGTTTATACACATGTTGTTTATAGTTATAATAACATATATACATTTAATAATAATAATGTAAATCATAGTCCAATAAGAGACATGTTTTTTATTGTAATAATGGTGAAATTGAAGATAGAATGCAATTATGAATTGTAAGACGGTGTAAAATGAAAAAACTATTTGATGACATCATCAATTTCATCTAACGGTTAAAATCAAAGTATCTAACTCATCCAATGGACTTTACTTCGCCATGTGGCATTTAAGGCCCCTCTTTTATTATATATTAAATATATTGTTTTTTTTTGGGAAAAATGCCGAAAAAGGTAACATAAAATCCATATTTTGACATTTGAGGGTATGTAAAAAATTTTGGAACCAAAAAGGATTAGAAAATAGAATTTGGCACAATAAAGGATTATTTGCGAAAGTTAAGTTTTTAACTTGTTTTCAACATGTAAAACATTAAATAACGCGTCTCATTTTTTTCTAAAAGTCACGAGGAATTAGAGAAAATCACATTTTCAAAAAGAGTTTTAATCATATCTTAAAAATTTAGGCTTGAAACTTCATTTTAACAATTAATAAATTTCGAAAATCCTCTTTTAAAACAAATGAGATTTTATAATCCCTTTTTAAAACAAATTAGATTTTATAATCCTTTTTTGAAACAAATTAGATTTTATAATCCTTTTTGGTTCTAAATTTTTTTACGTACCCCCAATTGTCAAAATTTGTATTTTATGTTATCTTTTCTGGCATTTTTCCCTTTTTTTTATATAAATAAAATGACATAGGAAATTGAATACAAAAATAAAATAAAATACAATGTATATTAATTTCAAGCTGTTTATGTATAACAAATTTTCAAAGTGTATTAAAAACTTCTTATCAATTCATGACTAACATATCAAGAGATCAGAATGTTCATAAATGTGTGAAATCTGAAATTATTTCTCTTGAGTTTTAAATTTTACTTTTTATTTTATCTGCTCTATAAAGCAAATTTGATTTATTCTAATTTTAGAATCCTCTTAAAATTAAGTTTTCAAAACTTACTATTAGTGGTAATTTGAAACTCTCAAATAAATGTTTAAATTCATAATAATGATTATTAAATCTTATAATTGTTTAATAAATTACATGATTAGTTTTCAAATTAATAAAAATAATAATTATAATTTGCTTTATAAAAGAAATGATGCAAATGTGTTAAACGTTAAGTGCTGTATATTATTATATAATTATTATTACTAATGCATAGTTATTCTACAAAGATTTTTCAAACATTTGTTGTAAACTATGTGTTATAAATAAAGTTTCGTTTTAATCACCCACCAATATGGGATAAAAGTAACAACACATAATAGAATATATTAAAAGATAAATTACAAATATATTTTCTTATTAATAGCATATAACTTATTTATCTAAAGTATAATTAACCAACTAATCATTTTTAAGTAAAAAAAATATTTACGTATTTATATCTATATTTAATATTGAGTATATATTTAATAACTTTTACGGATCTAACTAATATATATAAATAGTATATGACTTTATCGATAAATATGATATAAAATACATGTAAAACTAAGTTTTGAATTAAAATTACAACTGAAAATTTATTGAATAAAAAATATATACTAATATAAATAATCTATAACGTAATCAAATAAAAAACACTCGATACAAACAACAATATTTAAAAAAAATGAAATTAAATCATTTACGTACGATTTTCCAAGAAAAAATATATCTCGCGCATTGCACGAATATTAAGTATTCTTAATTTATTTTTCATTTTTAACACACGTTGTCTACTTATACTCTTTTTTATAATGTGACATTGCACAAACACAAGTATACCTATAACTACCATAAAATCGACACCACTTCAAACAAATTAAACTTCAAAAATAGTTTATATACGATTTCAAGTGGATAAAAGTTACATCTCACGTAGCACATGTACACTCCTAGTTTATATTAATGAGATGAAGATGCATGTCGTGATTCAATTATATAAGATTGGTTTCACATTAAAATTGTTGTTTAGGGTTTAAAATTACTATTACCATTTTTATCATTTTTTTCTAATTCATAGACGTTGTCATTTAAATAATAACTTGTATGAGCTAATTCGGATATAAAATAAAAGGGTTAAATAGGTTAAAACAGTTTTAACTTTTAACTAAAATGGAAATGATTCGATGGGTCGATAGTATGAATTATCTAATATTTGTTCAAATATTTGTTAAGGACTTAACGCTATCTGTGTAATACGCGGGATTTAATCCAGTGATGTAATAAATGGGAGACAAAATAAAATTTGAGTGTTTAAAACAACAATTTAACATAAATTTATTGTTTAAACTTCAAAAGTTGGAACAATTATAAATGAAAAAAAATTGGAAGGGTTAACAAAACAACAACTCAATGGAAATTTATTGTTTAAACATTTGGTGATAAAGAGTTAATATTATAAACTTCGAAATTGTCTGTTTCATAAAATTTTATTATAATTGTTACATTTAGAAATTGTCTTCAATAAAAACATTTTTGGATACAAAAAAGTTCAATATTAGATGCAACTAAGCGCAATCTCATCTCTTAAATAGATCATATATTGTTGATATGCGAAACTCCCTTGTGAGTGAACCGCGTTCATCCTCTCGTTACCATCTTCGTCTTGTAAATTCTCATTATCATGTAATTCTCATTTATCATTATGAGAGAACAACTTATCACGTAAGTCTTCCTTTCGTATGAAATTATATAGCAAAACATGTAAGTTGGGTTATTGTGTCTTAATAACCCCTGACCTATAAGCACACCTCTTATCTAAAAAAGTTCAAATTATTTTGACATAAATATGTGTTTATTTTTGACCATATACGTCCCAAAAGAATTTGATGGCTGGTCGAAACCTTCACACACAATTATTTTAGGGTAATTTATTATTGAAGTTGTTTCTTTGTCGACAAAGTTGTAGGTTAAAGTTTTAACTATTGTAGTTCATATCCATAATCTACATTGTAGCTAAAATTACTATCAATCTTGGTGCTCGAGTTGTATTCACATTCAACTTTCTATGATTTCTACACGTCTTCCATCATATCCTCGCACTTTTCCATGTCTGTATACAGAAACGTCATTAGATCATTAAGTGTCTTGATCTCTCAAATAAGGTTCTCGTCTCCACACATTACTTTTAATATACTTATCAGATTATGACATATTTCACTCCTATCAATGACATTTCTCCTATTTCTATCACCACTTCATCGTCTACTGACTCGTCGATAACTTCTTTTTAGTATTTTTAGTAAAAATGAGCTTTTAAGTAACTAACAATTATTTAAGTGTATGAAGTGTACACAGATTGATCAATTGACTTTTCACCTCTTCACGTAAACTACATCCGCACAATTCATACAAGGGCTTTTTTTTTTCCAGATTTATAGATTTATGTGAATTTGCGCAAAACAAATTGTATTTGGATGTAATGCCGATGTTTTCAGAGATGTCAGATCAGTGGTTATTAAATGAATATATATTTAGCTTGTGACAACCGTCTAAATTTCAGGTGATTCTCAGTTACTAATTCGGTTCAAAACTCTAGTTCTCTTTTATCATGTTCATATTGTTCGGGTTCATTCTATTGTACTTTTAAATTGTCGGAACAAATGTCGGAATCAAAAATATAAATCCTAACACCAAATAATCAATACAAGAACTTGACTAAGTTCATAACGGTAACTAAAAAGATTCTAGTCCCTAACTAATTATAACGGAAAACTTAAAACATCAAAAGCTGGATTTTTCAATTCAGCCGGCGGCTGAATATATTCAGCCGGCGGCTGAATATAGCCAGCCGGCGGCTGAATCCTGCTGTCCAGCTGGATGATGACTCATTTCTGCATGCGTTTTCATTGGACCAACGATTTTTGGCTCGGGACTGGGCAACCATTACTGCTCTTTGTGTTTCCCTAGGCCAGAAAACACCCTCCTAAATCACTTTTGTTTTCATTTTGAATCAAACATCACACACACAACACACACACTCTCTAAACTCTCTATTTTGTCTCAAGAACACAAACAAAAACAGAAACATATACCCCATTTTCAGTCCATAAACATCATTATATCAACCATCTAATCCACAAAAAAATCGTTCTAAGATCAAAGGGTGTTAAAGGAAAAGGGTTAAATCGGGTTTCCAAGACGTTTTTGGAGCTAAATCTTGTTCAAACCATCACATCTTTATTCTCTTCGGTATAACACTCTCTTCTTACTGTTTTTATACATATTTTTACTTGCATGAATAATCTATAAACTGAAAATAAGTTTTCTTGAACTTTCAAAACGTTTTCTTGTTTAAAAACGAGTTTTTATGTTAGATCTATATATTTAACATGTAAATCTAAAAGAAAATAGTGTTTTTACTCCAAAAATACATATGTTTAAGTTATACCAGTTTGCATGTCGAATCTAACGGTTAAACGAGCTTAAAAACGAAAAATAGAGCAACTTTGAAACTGGCCGAAGCCTTTTGGCCGGCGGCTGAAGGATTTCAGCCGACGGCTAAAGGTCAGCCGGCGGCTGTCTTCCTCCAGCCGCCGCCAGAATACCCCTGTCCGCTGTTTTTGTCGTTTTAAAGGTCGTAAACGTGATTTTAAGCTGAAATAAATTATCACAGATTATATACATGTTAATAAGCTACTGTTTTGACATATTATATTGTTGGAAAAGCTTTTTGGACTTGAAACTTGAGTATTATTGCTTAAAACGTTATATTGTGAATATTAAAGCGGGAAAGTGTTTTGAAAATGGACATAAATTTTATAACGCGGAAGCGCTGCCCAAATTTTCACCATAAATAACATTTCAAATTCAGAAACTTAATAACTTCGAGACTTATACACTTTAACTTGGAACTTTGACACTTTTGAACATAATTGGACTTATCGGACTACAAAACGTACACGAACATACAAACTTTACGTAATAAACCTTTTGGGACAGAATCTAAGTATACTAAATTGAGACTTAAAAATGTTAAATTGAAACTTAACATAACTCAATAAAACTTATACAACTTTCCGGTGTTCTAGGTCATTTGTGATTCCCGACGCGTTCCACTCTCCTTGTGCTAGTTCATATCTCTATCTCCGCAAACCGTGAGTTACAACCCCACTTGTTTTACTTTTTGCACATTTAAACATTATTTGGGGGAAACATAAGATCATGCTTTGTAACTTATAACACTATTTGCGAACTACTTGAAACTTTTGGAAACTTGTTCAAACATTGGAAACTTGATACTTTCAAACTCGTGAAACTTTGCAACTATTGGAAACTTGTTCAAACTTTGAAACATTTTAAACTTTGGAACTGTGGAACTTGTACAAACTCGGAACTTGCAACTATTATGCGTATTTGTGTTATTGCCTTAGCGGGTTAACTAAATTTAGGACACTTGTTAGCGACCAATCCTTGATGAATATATAAGCCCGTAAGGAACTTGGAAACTTTTGGAACTTTGAACAATTGCCCGTTTTGGTATTGGAAACTTTATACACTATTAGCATTAGCCGTTAGTCATATGGGTATCGATACTTAGGAGCGGTCACTACTTACTAAGGGTTAGCGTCCCAAGTACATATTACTACCACTCAGATGTTCACTCAATTAAACACTTTTGGGCTAGATCAGGACCATACAACCGGCTTAGTGTATACTTACTACTTATATAATGCCAAGAGATTGATACGAGTACTATTTAGTTAAACACATATCCCATACGCATATACACACTTTTAGCGCCTGGATTCCGCTACAACTTTACCTTACGCGTTTATTTATTATTAAATTTACTTGCGTACATACAAACTTTTACTATTTACATATATGTTCAAACGTCGACTCGTTCAATACTCATGACGTCAATATATGTTTGCAACTTACTATTTCTGGCAACTTTCTACTTTTAGTAACTTTCTATTTTTGGAAACTTTTCTCGAAACTCTAAACTGTAACTCACTCACTACTTTATGTAGTTGACACTTTATCTTATGTTTCAGGAAATTAAAGTAAGTGTTCGGAATGCATGGCAAAGGAGGGTCGATATGGTTACGTGAGACGTTCATGGGGAAAAGACCTTTCTATTTTGGGAATTTTATTTGAAACATTGTAACTTGTACTTTATTTTAAACGTATGAACTGCTTGGTTGTGAAACTTGAACAATTTTTATTTTTAAATCGAAATGACTTGAATCGTTTATATTTGCTTATGACCGTGTAATGATATTCCAGCTCTCACATTCCGTGTTTCCGCTATAGCGGGGTGTGACATAGCTAATGGAAATCCTTCACACACAAATATTAGGCGGTAATGGAAGAAGTTAGAAAACATATCGTACCATACGGACAAATGATGTAGTAAAGCGGACACAAAAATGATTAGTGAGTAAGTAAGTATATCAATTATCTATTAAATTAACCTCTTCATTTTTTTGCAAACGTTTTTATCTTTTAAAACTAGTTATCATTAACTTCAAAACCCAAAACAATCTTTAATCTTTAATATATAATAAAAGAGGAGCCTTAAATGACACATGGTGAAGTAAGGTCCTTTGGATGATTTAACTTCTTTGATGTCAGCCATTAGATCAGATTGATGATGTCATCAAAAACTAATTTATATTTTACACCCTCTTACAATACATAATTACATTTGCTATTTCATTCATTCTCTACTAAAATAAAAAATATAATTATAATTTAGTTATAGAATCGTTCAATATGGACTATAATTTACCTTATTATTATTCTAAAATATTTTAATACAAAATATCAAAACATGTGTATAAAGATAAAAGTGTACATGTTATTATAGCTATAAACAATATGTTTATAAACGTAAAAATATATATGTATTACACGTACAACATTATTTTCATATAATAAATTAAAATCTACATAAACATAAAATTTATGATTTAATTTTTATTTTTTTCCGCGCTATCGCGTGACAATAATCTAGTTATATATGAAAAAGAGTGTTTATTTTTGGAAGGGTTATTCAACAATTTAACGGAAATTTATTGTTTAAACATTTAGTCATAAAAGTTATTGGAAAAAACATTCGGTTAAAATGAAGAGTTGAGGGACTAAGAATGTAGTTTTATACCCAAATAAATTCAAACCAGACTCACGCGGCCTCTCTATTTCAAAAAATTCAAATCTGTAAAACCCCCAAACGTTCAACTTATTTGAATCCCAATCTCTCTCTTGCACACACAATCACACACACACACACACACACACACACACACACACACACACACACACACACATAATCATAATCAGCTCACAATGCCACTACATTCCGAGTCTTCGAGTGATTTCAAAACCAGATTTGGTTACCAAGACCATTTCCGTCTGTCCGAATCGTCTCATCCACCTATCCGAAACACTCCGGATCTTCTAAACTCAGTTATGAAAGAAACACCGTTTAATTCCTCCGCCGTTTCCAACTTTCGAGACCGATCTGACTTCTCGTCAGTCGCGGTTAATCTAAACGATAGTTTTGAGTTTAGAGAAGATCCTTCCTTTTGGAAAGACCACAATGTTCAGGTACTAACTATTATTCATCGATTTAGGGTTTCGACTTCATTGATTACATATTGTTTCGTAACTTATGCTTATGATTTTAATTATTATATGGAAATTTAGGTTATCATAAGAGTACGGCCTCTTAGCAATTCTGAGATAGCGGTTCAGGGTCCGAGTAGATGTGTGAAGCAGGGAAGTAGTCAGACGGTTACGTGGACTGGACCTCCAGAAGCACGCTTTACATTTGATCATGTAGCTGATGAGCATGTTAGCCAGGTAAATTTATTTCATCTGTCTCCGTTACATCATTTGTGTGATTCTTCTTTCGTTGACCTGACCTCGGTAATATTTCAGGAGATGCTATTTAAAGTTGCTGGTGTACCAATGGTCGAAAACTGTATGGGAGGCTACAATAGCTGCATGTTTGCTTATGGTCAAGTGAGTTTGCCTATTATAATTGTTCATATAAATTCCTATTACTTGCGTAGCCTAAGTATTCTGTTTGAAATATTCTAGGTGACTGAATGTCATTTTAACCGTGTTTATGTGCAGACGGGTAGTGGAAAGACTCACACAATGCTTGGGGACATCGATCAGGGATCTGGAAGACATAGCGTCAATTCAGGAATGACACCTAGGGTATTCGAGTATCTGTTTACGCGGATTCAAAAGGTAATTATTCAATATTATTACTTGTTTTACCAATAATTTATCTAGCTATTTTCCATGAGTTATATTGTATGTATGTATCACTTAAATTGTATAGTTATTCTAACGTGCTTTATGTTTTGAACTGAGATGCTGCAGGATAGGGAGGCTCGAAGGGAAGAAAAAATACAATATACTTGTAAATGCTCATTTTTGGAGATATACAATGAGCAAATACTTGACCTGTTAGATCCATCTTCCACCAATTTACAGGTCACACTAGTTCTTTTCAACATAATATTAACCATGTTTATGCCGATATGCGATTCCTTGATTATGAAGGAACTATGTTTTGTTTTAGAAATTTAAACATTTCTACTTCAAGTACAATATCTGATGGCTTTAAAATTGTCCGTTTGATTTTTAGTAACTAAAGTTCTGTTAATATCCAGATAAGAGAAGACACTAAGAAAGGGGTCTATGTTGATAATCTCAAAGAGATTGAGGTTACCACTGCCAGAGATGTGATTCAACAACTTATTGAGGTTTGCTCTAACTAAAGTTTTATTATGTTCTAAGTATTAGATTATGTTTTTAATCACGTTTTGGAATGGAATCACTTTGTTTGTTGATAAATATGATCAGCAGCTGTATTCGTGAACAAACCGTATGTGTATAACATGTATTTGAGTAGATATGATGCAAATATGTGCATCAACCTGAATAAACACATTTGTATGACCTCTTTCATAAGTTGATTATGTTTAATGCATTTCAGGGTGCATCAAACAGAAAGGTTGCATCCACAAACATGAATCGTGCTAGCAGTCGTTCTCATAGTGTGTTTACATGCATAATAGAAAGTAAAGTGAGTATCCCTTTTTGTATCACGATGATGATAAACTCTGATGCTTTTATTGTTCTGATTTGTTAGTCTTATGTTCTAACCATTTTCTTATTTGCCTATAGTGGGTCTCTCAAGGTGTGACACATCATCGGTTTTCTCGTCTTAATCTTGTGGATTTGGCAGGTTCTGAGAGGTAGAATTAAAATACCTTTCATCCTTTTCAGAAAAGAAATTATTGAACTGGACTATATGCTAATATATAATGCCATAATGCAGGCAGAAAAGTTCTGGTGCCGAAGGAGAACGTCTAAAAGAAGCCACCAATATAAATAAATCACTTTCAACTCTAGGGTATTTTCTACATATAAAGTTTATATTATGCACATATTTGATTTGATAAAATATAGAAATCTCATATGATTAACTGAATTCCGGTTTCCAACTTAATTTTTTCTTCTACTGCATATGCAGACTTGTTATCATGAATCTTGTCAATGTATCAAATGGGAAATCTCTTCATGTTCCATATCGGGATTCAAAGCTCACGTTTTTACTTCAGGTTTATGATCTGCTTCATGAACATATCAATGCCATTTACTAAAAATATAACATTATGCATGCTATAGAATTGTAACCTTATTTTTACATATGTATAAGGGGTTGATATAATGTATGCTTTTGGTTCTAAAAGCAGTCAAGTTCTTTCTTGTCATTGTTCGATTCTTTTTATATTGCATCAATTGTTTCACTACTGCTTGCATGCTTGGCATGAAATACTAACACAATAGGTTCCATGCATTTCAGGATTCTCTTGGAGGAAATTCTAAAACTACGATAATTGCAAATATCAGTCCATCTAGTTGGTAAGTGCTTCTTGAACCCAATCTGGCCTCACACATTTCCTCTTCTTGTTTTAAAACTTAAATCAAGTGTATCTTGGTATCATGAGAATTAAGTAATTAAAACCACAGGTCAAATGCGAAAGCTTATTAACCCACAATTCTAATCAGAAAACTTTGGAAATATCATGAGAATTAAGTAGTTACTCTCTGAGACATCATGTTTTCAACAGTAAAGATCGCTAGCTATTGGAAATATCCTCCCCGCCCACCCCCCCCCCCCCCCCCCCCCCCCTCGCGCCCCCCCCCCCCCCCCCCCCCCCCCGAAAATTATAAATACTTTGTAACAGTCCTTGAATATCTTTGATTCAAGTACGTGTATATATTGACTTATATATGATGCTGCAGTAATTCTTTGGAGACATTGAGTACACTCAAGTTTGCTCAACGTGCAAAGTTCATAAAAAATCATGTATGTCCACTTTTCATTTTGTGTCATTATTTATTATTTAGCTTCATTAATCGCTGTGGTCATTTTTATTATTGGGTAACTTTACATACCCACATCCACAAGGAAAATACTGTTTAAACGATAGTCAGATGCAATCAATATAGCTATGTTGTTTTGCTATCTTTGTCAATCTTCTCATGTGGTTACTGACATTTGAAGAGCGCCTGCTAATTGTCTCCTCAGGCTACCATAAATGAGGATGCTTCTGGAGATGTTCTTGCTATGAGGATGCAGATTCAACAATTGAAGGTTTTACCCAGAATTTCATTTTTTGTTAAAATAATATAATTATTGCCATATCATAAGAAATATAATAAATCATTTGACATTCCCATTGGTATATCAAACCCATCCGTTCTACACTGATTGCAAATAATGGAAGATTATTTCCTTCATTAATGAGGTTATATTTTATCAATATTATTGCTTCTAATTAAAATTTATCTCTTTATTAGAAAGAAGTATCTCGTTTGCAAAATGTGATTAGAGGGGGACCTGACAACAATGGAGATGATGCTTGGACTGGGTCTTTTCCCGGATCTCCTGGATCTTTCAAGTTTGAAGGGATGAATGGTTCATTTAGCCCAGTTACTGGTGTTAAACGGTTGTCACAGGTACAAACGAAACTTTTTCTTATGACCTCTTTGCATCAAAAATAATTTCTGATGGTTTTAGAAGTTGACCAATCATAAAAACCATTAATATAAAAAACTTGTATCTAATTGCAGAAAAAAGAGTACGAAGTTGCCCTTGTTGGTGCTTTTAGGAGGGAAAAAGATAAAGACATCACCTTACAGGCACTAACTGCTGAAAGTCAGGCTGCTCTGCATTTGGTATGTAACTATGAGAATCTGATTTACCTGTACAAGTGGTAATTTCGATCCATTAACTTATGAATGAGTCAATTCAGGCTACTCTAACTGCTCAAACATATAAACGATTTAACATATTCTATTAAGAAAACAGCTCAAATTGGAAAATGCATTAAAATTCTATCTACATGTATTTTAATGCATAAAACCTCCTAACTCATTTTAGTCAAAACTTTAGATTGTTATATAAGTTATATTTATATTTATTTGACAGTAATTATTCATACAAAACTTAAAATCATTGGCCAAATAGTGGGTCGGGTTCATTCTACCTGTTTTGACCGTTACCAAAATTGATCACTTTGCTTCCGTTACCGAATTACCATCCATTGTGTCACCTCTTTGATTTAATTGACTATTTTTAGTTAGTGGTCTAACATTTTTAGTTTTGGAAAGAGTAGGCAAAACAACGTGAAGACGAGATACAAAGCCTAAAAATGAGATTAAGGTTTCGTGAGGCAGCAATAAAGAGGCTTGAGGGAGTTGCGTCTGCTAAAATCTCCGCTGAGACACACCTGCTAAAAGAAAAGGAAGAACATTTAAAGGAACTAGAAGTCTTACGCTCTCAAGTTGATAGGAACCAAGATGTCACAAGATTTGCAATGGAAAATCTTCGACTGAAAGAAGAGATCAGAAGGCATGTTGCTTTTTTATATTCTTATATATATATATTATAACTGATGGTTGTAAATTTACACTTTTCTAAATTCCCGTTTCAGATTAAAAACTTTTTATGAGGAAGGAGAGCAGGAAAGGATGAATGAACAGCTCATGATACTCGAGAATAAGGTCATTATCATATGCTTTATGTTTGAATTACTTACCGGTTTCTGTTAAATTTCTTTTATTTTGTTGTTTCACACTTTTCTTTTTTGATGATTTTGCATAATTGAAGTTGCTGGAAGCGCTTGACTGGAAACTTATGCATGAATCAGAGCCTTCACAAGTTAAGGTATACTGTAATCTATAAGACATAAGAGATTTCATGTTGTTGTGTTTTTTTTTCCAGCAAATGTTATCTTTTAATCCTCGTTTGTTATTCTTTCTACTCACTCTCATTATTCTTTTTTATCTAATGAACCAGAAACCAAGTTTTGACTTTATGATTTGTTATTCTTTCTACTCACTCTCATTATTCTTTTTTATCTAATGAACCAGAAACCAAGTTTTGACTTTATGATGGAGAGTCAAAGAGACGGTGACTTTTTTAGCCTTAAGGTATCTATTTTTCATGTTAATAGAGTGGTAATTTCGTCTGTTTACTTATGAAAGGGTCAATTCAGGTTCAAGTAATATACGAAAAGTGAAATAAAAAACCCGTTCAAAAGTTCTTTAAGATGTATTTTAGTGCATGAAACACCCTAATTAGTTTTATCTATAAAACTACATTATTATTGTAAAGATTCACGGGGTATTATATCTGTACACAAATTATAAAAGTTTTGGCTTCAAAGTTTCGGGTCAACCTGATCCGACCCATACCAAACAACTACCTGTTTTCATGTTAACAAACCCATACGATTCGAACCTTCCCATCTATTATGCCAGTTTTAACTAAGTGATTTGCTTAATGGTTAGCGATGTATGGTTATATTGCAGGACCCTGTAACTCCTCGTAACACTGAGAAAACACAATTTGAGTTCCCTTTGGTAACAACACCGACTGTTACTCATGGTAACAACCATGAGCTACAAACCATGGTTGATGCCATTGCAGCTGCAAGTCAAAGAGAAGCAGAAGCTCATGAAACTGCTATTATTCTGTCAAAAGAAAACGATGAGTTGAGAATAAAACTCAAGATGTTAATCGATGACAACAATAAACTGATTGAACTTTATGAGAAAGCAGTTGCAGACGGTCAACAGAACGTTACCAGAGCTGAAGAAAGTCAAAAGGGCCAAGTTAACCAAACTGTCTTTACTCAAAAGGAACTTGAATGGAAAAAGAAGAATGAGAATTTGGAGCATCAGTTAGTGGAAATGCACGAGGAGAATGACAGATTACTGGGATTGTATGAAAATGTGATGCGGGAAAGAAATGAAGAAAGTCAAAAGGAACATGTTGACCAAACCGACTTCGCTCAAGAGTTACTGCAAATGAAAAAGGAAAATGAGAATTTAGAGCACCAGTTAATAGAAATGCATGAAGAGAATGATAAATTACTGGGATTGTATGAAAAGGTAATGCAAGAAAGAAACGAAGAAAGTCGAAAGGACCATGTAGTCCAAACTGGGTTTGCTCAAAAGGAACTTGAAATGAAAAATCAAAACGAGAATTTAGAGCAACAATTAGTGGAAATGCATGAAGAGAATGATAAGTTACTAGGATTGTATGAGCAAGCAATGCATGAAAGAGACGAGTTGAAAAAACTTTTTTCTTCTGATGGACAAAAAAACCAAGTTTATGAAGGGGACGAAATTGAAATCCAGATGGACGGTTCTGATTTACTTGATGGAAATAGTTTAGTAGAAGTGAATGTGCAGGAAGAACACAGTCAATGCTCGAGTCAAAGAAGCGAGTTTCTTGATCCTTCTACCACTTCAATGGAGGTACAGATGCTTGAAAACTTGACAATTTGTGATGTAAGAAAGCATGTTGAAGATAATAATCTGCAGGAGAAGTTAGATAAAGTACAAAAAACGCTTTCGAAGTCTTCTGAAAGTGTCGGTTTATTTCGTTCACTAGAAAGAGAGATTATTGACATTGATAGGCTGTCAAGAAACATACAAGAAGTTAAAGATGCTGTTTTGATCAAACAGAAAAATTGCACATCAACAAATCTCCTTACTTCTCATCTCCATGAACGAGAAAACACGCTTGAAAGAAAGCTAACAGCTCTAAGACATTCCATGTCAACCTTCTCTAAATCTCTTGGTTACTTTGAACAACGAGAAGTTCAAGCCCGTGCTAGATCACATGCTGCATCATCTCATTTGAATTCAAAGAAAAAGGAGCTGAACCACCTTTTGACCATCAAAGATGAAATTGAATGTGCACAGTTAAAGATTAAAGAATCTGAAGTAGAGTTAAAGAACAGCATAGCAACTTTGAAAATAAAGATGGAGGAAGAGAAGAAGAAACGGGAAAATGACAAAGTTCTGCTTGCCATTGACAATGTCGAGTGGCAATTAACTGGTAAAGCAACCGAATTACTCAAATCTGAAGAGGAAAAAACAAAGCTACAACTCCAAATGAATCAAGATAAAGAAAAACTCGAGACTATAAAAAGGGAATCTGAAAAAATGACCAGAAAGTTACAAGATTTGAATCAAAAAATGCAGGCGTCTGAAGCTGAAATCCAGAAATGCAAAAAGGTGATAGAGGAGATTGAAAATAAGCTTGAAAGCAACATTGAAGAGAAACAAATTGTGTTGGACATGAAAGAAAGTGGAAAAAGCGAATTTGAGAATTTGTTCATCGAGTTTCAAGAAACTACGTTTGCAGTTAAACTGAAAGAAGAAGAGATGAAGATTTTGAATGAAGAAATGGAAATGGAAACGAAAAGAGAAGAGGAACTAGAGTTGGAAAGAAGTAGGAGTATGCAGAAATTGGGTGAGATGGTGGAAGAAACAAGAGGGTTGTTGTTAACTGGAGATCTTGAAAAAATATGTTCATCGTTTTCGGAATTAAGGTCAGTGCTTGAAAGCTGATAACTGATTTCCATGGCTATTAACTAACACTAAATAACATGTAAATTCTCTCTTGGAGTTGCATGTTTTGTTTCATCAATGTAATTTTACCTTTTAATATCAATGGTGTGATTGTATTTTACCTTCTTTGTCAAGTATTTCCCATTATATCTATAACAAATTTCACCATTCGTTATTAGAGGTTATAGAATGGATCAAGTGATAAGGCCAGTAAAATCGAGATCTTATGATGAATTGTTTTCGTCTTTATAAGATTGGAAGATTCAAATCTGACAATTGTGCTTGAGTGTTATGTTTTCAAATTAGCTACTAATCTTGTGACAAATGATTTGAAGAATTCATAAGGATTTAAATTACCTAACAAACTTTACTATTTAATAGTGATGAGAAATATTATATAGATTTTATGTATCAAAAAATCAAAAATATATAAGGTGTTTTCTTTAGCAAGGAGAAACAAGTTTTTTTAAATTATATTTCGTCACATTTTCTATATTTTTTCTTGGTTATCACCATGGTGTTAATTTTAAAGTTTTGAACCCAAAAGTTTTTATTATGACTTTTTACTACTATATGATCTAGATAATGTAGTTAGTGCAAAACATAAAGTAGAAATTTTATAAAATAATACACTTAGACTATCAAAATTTATTAATTAAAAGAGTTATTAATTAATCGATAAATTAATAATTATTAGTTTATATATTAATTAACATTTTATTAATTTATAGTAGAATACTTATTTTACAAACATCTTTCGTCATCGTAAACTTCGATCAATAGATAACATGACTTTTGAGAACTCAGATGAAGGTGGTGAAAGCACTCAAGAACTCCAGAATTTGATCATAGAGTTGGGTTATCGCAATGCAATGGATGTCGAAGATGTTCTAACTCACCCAAAAGAAAATGTAGTTGCACAGTTATTAACTGATGAAGAAATTATTGAAAAAGTTATTGAAATTATTAAAGATGATATCGATGAAGAACATGATGAAAGTTATACAATGGAACCCCCTTCGTGAAACGAAGCTATTAAAGCCGCAATCACATTGAACAATTTCTTGTTGAGCTATGAGAAAACAACCCTAAAAGTTCTTACTATGCTAAGGAAAATTAGAGACGAGATTTAAGGGAAAATTGATTTCCACAAAAAACAAAAGACAATTGGACATTTTTCAAGAAACCTTCATAAATCATTCATATAATATGTTATATATAAAGAATTATTAATTTATATTTTATATGGGGTCTAAAGAAATTATCAAAAATGTATTATCTTATAATTTTAGCGAATTATTAATTTAGCACCCTATCCCCGAGTCGGGACCGGCAAAAAATATTATCTTATAGAGAGTTTATTAAATAATCGAGTATTAATTTATCGAGTTTCTACTGTATATACTTTTTTAAAGAAAAGGAAAAAAAATTCATATTTAATTTAGTCAAAAGAGTAATTCAGATACACGGCTGAATCAAAATAGAAAATAAAAAGAAATAGAGGTTGAATTAGACAAGATAGAAAAAATGTGGAGCAAAAATAATGAAATGTTACTTTACCTAATACGCGTTCTTGAAAATGGAATTTATGAACACGTTTTCTACAAGTTATACTCTAATATTTGGTGGGTTATTTATTTGTAAATAATAAAGAAAATAAAAAATATAATATTGTTGTAAAAGGGTAGCAGTAGTACCACCAGGTTTAAAAGTACAAATCATAGAACAAAAATACATGACCTGATTGGCCACAGTCTGGTACTTTGTTTAGGGTTTGCATACTAGACTTTAGGCCTTTCTTGTACTCTAAATCAAAAACTCTAAATAATAACTTATACTTTCATTTTAATTGTTTAAATGCAAGACTTTAAAAGTTTTTATTTCATAAATTGATCATTAATAATCAGGCGTAATATTGTTGCCATGATCAGACTATACATAATTACACAAATTATGCATATTTATTTAATTATCTACAAATATGCCATAAATTTACAGCTTTTAAAACCAGGGGCTTAAACAACAGGTTATATGCAGAAAATGGGATATGTTTTGGACTTCATATAATTCATTTTTTGATTATATGCATAACATTCTACCAAATCTATTAGTAACTTTTCAAATATAAGATAAACACTTCAACACAAATTAATACATTTATTAGTTCTTAAATTTCATTAAATTAACTAATTAAGTATTTGAAATTACTTATCAGTAAAGTATGACGATATGTATAGTTACTCAAATGCCAGATTAACTATGAATAAGAGATGTGCAAACATGTGTCGGAGCAATGTAACATAACTAGACCAAGACCCTTTCAAATTATATTGATTATCGACACCACATAAACTTAGTACGGAAATTTTATAGTTAAAGAATCGAAAATGAAAAAATAAAAAAAGTAAAGTAATTAATAAACAAAGTAAAGCAATGAAAGAAGGTTTGAAAGTTCAAAAAGTAGCCTGAGGTAGTCCATCCTCATCTATCTCCTATTTTTCCTCTCTATTTACTTTTCTCTCTCACACACTCACACAGATACACACTTTCCTTTACGCCTCTCAAATCCCCCAAATGTTGATTTCATCTCCTACTGCTTCTGTATCTGTATATACATAATAATAATATATATATACACATATCTATATCTATATATCTATACCTATATATATATATATATATGATATATGAATGTATAATAATTGGATTAGAAAATAAAAATAATAAAAAAATAAAATTCTATGATTGAATCTTCAGTCTTTTTCTTTACTGATCACGGCTAGCCTGATTAAATCGAATCGAATCGAATAAAATCAATCAATTACTCAATCCAATCCAATTCAGTATCTTCTTCTTCAGATCATTTACTTCACATTTCTTCTTCGATTTTTTTTTCTTTTTTTTAGATTTAATTTTCAATTTTTCAATTTCGTTTGAGCTAGATAGATCTAGGTTTATAGATTCATTTTTAAAGCGATTTAGGTATTGGTTGATTTGAATTCACCAATCAGGTGTTCCAATTCTGAATTCATCGTCCAAGTTTCTAGCTTTCATTTTCAAAATTGAATTTCATTCGAAGTTTGTTTTTCATCCTTTTTGAATGATTCGGAATTCATAATTCTTCATTCAACCTACCGTTGTTCTTCGTTAAGGTATAATAAGCTCTTACTCTTTCAATTTCTTTAATTTTCATATAATCTCTGTGTGTGTCTGTGTGTGTGTATTCATTTTTAGTATGTTATAGTCTTCAAATCATGTATTTGTCTCTTTCGGAATTTTTCGTATTTGATTAATCAGTCTTTATATGGTAGTTTGATTTTTTTGAGCTGGACATTTCGGTGTCGATGTTAGGGTTTATATATTGTTTATTTGAATTCAAGTTTCTGAAATGTAAATACTTCATTTATGTTATTCTTCCTTACTAAAATCTGGTTTGTTAATAAAAGTTTTATTGTGAAATTTTATACGACTATTCAGTTACAGAACAAGGAATTAATCTTCTAGCGTAGTATCACAAGTTTTTTGGATGTGCATTTTTTTAAGTTATTATTCGATTTCAAGTCACGGTAATCATTTTCTAGTGTTTGGGTAATCTACTCTTTTTTTTTATGTTTTATACACTTATTTTAGTTTATTTTATTACTCCATTACAATTTCCCAAATATCTTCACTAGTGATTCATCGAAACAATTCAATGCTGTATTGTAGCTGATTATCTGATTCATAGTATGCCATATCACATAAATACTTGGTGGAAATTTGTTAGTTTTGATGTGAATTTTAGTGTTATGCAGTCATGTTGCATCATTAATTGATTACTTTAAGAACGAGTGTTTCATGTTTTCATAATTTTCTGTTTTGCTGATGGATATGCATTTTGTGTTATGAAGATGAGCAACATGACAAGTGAAAGCGAGGAAAAAATAATATCCACAGATTGCATAGATTCACCATCAATGGATGAAGTTAGCACCGAAAGAAACATGCTGGGAAATTGCTCACTTAAGAAAGGTCCATGGACATCTGCTGAAGATGCGATTTTGGTGGATTATGTGAACAAACATGGAGAAGGGAATTGGAATGCGGTTCAGAAGCATTCTGGACTTTCTCGTTGCGGTAAAAGCTGTCGATTACGGTGGGCAAATCACTTAAGACCCGATCTTAAAAAAGGTGCATTTACAGCGGAGGAGGAGCGACGAATCATCGAACTCCATGCTAAGATGGGAAACAAATGGGCCCGCATGGCTGTCGAGGTGCGTGCTTGTGTCCGTTCAATAATTTTTCTGATTCATCTTCTTTTTTATTTACGTTTTAGTTTGTGTGGTAACTGTTGCTAGTTCATTAAGATGATTGACCTTTCTTAGTCGCTATAGTCTATAACCAAGTTAGTCGTAAATTGATATGAATACGTGTGTGTGTATAGAACATTAGAGGTTCCAAATGCTATTGTTGGTTTACATATAAACCGTAACTTGTGTCTGCTATTCTTTTAAAAGCATTAAAATAATACTCTGTAGTTGATAATGAATTGAATACCTCTGTAGCTAGAGTTGTGCATGCCAAGTTTATTTTTCGATTCTCTTGAAATTGTTTCACAACTAGTGTGGAAATGTGCTTACAAGGATGTCTGTGTATGCATATAACATGTATATATGTGTGTGTGTTTATTTTATATATATGCAACTATACATTATATATATCATGTACACACATCTCCTGCTAACTAGGGATATTCAGATAAACCTCCAAACCAAAATGAAAAAGACTTTAGGCCATCCATTGTGGATCATTTTCGGTTCAGGAAATTTGATGATCTGCATTTTGTAGTTTGTTTTTGTAAAAGTGTTCCATAATGAACCAAACCACATATTTTAGTATAATAAGCTTATATAAAACTTCTGTTTATATAAAATTATAAAAAATTTCTTTTCACAGATAATAAGACTTCCGATAAACTAAATCAGAAAATATAGACATTTATATAAGGCTTCTGTTTAAATTCATCTTTCTTGTGTTAAAACTTGAGGCCTTCACTATTTCTTTTTCTCTTTCAAGTTGATTTAATTACAGTTTTTTTGAATAAGGGAGTTGATAAATGAATAAAATAGACTGTTATAAGATCGATACGTTTATAACTTTCTTTTTTACCTATTGAGGTTAAGCACAGCCCAAACCACAGCTCAACCGCAAATTTACATTAACCGCTAAATGCGCTAGGTTTAGGTTAACCTACATGCATTCAGCACTTGTCGTGTAAAAAGTTGAAGATAATCAGTGAAGTAAGTCTTAACACTGGCGTCTGAGCCTTTGTTTCTGTTTATTCTTTTAACATCAATTTTGATCTTTGCCATTTGTTCAATGTATTTCACTATAAAGTAATGTACTTTTGGTTTAATCCCGTTTCAACAATGTACACTCTTTTTGGTTTTTACAAAAATAGAAATCTAGTCTCCAAATTCTTCCATATAGAAGCTTTTATTGGATGGCAACCAGTGACCACCATACATAAACCAATGTACGCACCTACATGGAAACCTGTTGCTTTCATTTTTTGAACTATCAATTTTTTAAGATGTGTGGCCATAGGACCAGGTAAACCCGTTGTAATTGATCAATTAATTCTTCAGCAATTTCTAAAGTATATTATTTTTTAAATAAAAAATAATGGCCTCAAGACCAGGTAAACCCGTTGTAAATTGATCAATTAATTCTTCAGCAATTTCTAACCAATATTGTATAATATATCGTAATATTGGAGTTAAATCTATACTCTAAAACTCTTGTTCAAATATAAGCTCTAAGCTGATATGAACTTAATTCTCTGATTTATCTAAGTGTTTTTTGTCAAATTAAGAGATGTTAAGCGGGATAAACAGGGGTATGTATAAATGTAGGGTTTGATTTATTTGAATAGCGGTGTTAAATTATTCTGGAATTTCAAATTGCTAAGCTTGCAAGTTTAGCCTCTCAACCTTATGTTGTTTTTGGATATTACCACAATTGTGAAAGTCATGTCAGTGCCATGTCAGTTTCCACTTTATTGGCTAACAGGGTTATATTGGTAATTGCTGTATGTGGAAGAATCTTGAAATTTAGATTGTTATTATTTTTATAAAAATATTTTTCTATGATTAAGTTAAAACATTTTTTTCATTTAGTGTCTTTTTTTATTGCAATGTCAAAGTTCTGAATGACCACTAGAAATGTTAAAAGGGAATTCCGTCGACTTTGAAAGTTCTTTGATTGTAATTGTTTTTTGAAGTTCAAGGGGTCCTAGATCTTAGATAAATACTTTAACCTCTTTAAGACCACTTTCTCTTTGGATGTCAGTGTGCTGATTCAACGTTTAACCTTGGTGATACTGCTGATATCACTTTTCTTGAGTTTTTAATGACAATACAGATTTGTTGACAGTTTATTAAGTTTGCTGGAAAGTTGTTTATATTACCTATTATCTAATTTTGGAAATACCAGCTTAAACATTTTAAATATATATAATAAACAGAAAACTTAACTATGAAGTGTACCTAAGAGCAGTGGTAAGCAATAATCTTCCCTCCCAGGTAACCAGAGTTTGATCCCTGTTTGTAGCATTAATTTTTTAAATAGTAATTTATCTTTTTAAAAAGTTACAACACAATTACACACCCCTTTAACTTTATATTTTGTATTCTATATTTAACAATCTTTTATTTATATTTAACTTTAATTTTCTTTATATATAATTTCTTAAGGTTCATAAATTTTAAAATTCTTTTCGTGTCTGTTTAAATTATAATTTTTATATTTCGTTTTTGGGTTTTTGGTTTTGGCTTTTACATTTACGTAAACATTCGTTGTATTTTATTGTTTCTATTTTCGTTATCTTTTCTACTTTTCTTATTATGTTTTTAAACCAGGTTACTAAGTTTGGATATAAACTTTTTCTTCATATTGTTAAATGATTGTTATAACTTATCCTTTAATGTGACGATACGACTTATACAAATAATTGTTATTATATGTTGATATATAATTATTGATAAAACTATGTATAAAAAGTGAACATAAAGATTATTTAGATAGATATTTACATGCTTTTAGCTTCTTTATATGAATATTAATATGTTGAGTCAAATATTTTTCTTTAAACCAAATTACTTTTAAAAATACGAAAATATAGTATGGAAAGATCTGCGGCAACGCACGGGCTTTTCTACTCGTTTCTATTAAATTAAGGATTTTCTGTTGGAAAATGATTAATTGATACTTTGAGTTATCCGGTTGCCCTTGTCAGAGAGAATGGTAATGTAAATTAGAAATGCAAAACAAATAAATTGCTTGAATTATTCTTTCCATTCCTTGATGCCAACCAAACATCATAATATTCCTATGTCTCTCCGTGTCATCCAACCAAAGAGACCTTTAGATCTCCGGCTCTCCGCTCTTTTTGTTTGATTGTTAGTTTAAGTTCTTATACTTTATGCATCTCGGGTCACTGCCATTTATGTTAATTACTGGTTGATCACCTTCGATAGAACATTGATTATGATTAATGTGGTATTTGTGACTTTTTGTTTATGTTTCTTTTATCTGATTCCAAGGCAGTGACTGGGAACAAATCATAATGATGTCATTATGACAATGACTGAATGTGTTATTCGGAAGTTACCTAATTAAGAAACAAGGTTTAGATTAAAATCAGATCTACAAAGTTTAAAATGATAATTGATGTCTATACTTAAAAGGAAAAAAAGGGAGTTGCAGTTATCAGTTGCCCAATGTGCTATCCATGTTCCTCTACTTAACAAAATTTCTGGATATCTTTATTTATTTGTTTATTGAAATGGTATTCACTCTTTGCCTTTTCATTCAGCTGCCTGGACGTACAGATAATGAAATCAAGAATTTTTGGAACACAAGAACTAAAAGAAGACAGCGTGCCGGTTTACCTATCTACCCTCCCGACATTTGTTTGCAAACACTAAGCGATAATGCCCAAAACCAAAACATGGTTACATTCGCAAACGGGGATTCGTCACATGCTGAAATCATGTCAAATAATACCTTTCAAATTCCAGCTGTCGAGTTCAAGAATTTGGAATTAAATCATGACTTATATTCTACAAGCATGCTTGATATCCCTGGAGGCAGTTTTCTTGATCTTCCTGGAGGTAGTTTGATTCCACGTGGGATGGGGGCCAATTGTAACAATAGTTTTCTATTCCCAATGCCACATCCTCCCAAACGTATAAGAAGATCAGATACATATTCTGTTTTTGATGGTGTAGATGGTGGTCTCAATGATGTTTTCCAGACAGTCAATCAGTCTTATGAGATGTCTTGTTCGTATAATCATAACTTCAATGGAGACATCCCATCATCATCCTGCTTTATATCAGGCAGCCATGCCTATTTTAATGGCAACACTTCTTCTTCTGAGCCCATTTTGTGGGCCCATAAGATGGAGCTCCCTTCACTCCAATATTCTACCCAATTGGGTAGTAATTGTAATGCTGCACCTTCTTCCCCACTGCCTTCCCTTGAATCTGTGGATACTTTAATCAAGTCAACTTTGATTGATCAAAGAAAGTCGGATTCTCCCTCACATAGGGACAGTGGGTTGTTAGAAGCAGTGCTCTTACAATCCCAAAATTTGAAAATGTCAAAGAGTAACAATAATTCAAATGGATCACCTGTACCTCGTGGCATTACCGACGACAGTTCGTCCCAGAATTTGCGACGGGATAATGACTGGGAAGAAGTCTATGGCGATCCCATGTCACCGTTAGGTCATTCTGCGGCTTCTGTATTCAGTGAATATACTCCTCATATAAGTGGAAGCTCACTCGATGAACATCAGTCTGTTGAGACTATTTCAGGTGAATACTACCCCTTTTAATACCTCTTTTGGTAAAAAGTAGGAGAAACACTTGGACTTTTGTTTTCTGGCTTTATATTTTCTTGTTTTATATAGTTTTGGGGAAAACCTACCTAAGACAGTAGAGGTCGATAAATGGGTCGTTTGACATATTGGGTATCCTTTTACTACTGCCCATAACGGGTAGGTTGACTCGGAACACTTTTTGACTTTGCCCAAGAGTTTTTTTTTAGTACGAGTGTGAAATTTGGTTCCAAAATTATGTGATTTTTGTAATAGATTAGTTTTTGAATAAAATAGTTTAGGAGGCTTTATGCATTTCCATTTGACCCATTTCCTTGAAGCTTCTTTGATATTTCCCTTTAGAATATAACATAACCCAAATCAAAATCACTTATAAATTAATCGGTCAACATAGCCAACTATTTGTTTTGTTCAAAGCAATAGAGAAAGCAGCACTGAGTTTTGTTGTCATTCCAGTTGGTATTACATCTAATTTTCATATGCCGGCATTGAAAAGCTTGTCATTAGAACACAATTTATTTTCCGTGTAAAACTTCCCAGTGCAATATCAGTTACAACATCAATTTGATCATTTCTTTTTCTGATGTGAAGTTAAGCATGAAATAGAGGAATCTGGTGCTAAGCAATCTGACAGAGAGGATCACAAACCAAACGACATAAACTATTTGAGGCCAGATCATGTACTGGGTGGTAATTGGTTCGGTTCTGCTTCAAATGCAGATTGTAACAAAGATCATTGTGTTAGCCCCTCAATTCGTGCACTTCTAGGTGATGATTTTTGCAACGACTCCAAACACATTTCTGGTTCACCATTTCAAGGACACTACGAGTCTGGCAAATGGAACGACATTTCTGAAATCTGCAGAGGTTCAGCAAACCGTTAAATACAAAACGTCCATTTTTTCAATGTTCTTGCATGCTAAGAGTGGTCAGCCTTGTTTGAATTTTAGATCACCATTTGTGAAACATGTAAGTAGTCATTATGAGGTACTAATTTGGTTAAGTGTTTGAGTGGTTTTAGAGGCGAGTATAGGATCTGTAGCTCATTTTCATGGGTTGGTCCTCACACCCTTTGTTTGTTTGTTTTTTCAAGTACCTGGAACAGTTCATCTTCAACTGCAACTGCAACTTTGTGATTTTAAAGACTCATACAGCTTATTTCCACTAGATATTGATGAATAATGTGTAACCGCTAGAATTTTACATGGACCTTTAAAGTGAAAAAACAAATATTTGATCCTTGTTTTGTATCAAAATCTACTTACGTGGAAATGTTTCTGTATGATACTAATGATTTAATGCCTTGTTCGGTGAGATCAATATTTCAGTTTATGCTCGTATCTTATGTCTTGCAAACTGTAGGATTTTCTTGCTGAATTGATATGGGACGTACTCTCTATATGTTTTGTTTTGTGTGCATGAAAGTCGTGTCAATGATCTAATGGCATCAGAGACTGTTTATATCCAAACGTCAAGCATCTTAAGAGAAAGGGTCAAACACATTCTGCGCTCGACTAAGTTTGAGAGTTGGCTCATTTTACTAAAGAGAGCTTGAGTTTGGCTTGTGAGTAATATTAAGGCCTTCACTTGTTTATAATATAAATTTAATTTCTAGTTACCTTTTCTCTCATGTAAATATAACTATTAGTTATTTAAAACTGATTCAAGATACACCGCGAAAGGTCTATTCTGAAGTTAAATGGTATCAGTTCACTGGATTCATTCACTCAAGTTGAAATGGTTGAGTTCTATGAAACAATTGCACATGCTGCAAAGTTTGGTCACTACGTGTTATCTGATTGTCGTTGTTCCGTCTACACATTGGGAGTTTCGTTAGCTAGATGTGAACGTCACCTTTTTGCATGAGGATCTCAATGAAGAAACTCAAATGAAAAATACCCTTGGGCTTTGACAAACACATATGCCTACTTTACAAGTCTCTTTGTGGATCTACTCAAACTTCTTGTAATAGATGCAAGAAAATTATTGATATCAATACTTGAGGTGAGGTTTAATCACCCGTACCCGATTACTCCATATATGATGATGTAATTGTTACTCGGGAAAAAGACAAGTAAACATAAAACTATTCGTTTTATTGTTGTTTAGAAGACATCAACATATTATCATGTTTGGTGCTTATATCAGTGATCATAATCGATTTGGAGTAGACTTTTTGATCGTCATCGCAATGGACTTGTAACATTATAGTCATGTGATACTCTATGACAAGTCGTAACCTTGCTACTATTATAAGCATAAGTTATCTTATATGAAAAAAGACAGACCGAGTAGTGTACCTCATTTTGATTTCATAATCAAACACACAAATTGCTCACTCTCGCTCTCTATTAAGTATACCTAAAAGAGTAAAATTCCCATGACCCGTTTCTAAAAGTTATTACCTAACTTAGTCTGTTTAGTACGTATATTTGTAAAAACTTGAGACTAAGACTTGTAAAACATGTTCCTTTTCCATATCGGTTAATAATTTCAAAAAAGAATCAAAGTGTGTTTAATCAAATGTCTTAAGATGATGTTGCCTATTAAACAAGTCACCGTGTTACAAATCCTTCCCTGTCTCATTCTTGCCCATAATTCAAATCGCTGCCATCCTATTTACTACACTTGTATTGAAAGAAACCCTCGAATCAAACTTAAAAATAAATCCGAACTGAAAAAATGCTTTTGAAAAAGAAATTGAATTCAATTGGTATTGACCGAAACCAAACCCAGCCTAACTACATAAAAAACCTACTTTTCCAATATTGAACCAAGAATTGATATGAATACACTAAAATACCATATATAACTAAAATACGATAAAAAATGCTCTATAATGAGTCGTGGTTAGATTTGGAAGACAATTAGTATATAGTAACTAGAAAAAGCAGCATTTCTTGATTGTAGATATAATGCTTCTTCCCGTTTGATCCGACACATCACACAAAGGAAATAAGTATGTATTAAATTTAAAAATGAGGTCATCTAACAACAATCGATATTAAAAAAAAAGAATAACTCTTTCCCCTCTCTTTGTCCGACAGTCTTAGGGAACCAGAGCATTGAACAGAGGTTATATCTTCTCCCAATAATACAAAAAAAGGTACCCTAGTTTAGAATCTGAAAGAATACCCTCGTAAAATTAAAATAAATGAACTAAAGTAAGAACAAATATATTGCTAAAGATACACCAACAATCAGATGCTCACTTGATGACTGGGCTGCAAGCTTTTAACAGTTGCAATCAGCAGAAACGATGATCGCTAATAGTCTTTCAATACTTTGATGTTTTACAATAATCCCCAAACGGAAGAGAAATCAGTTATTAGCATGACACTAACAATCCCATCTAGATTCTCTTTTTCCATAACTACTCGAGTTGCCAAATCTTGATGCTGAAAACCTCTCATGATATCCACTAGAACCTACTGTACTATCATACTGAAACTTTCCTCGATTACTATGGAAACCTGAATTATTATAACCTGAATTATAACCATTACCGCTATGGTATCTATCATTGGATTTATAACCACTACCACCATGGTATCTATCGTTAGATTTATACCTAGTTGGTGTTTTAGGAGATCCTTCCCACCCACGATTACTATTATAGTCACCAGGATCTTCAGTTATCCAACCACCCCTACCCCTTGGTGGTTTCTGTTGAGATGAACTCGGTGGTCCATATTGTGTTTTACTCCTTTTACGAGCATTACCCAAATCTGGAGGCACAGACCTGACTCCTACATGATTTCCATAGTTATCCCTTGAGCGACTCTTCCTAGGGCTGGAAAATTCACTTTTCCTTTTGTCCTTCTGTGGAGAATTGAGAGTAACAATTCAATTAGCAATTATTGCAAGATGAGAATGTAAAATCCGGAAAAATAATAGAGGTGGCAACGTAGACCCATTTACTTGAAAATGGGTTGATTTCCGGGTCAAACAAGTAAAATAGTATTCAGTGCGTACAGCATCCTATATCGTGTTAGTAAAAAAAATGTAAATATGAATTTTTGCAATCATATTTATCAAAATATGTAAAATATTGGACAGAAATTAGCCATTTTGATACATAAACCCGCCCATTTTGCTACCTCTGGAGCATAGTATGTAAAACCCGGATACCATGAGCAGTAGCAAAAACAAATTACCTTAGCAGTACTAGTGCATTTACGTGCCATATGGCCTTCCTCGCCACACTTGTAGCAAGAACTAGGCGTCCCATAAGAACTAGGAGTCCCATTACTAGTTGTTTCTGCATGCACTCTAGCACATTCCTGTAGAAAAACCAGCATGTAAGAATACATAACACATATAAAATGCATAAACTATCATCTGAACCATCTGCCTGCTCCATTGAAATTACACCGAGTAATGTTACATTGCAGGCATATCAATTTAATTGAATGTGAGAAGATGTCAGGTTAATAGATCGGATTATTAGTAATTTTTGTCCAAGCTTATATCAACAACTTATACATGTTACAGTAAAACCAATCACCAAGCTCATACACTTTTTTGTACAGTTGTGTTTTCTCTTTTTTTCTGTTTTTCCTATTCTGTTCGTTTGTTTTAGTAGATGAAAAAAATTACTTTCCTTTTTCTTCTTTCACATAAAATGACAAAATAAATTCATCCAATCCAATCAATAAATTTAATTGGTGTAAAAAGTTTAAAACTAGTGTTTGCGGTAAAATTCTCCAACTCTTGAACTTCTTCCTGGGAAATGATACTAAGTTTTTGAAGTCAACTCTGTATTTACTACGTTCATGTTTGTTATCACACCCTTCTATATTTGTAACATTTCCTATAATTATAAGTGATCCGGACAGTGACGTATTATTCAAGCAGTGAAAGACTTACCCAACCAGAATGGCCCAACTGACCACATCTGTAACAGGAAACCTCTCCTGCGCCTTCACCACCATAGTCCGTACAGCAAAGATGTCCAAAGGACTTGCAAACATAGCATTGTATTTCCTGATGAAGACAAAAAAAATGTTGGTAGTTGCTTTATTTTTGCCAAAGTATGTAGCAGAAACACGTAGAAGAAAAGGACAAGAGACGGTACTAACCTTGAGGTCCTCTGGAGAATACTTTCTCTTGCAAGTGAACATTTCATGCCCTGAATCACCACATTTCAAGCATATTTTAGCAACTTGAGCTCCCCAATTGGATTTTTCTGGGCAATCTTTTGCACGATGGCCACCTTTCTTACAGATAAAACAATCTCTCCCCTGCCAAATAAACAAACCAATTGCAGAGTTTCAGCAAAATATAACTAGAAAAAGAAACTAGTCACCCATACAGACAGCTCAATACCTCAATCCCTAGAGTTAACGATATAGTCTTGTTAAAAAAACTACATTGCTAGTTATTGAAACTTAATTAACATACATATTCAGACTTATAGATGTTAGATAACGTAAATAATATAAATAAAAATCCTAACCTTGTTGCACTGTTTAGCATTGTGCTCCAAACTACCACAAACAAAACACGGTTTCCTGCGTTTAGCTGATGTACAGTTTACAGCGTTATGGCCAGCTTCGCCACAATTATAGCAGTTTCCCCAACTATTATCCGGAAGATCAAAATACCTTGGTCCCCTCTATAGATATAAGTAAACAATTAACAAAAATCAAAAATGCAACAAGTTGAGGTTGTTTAATGCATTGATTCAACTCACAAGTAGCTTTCGCAAAACAGCATTATCAGATTTCTCTGTAGGTTCCGTCTCTGTTGTATCATCATCTTCTCTAGGAACATCATCATTCACCTTAGTCTCCACTGTCACAACAGTCTCTTTCGATGCATCATCTTCTTTTGGTGGAGCATCATTCACCTTAGTCTCCACTGTCACAAGAGTCTCTTTCGATGCATCATCTTCTTTTGGTGGAGCATCATTCACCTTAGTCTCCACTGTCATAACAGTCTCTTTCGACGCATTATCTTCTTTCCTCCGTTCCGAATCTTCAACCTAAAACAATAAATAAAAGTATAGTATCATATTTAATCAACTCAACAACATAATATTCCTATTATTGATATATAATATCAAATTAAAATTCAAAATTTTGAAACTAAAAATACAAAAGTAAGAAACTTTAAATTAAAAACCCGAAAGGAAATAAATAAAGATGATTCCTAAATAACAATAAAGCTTTAAACTTTAAATGTAAAAAAGACCAAATAAGAGTGATTATTACCATATTGTCCTTGTTTTTCTTCTTCTTGGGTCTAACTTTCTTGATTTTTTTCTTGACTTCCGGAACAGATGATGAAGAAGGATTGGGATTGGGATTGGGATTGATAATGGGGGGTTGGGATCTTTTCAAGATTGATTTTTGAACAATTTTCAAGCTTAGGTCTTCATCAGCTTCATCATCATCACTGCTGAGAATGATAGAGGGAGATTCAAATTTAGTTTCCTCTTCTTTATCAAATTTAGGGTTTGCTTGTGGCTTCTTTCTTGCTACTGATTTACTACCCATTACTGTAATTGAAGAAAGAAATCGAATGAATTGGGAGGAAAGATGTACGGAAGAATACAACAACGGTTTTAGGGTTTGAGAGTCAGGAAGGAAACCCTAACCCTCGTTGCCGCCTCGCTTTTCAACTTTAACTTCTATTTAACTCACCCCCAAAAAAAAAACAATCAACTACTTTATTTAGACATTTACCTATTCTTAATTTTAAATTTAAGACAACGAAATTTTTGAAAAAGTAAAATTTAAAGTAGCAATGGTAATAAAACGATAAGGGTTTACACCCTGTTTCTGAGTTTAGTGAGGGAAGAAGAGAATGGAAAAGAAAAATAATTTAACAGAAAAGAAGAGAGAAGAAATAAGATTATTTTTTTAAAAACGTGTTCCTGAGTGGAAGTATTTGGAAAGAAAAGAAAGTAAAGAAAAATCAAAATAAAATTTCGATATAAACAAATTATAAAAGCTCATCAAGATCAAACGAGCATTACATAATACACGAATTAATTAACAAAAAACAAGTATATGATAAATTGTTTAAAAAATTTCACTTGTGTAAAAAAAAAAAGAACAAAATAAGAGGAATTTAACAATTCGATTCGACTCGGTTGTATCGAGAAAAGATGAAAAAAGATAAACATGTATATATAAGAGATATATTTGTTTAAAGATAATTTGGGGATTAATTTTTAAAAAATGTACAAAATATAGTTTTCTCTCCAAATCTTCTCAATTTTGGAAGGAAAATTAAGAGAGAAAAATGGAACAAATTTTCTTTCCACTTCTTTTCTCTTCTTTCCACTTAAAAACTCAGGAACACGTTCTCTTTTTAATTTTCTTCCTGCTTCTTTTCCTTTCCTTTCATTTCTTCAGAAAAAAAATCTCGGGAACACAGTGTTAGGTAACGGGCTAGGGTTATTTTGGGTTCGGATGGATTCGGGTAGATGATACTGATTTCTCTATACTCGATTGAGTATTTACTCGGTCTAAATCAGTTAATTGAAAAAATCGTATCTTAAATCTGCAATTTAAAGGTAGAAGATTTAATTTTGGAGTTTAATTTTGGGAAAAATTATTAAAGAAGAAGAAGGCAGTTCAGAAATTTAACTAAGAAGAAAACATTTATCTAGAAAAATAATGAAACATGGTTTAGGTAATTCCGACTCCATCACGAATCACATTTCTTAGTTGTTGAGTTAATCCTTGAAAATTCGATATATGCATGGGGGTAATGATAATGATGATCAAGAGCCTATGTGTGTCAAATGGAAGACTGATTTCTCTTATATGAAAGGTCACGAAAAGAGCAACGAGTGGCTGGTGATAGTTAATCTATCTACATAAGAGATTATGGTTGTTTTGCTCGCAAAAAGCCATGTTCGAAACTTTGTGTCACACCCCGCCAGTGGCGGAAACGCAGGGTGTGGGTGATTGGCGATCGTCATAACACAGTAGGTAAATAAAAGATAGTATGTCATGACGTCGCCATGTCCAAGGTAAAAACCCTTCGTACACAAATACGTCAATCACTACAAGCAAAATATCCAACCAATCAAACAACGAATCAAGAAGTACTTAGGCATGCAAGCCCGAAATAGATCCAAGATAATAATGTCTAAACAAAAGAGCCACAATGCAATGCAAGTCCAAGAGTCTTCTAGAGTCCAATCCCATAAGCTAAGTCCTATGCATGTTCAGTACCTAAAAGTAAGCTTAAAAGTCAACATAATGTTGAACGAGTTCATTGAGTATTTAGTAAAAGATAAGTAAGCAAAGCATATCATCAAGTAGTGTATAAAGCTGTGTAACAATGCATACATTTCATAAAAGCAATCACCACAATAATCTGTAGTAGCCACGCTACTGATCGACAAGTAACATGCTGCCGATAAGCATGCACCGCGCATGTAGATCAGATACACTGACTGCATCCTACAGTAGGATGTATCCTGATGCACAAGTAAGATCCACAACCAATAGTTTTGAAAAGATGCATTTTATTTGTTACACGTTTTTATGAGTTCCAAATATAGTGAGTTTTCATAAATAGGAAGTTTCCAAAAATAGCAAGTTTCTATAAATATAAATATTTATTTATAGAAAGTTTCCGAAACTAGTAAGTTTTCAAAAATAAAAGGTTTCCATAAATAGTTTTACCTATTTATAGTAAGTGATAAACCGTTTATTAAAATTCCTTTGATTGAGTTTTACTTTTCCCCAATTTGTTTAATACATGTAAAACAATAAAGATGGGGCAATGAACTCACCTCTAGTATAGCAAAAGATGACACTACTTAAGTAGTGTAGATATGTGTCTAAAGAGGTAGGTCACAAGCTAGTCCCGACTATACGATGAGCTTCCCTAAATGGCAAGTAAACACTTGTGAGTACGTTTCCCTATTAAAGATTTAATCTCGTTTAGTGTTTGTTTAGACGTGTCCAATTAACCGTTTCATATTACTCGTTAACATTAGACAAAACCATAGATTTAGGTATGGATATTGAAAACTCAGCAAGTACCCCCGACTACTAAAACTGTCATAACTTGAGTTTGAAAAAAAGTTAGACGATGAATCTTATACTCTCGGAAAGTAGACTCAGAGGGCTACAACTTTGATTTACATGTCTCCTAACAAAACAGATCAGATAGCAACTTATGATTGCATGAACACGGAACAATTAATCTGAATACAAACAATAGTTTTTACAACATGACTCGAATGAAGGTTTTTAAATACCAAATGATCGCGTAAAATCCTTAAAAACTCCAGATCATAACTTTAATATACAAGTAAGAACTTCATTATGTATAATCTTTATTTTAACACCTTTAAGTCATACCACAAGTGGACACAAATTCGAATATAGAAGACAATACAAAAATACATATCAGACCCACGTTCACTAAAAGTCAGTTTTAAGGAGTTTGACAAAGAACTAGGCTACGAGCCTTATATTTTTTAAAACTAGACTCCGACGGCTATAATATGGAGATAAGACTCGATCATATTGAGTTTTTATCACTAAGTTATGACCCTTACAAAATAGATTAGTAATTCTGTCAAAACCGTTGACTTTTATAGTTTAGTTATTAAAACAAGTTTGAGGAATCCGACGAGTACACAAATGATCTAGAATCTTATGGTGATGTATTATACCTGTTATAGACTTATAATAATAAGTTTTATAATATGATTACGTTTTGCTAAATCGTTACACATTTTCAAGTTGAAATAACCTAACTAATAAATTCTAGAATTTCAGATTTGACCCCCATCACTAATTTACAGTTTCTGAGAGTTTGACAAGGAATTGGACGACGAGGCTTATATTTCCAGAAAGTAGATTCGATAGATACAATTTTGGTTTAGACCACTGTTAAAAATACAAAACAATTTTAGAGTTATTAGCCGAACAAGACAGGTCAAATGTCAGATCAACAAGTTTTTCAATATTAACATATGTATAGACTTTGAATTAGGGTTTTTGAGATGGTTTTGACTGTGAAACTTCGTTGGATGATTATTATGGTTCAAAATCAGATTTAACATGATTCAATTCAGAACTTAACAACTCAAACAAAACCCAAATCAAGATTACAATAATAAATATCAAAAGATGTATGTGAATTAGGGTTTATACCCTTGTTGATGAATGATTCAAAATGGAAGATGATGAATATGATGGTCGATCTAGAGTCTCCAAGAAACGATGATGGTGAAACAATGATTATGGATGAATTGAGAGATGGATTGATGACAATAATCTGCTGGTAATCTCAAAAAACGAGAATGGGCAGCAAAGGAATGATTTTGGCGACGACAAGAGGAATAGAAAGGAGAATAAGGGTTTTTGGTTAATAGGTGTTTATATATGATTGTATATTAGGGTTAAGATAGACATAAGAGGTGTTTGGTTCAGAAAATAGGATGTCATGGTCGTTTACAGGAAGCCCAAGGCTAAGACTCATGGCTAAGACCCGAACTAACCACACAACGAAAGTCGAAAAAATGCCGAAGACGAGCACGTTGCGTCGCAGTCCACTCCAACTGCGGCACAGTGGTTCATGCACACAAACTTTTTGTTTTACGCGTACAAGTAGCAGACGATTCCCGTATGCGGAGATCACAAGATAGACGTAACTCAGAACTATTATATGAGTATTTATTTGTTCTAGTAACACAGACGGGAACTCTTAATTGTCTGATAAGTTTTACTAACTCAACACACACACAAAACGGGATTATTCATTAAAACATGTAGAAGCTCATCTATCGAGAACTATCTACTCGTGCACCTAGAGCAGAACACAATATCATACTCAAAACACATATCATAAACGCACATCAACATGGTAATAGGCAGATTTTAGTTTTTCAGTATATAACGGTAATGAACTACAACATACTAGAGTAACTAGAGACGGTCATAGTGACAGTTGTCACGCTTTGGAAGAAAAATGAGACATACACAACTTGTGTTATGTAATGAATTTCAAGTTCACGAGCTTTGCGAAGACATTGAAGCAGATGAATTTCCTCATGAGAAGGACACAAGTAGTTGGTTTTGTCACAAAATGTTGACTCATGTACAAATTAAGTTGGGTAATTGTGAAAACATGCGTCCTTACATATATACTTCCAGAAGCTAAGAAAAAAAATGCTCAAACAAACCAAGCTTCTGAAAATTTTACAGCAAAGCACCCCATGACTACACAAGTATAGCAGTGATCAATGTCAAAATTTGCGAAATAAGCTTAATTGTTGAAAAAGGGGTCTTGAGGTCAAGTGTGTTTCTAAAATATCATTGAGAAGTGGATAGAACTAGCTCTGAAGTAGGTGTTCATGGTTTGGTTTTTAACCGAATAAACCGAAAACCGAACCAAACCGAAACCGATTAAAACCAAACCGATTATGAATTCGGTGTGGTTTTTAACCGAAGCCGAACTAGAATTCGGTTCTTGGTTTGGTTCTCGGTTTTTTAAATTTGAATTCGGTTTTAACTGAAAACCGAATATATATTTAATATTTTTTAAAAATATTAATATTTCTAATTTTACTAATTATAGTCTATTACAAAGTACTCGAGAAACATCAACCTCTCATCTCTTCTCCATTTAAATATGTTTGGACTCTAAATTTAGTCAATTTTAACTGGAGTGACATCGTAGTTGATATATTGGTCATTTGTTTGATTAGACAAACCGGTTCTTACTTGATAACTAACATATTAGTTAGTTTATTATTTTATTTTTGCAACCCACATATGTTTTTTGTATTTTTCCTTGTTTAATTGGATTTTTATGGTTAATGATTATAATTATCTCATTCACGATAGATTTATATCTCAAATGCATATTTCAAACTACTAGAAAATTAGTATTTTTGTATAATTCGGTTTTTTCGGTTAAAACCGAAAACCGAACCGAATTCAAATTCGGTTTTCAGTTTGGTTCGTTTCGGTTTTTTCATATGAATTCGGTTCTCGGTTTAAACATTTTTTTTCAAAAAACCCGAAAGAACCGAACCGAAGAACCCAAATAAATCGAGAACCGAACTGACGAACAACCCTACTCTGAAGATCATGATGTTTGGATATACTTGACGAGAATAATACTTGCTTAAGAATTACTCGAAGTTTGAGATCTTGGTTTGTCTCGTGCTCTTACTCAAGTACAAATGCACTTTCCGAAAGGATTCTTTTAGAAGAAGATTGAAGATTGGAACGAAGGTCATATTGTTGCCTATATAGGAGGAAAGGGAAATCATGCTCCAATGCTTACAAAGTGCTTATGATATCATCACATAAATGAGTTGACTCGTAACTTATTAAATATGAAAATGGGATATCTCCAAGTCTATAAGCCAAGGGGAAGATCAAACGACTTGGCAAATCCATATACATGAAGATCCTTCATGGGTTACTTGAGTTAGATGCAAGTGAGAACCAACTCACTCTTGCGAAGTATAAGTTTAACAAAAGATTTTGTGCAACTCACGAAATCAAATACTTCTCTGAACTACAAATCGATTAGTAGTCTGCCATCTTTTTATATATTTGTGTACCAACATTCTCCCCCTCAAATATATATTGCTACAACACAATATCAAAATGTATTACTAATGCACTAAGCTCATGACATCGAAGCATTAACGTAGTTGTTTGTGTGTTTACCCCATAGTTTTCAAATTTTCTATACCATAACATTTAGGGATAAAATGTAATTCGTCTGTTTGACTAGTTAGTGCGGCTAACCTGGACGGGGATGTCAACCCCAAATAGATCTATTAAATACACTCAGGCTTAAGTCCATAATTAACTATATATGATAGGGGATTTTACGTTGGTATAGGTCGGTATTTAGGGAATTAATAAAATTTTTAGTACTTGTATCTAAAGAAAACGTCGAGCATGTATTCTCACCCCTTAGTTGTTATAAACACACGTATGAGATAAAAAACGGGGCTATGACTTACCTTAGTTCTTGAAGTAAGAACGAGGATATGATATGTAGTTCTTGTTGTTTTTGTAAAAGTCTAACCATGACCTAGATAATATGAAATGTCCTCTTAGGGTAACCATGACATGATTTATGTGATTACAAATGCTTGTATGATATATGGTCAAGTTTATAATTCATATAATTATAAAAGTATGCACGAAAAGGTAAAAATTTTTTTTAGCTTTTGTCCATACTTTGACCTAACTTTAAAATAGTATAACTCACTCAATTTTCATCCGATTTTAATAGATCTTATATTAAATTTTTGTATTTGAGTTAGATTTTAAGAGCATAAGGTCTCATTTTCTAAATCACAATTTAACTTGGTTAGATTATTCAAAACAACCTCGGGTATACATTGTGTGGTGATGAAACGTATATTTTTGCGTAAAATATAATTAAAATACCAAAACATGTCCAAGAAATAATGATTTTTATGCCGAAACCTTCCTAAAACACAAAGTTATTTCATTGTAAAAATGGTTTATCCAAAACATTTGAGTAAGATGTTTAAAAAGTGTCAATAAATTGATGCAAATTTCTGGTTAATAGATAACTTAACTTTACATTATTTAAACCATATTTGTATAAAAGACTTATGTTTTATGCAAAGTGAGTATAAAAATGGTTCTTAGGACATACTTAAGATTGTATAGATGAAATACCTGATGGTTATGCTATATAACGAAAGTACGATGCTAGATTCTAGGGTTTTGTAGGAATTTCTTGTGTGGGTGAGTCTTCTTCTTCTTCTTGGCCGGTGAAGAGACTTTCAATTTTTGGTGCATGGAACTAGTGAAGAAAGTGGCCATCTATTTATAGAGGTGAAGTGTGGCTAGGGATTTATCTTTAGTTTTGCATATGTTTCAACCATGGTTAGTAGGTTATGGCTTGAAGGAGTATGGCTAGTTATAGTGTTGTAAGGGTATGGTCATGGATATGGGAGGGATGGTGGTATAGCAAAGTCTTACAAGAATGGGGGTTGATTAGTATGGACATTCTTATGGTCAAACAAGCAAAGTAGTAAAAATCAAAGAGGGACCCCATCATGGTCTAACTTTCGAAAATGTTTATCCTCTTTACATTGTTATGATGTGTGTATATGTTTAAACGTTGTTAATATGGTGATCGCTATGCATGGAATGACCTAATGGTTGTACATAAGTGTAACATATACGAGTTTTCATAAAACGTTGTAAAATTCGTGTCGGTGTGAACCTGGATTTTTGTGGGTTGTCACGCTCTCCTCTAGCTACATAAATTTAGTCCCGAAATTTAGCTTGTAGCTCCTGTTGGTAGGGTGTTTGAGAAGATATGGGGGTATTTATGTTGCATTAATCTTTTCGTTCCAAATGAATTCATGTCCTCGACAGGAGTGCCACAAAATCTTTACAATAGGTATGCGGCTCTGTCTTAACTTTTTGATTTTGTGGTCCATTATTTCTACAAATTCCTCAATGAAATGAAGTTTTTCATTAATCTGAATTTCCTTTTGCAGAGTGACTAGTGTTCATCCGATAAACACTTTTTCGGATTATTTACATGAAACGTGATGTGAACACCATTAAGTTCTTATGGCAGCTCTAGTAGGTGTCCAATCCTTTCTAGGATTTTGAATGGTCCAATATATCGAGGGTTCAAATTTCCCCGCTTTCCAAAGCGGATTACCAATTTCCATGGTGAGACTTTTATCATTACTTTGTCTCCGACTTGAAATTCTAAGGGTTTTCGCCTTACGTCCGCGTAGATTTTCTGACTATCACGTGCGACTTGAAGTCTATTTCTAACTTGCACGATTTTCTCAGTTGTCTCAAGAATGATTTCTGGCCTAGTAAGTTGGTTTTCTCCAACTTCATCCCAACAAATAGGAAATCGACACTTTCAACCATAAAGTGCTTCGAATGGAGCAACCTTGATGCTTGTGTGGTAACTGTTATTATATGCGAACTCGACCAATGGCAAGTGAATATACCAACGACTTCCAAAATTGATTACACATGATTGTAACATGTCTTCCAAAGTTTGGATCGTTCGTTCACTCTGGTCGTCTGTTTATGGGTGGGAAGTAGTGCTCATGTCTAAGCGTGTACCTAGCACCTTCTGTATCGACCACCAAAATCCGGATGTGAAACGACTATCTCTGTTAGAGATAATTGATATGGGCACTCCGTGCCTTGTGATTACTTCTTTCAGATAGATTTTGGTTTAACCCTTTATCTTTTCAGTTTCCTTGATTGGTAAGAAATGTGCAGATGTGGTTAGATGATCGATTATTACCCTAAATCATGGCATAACCACTTGGTGTCTTAGGTAGCTTTGTGATGAAGTCCATTGTTATTCTCTCCCATTTACATTGGAGTATCATGGTTGTTGCAATAAGCCAAAGAGGGTTTCTGGTATTCTGCCTTTACTTTTCAGCATGTTAAGCATTTGCTAACAAAGGTTGCGATATTATCCTTCATGTTTGGCCACCAGTTTAACTCCCTAAGATCGTGTTACATCTTATCGGATCCTGGGTGGATAGAGTACTTGGATTTATGTGACTCATTCATAAGTAAATCTTTTAAGCCTCCAAAGTGGGGTAACAAACTTCGGTTCATGAAACACCTAGTTCCATCTATCCTAGTTTCAACCATTTTATCCATATCCCATAGGGTTTCGTCCTTCACATTCTCATCTTTAAGGGCTTCCTCTTCCTCATCGGGGATTGCTGAGGGTAGATTCGATTGAATCGTCATGACCAAAGCTCGGACTCGTATTCGTTTAACAAGTTCCGTTCGGCTTAGGGCATCAGCCATGACATTCGTTTTTTCGATGTGATAACGGATTTCACAATCGTAATCATTGCGTAGTTTGATCCATCAGAGTTGCCTCATGTTCAATTCTTTCTGGTCAAGAATATGTTGCAATATGATCTGTGTACACAATACACTTTATACCATACAAATAGTGTCTCCAGATCTTGAGAGCGAACACTACGATCTCCCAATTCTAAATCATGGGTTGTATAGTTTTCTTCGTGAGTTTTAAGTTGTCGCGAAGTGTAAGTTATGACCTTTTCTCTTTGCATCATAACACATCCAAATCCCTTGTGTGATGCGTCGCAATATATCACGAAATCCTTTGTTCCTTCGGGTAATGATAGGATTGGAGCGCTACAGAGTTTCTGCCTCAGCAATTCCTCATCCTAGACGAACTTCTCGGTTTTCCGAGTTAGCTTTGTCAAAGGTTTCACTATCTTGGAAAAGTTATCAATAAACCGTCTGTAATATCCAACAAGACCTAGGAATTGGCGTATCTTCGTTGCGGTTCTAGGTGTAGCCCAATCCTTTATGGATTCAATCTTGGCAAGGTTAACGTGAATGCCTTGATTGTCAATTATGTGACTCAGAAATTTTACTCTTTGGATCCAAAACTCACACTTTGAGAATTTAGCGTACAATTTCTCCCTCTTCACTAGTTCTAAGATTAACTTCAAGTTCTGTCAGGATCGTTAAGATTACTTAAACCTAAAGTATGTTTAAACCAATATCTTGATTATCAAGGAAGTTCAGCAGTGGATGAACACCTTGATATTACAAGTTTGTCGATCAAACAATTATTGTATTAAGTTAATAGTAACAAAAAACGAATAACAATAATGAATGTCGAATATTAAGCCTCAATATATTGAACAAAATTATGAATCAATACACGTGTTTCTTTTGACATACAAGGATCTATATTTAGACCTTGAGGCTAACCCTATCTATAATAAGAAACGTCTAAACGAATTACAATTCTATTCTAATTGTAATGCTAAACTTGCGGATCAAGATAATTCCTTAATTATCTTCAAGCAGTAGAAACTCTCATCGGGCACTAGTAATCATCATCTTCCGTAGTAACTGCAGTAGTAACTGTCTTCATATCTTCAGCCGTAGTAACTGTCTTCATTCAATATTAATAGAACAGTATCAATGAAACAGTACTAATGCAACAATACTAACTAAACCGTATTAACTCAACAATATTAATGAAACTAAAACTATTCTAACTAAGTTTTAATCCCAACAATCTCCCCCTAACTTGAACTTTTATTTATTGAATAAAGTACAAGTTTTTAACAGAGTTAACTACTAACGATTACAAATCACAATTACTCTTCTCTCTGTTTGTCCTCCTTCTCTTCTGCTTGTTTCTTCAGTTCTTCATTCATCTGACTCACAATTCTCCACACCAACTCATGAGACATCTGAGAAGTTCTTAGACCATGTAGCCTAACTGAGATCAGCTCTTGAAGTGTCCTCAAACCCAGATCATATCTTCTTTCAACTAGATAGAATTGCATAGCTCCATGCCTTCTAACTATTAAATAGACTCCACTTCGTTCGTATAAGTACCATTTGATCACAGGATTGTTAACTCCTCCTTTCTTGAATGCTGGATTTTCCATCTCTTCTTCAAGATTGAACATTCCATTCAGCCAATCCATTGCCATATCAGTACCTAAGCAAACACCTCTATATTGAGAGTACTTCCTCACTCCATGTCATATAAGCGCTGAATGTCTTCTCTAGAGAAATCCCTTATCATTCTGTAGAAAGCAGGTACAACACACTTCTTCTTGTCTGATCTTGTTACCATGTAAGTAGTCTTGTTTGGTCCACCAACATATTCCCAGTCTATAATCTCAGGCAACTCCACAACCAAAGGTTCAATGCGCAGGCCTTCCTCATGTACTATAAGCGTTGAGCAGTCATCTTCAGAGATCTCAACATCTCCTTTCTTCTCTTTAATAGATTCTTTGACTTGCTCTTTCTTAATAGGCACAGACACACTTACAGTTCTTTCAGCAGTAGTAGTGGAAGCAGTAGCAACATCACCTTTTCTTTTCTTCTTACTTGGCATTCTGGTTGCATGAGACTTCTTCCTCTTCAACTGCTCTGGCTGACTTGGCTTTGTTGGAGCAAAAGGATTGTGAATCTCCTTTCCTTGAGAATCATACATCACTCTGCCAGTCTCTTGAGCTTGTTTCATTGCTCTTTTCAACTCATATTGTTCTTGATTTTGTTGTTTTGTCAGTTGGATCTTCTTCATACTATCCTTCTTTTTCTCCTTTTCTACCAGGGCAAGCAGATTTCCCATCTTCATAGGACCCAATGATTTGCCACTGTAGCGCTTTGATTTGAGATATGTCATGAACTTCTGCTTGTCTCCTGCTAGCTTTTCATGTGTGGACTGTTTCTTTACCATCTTCTTTTTCTTCTCAGCTTCTTCTTCTTGTCTTATTCTGGCTAGATCCCTTTTATGCTCAGCTAACAAGAATAAATGCTCTTCTTCCAACCTCTTGATTGTGTCCATTTCAGCTTGTTGAAGCTTAGTGTGAACTTCTCTAATGATCTCAGGATCATTACCCACATCTAATTCTTCAGAGGCTAGTTGAAAGGCAGCCAACTCAGCCATTTTATCCTCCCTCTCCTTCCTTTTCTTCTCCTTATCCTTCTTGCTTTCCTCCACCATAACCTTCTTTCCCTTCGATTTATTAGTTGACTCAGATTGTGGTCTGGAGCCAGGAATGTAAGTGGTGTGAGGAGGAATGATAGGTACAAATCCCAAAGGTGCAGATGGATCAGTAATGTAATCAACTCCTTCAATTACTCTTGTTCTATCAGCTGCAGTATGAATAGAAACTCCTTTCTCCTTTGGTTTTGATGTTTGTTCCTTCTTTCTTTGTCCAATAATCTTTGCTCTTTCCAGTTTCAGAAGCTCTGCAGCAGCTGCTTGTTCATCAACAGATTGAGTTGATGCTTCAGTAGTAACAGTTGTAGCTTCTGTAAAGATTGATGTAGAAGCTTCTGAAAAGATAATGGTAGGAGCTTCTCCAATGGGAATAGAAAAACCCTCAGTAGGAATATTCTCTACAATTGCAGTAATCGTTGCAGTAGGAAGACCCTCAGTAGGAATCGAGATATCCATAGTAGAAACTGGAAAACTTGCAGTAGAAATGATTGCTTCAGTATTAATGGTGAGAACCTCAGTAGAAACTGGAGCTTCAGTATTAATGGTGAGACCTCAGTAGAAACTGGAGCTTCATTAGAAATGGTCATAGTAGGAACTGAAGCAGTAGTAACAACTTCTTCATCTTGGTTCTTTGGAACTTCAGTATTAACCATTTCTTGTTCTATTTCTTGCTCCCCCTTAGCTTGATCATCATCTGATCCCCCTTAAACTCATCATTACCCATTTCCTTCTCAACCTCCTCTCCCTCAGTATTAACATCCTCAACCTCCTTCTCTGTCTTCTCAGTATTAACTTCAAGATTTGAAAGATCCATGCTTACTGCTTCAGTATCAATCTCCTCCTCTTTATCAGATGTAGCAGTAATCACAGTCTCATCACTTGCTTTCTCTTCCTCCCCCTTAAGTATTTCAACTTCATTTTCATCTTCTTCCATTGACAAAATAGTATCAACATCTTTCTCCCCCTTTTTGTCATCATCTGGGGTGTCATCCGAAGAAGTAGAAGAACTGGACAAGATTGGAGAGGTACCAACATCCTTTCTTGCTGGTTTTGGTTTCATCAACTGAGCTGTTAGGACTGCTTGTTGCTCAACCAACTGATGGACCAACTTTGTTAACTCAGCAAGTTCCTCCCCTTGTTTGTCAATTTTTACAACGAATCTGGCACACATTTCCAACAATTCCAAAGGTGTATAGTTAAATCTATCCTCACTCCTTGCCTGTTGGGTAGCAACAGGTGGTGGATCATAGGATATAGAGGGACCCTTCTGCCCAACAGAAGTTGTTCCCTCCCCCAAGGTCTCTGGGCACCTGGGACCACTTTCTAATGATGCCACAAAAGAATCATCATTAGGTTGTGTTGCCGTGGGTTGGGTCTTAGTGATGTTCAAACTGTCTTGTGCTCCACTAGAAGAAGTAGGAGAAACAGTAGTTGGAGCCCTTCCCACATGGTCATCCCCCTCCTTAGAGACCACCTCAGTAAGCCTGGGAGATGGCTCATTGGTTTCCCATTGAAAAGCCTCACCTGAAGATTGTTCAGGTAAGGAAGTGGTAAAAATTGATAGTGGGGTAGGTTTAGACTTACGAGATTGAGGAACTCTCTTAGCCTTTCTTTGAAAAGTAGCAGTCAAAGGAGGTGTTTGAAGAGGTGTAGAAGTAGAGAGGGTTGCAGGTTCTATCACAATTGTGGTGACATGAGGTTCAGTTATGACTGGAGGAATGCTCCCAGTAGTAACTGGAGGATCCAGTCATAACTGGAGGGACACTTGCAGTAGAAACTGTAGTAGTTCCCTCAGTAGAAACAGCTGCAGTACTTACAGTAGGAACTGTAGAGGTACTAGCAGTAGAAATAAAAGCAGATGGGGGTTGAGACAGAGGTAAAGTTACTTGTCTCTCATCTGTAGCAGATGTTGCCACCACCATTGTTGAGAATAGTGGTGTAACATGGTTAGAAAAACCTTTATTTTGCCTTCTCATGTTAGGAAAAACCTTTTTACCATTAGAGTGGGCAGGAAAAACAGTTTGGGATCTTGTAAGATCCATGATTTCACAATTTAAGATATGTTGTAGGAATCTTGGGTACATTAAAAAAATTTGTTTAGGTTGGCCCAAATTCAAAAGCATACCATCAAAGATAAGTTTGGAAAAATTAAAGGTCCTGTTTATAGCAAGGCAAACCATGGCAGTAGCCAAGGAGTAGCTTGCTTCATTCCAGCCTGTTCTCTTTCGTGAAAGACATTGCTGAATGGTATGGAGTAGAAACTTCCATTGAGGAGACAAAAGGCCTTTTTTAAAGTAGTTGTGTTTAGAGGCCCCTCATAACCCATTATTCTAAAGTTTTGAAAAACAATTTCATTAGGTAAAGAACTTATACCTTCTCCATCCTGGAGTTGAAGATGTGTTCTGATGGTGGCTACTGAAATTGTAACTCTTGTACCATCAATAGAAGCATTGATCACTGGTACCTCTTGTTCTGAAGAAACCACAACAGTTGTCCAGAACTCTCTAATGTGTTCTTCATGAATTTTTGGACTCATAGTTAGCTGTCTCAAGAAGTCAACAATGGGGTGAACATCTGTGTTGTCTTTGTTCTTTAATAAACAAGCAACTAAATTATGGCTTTCAAAGAACTGTAATTCTGCCATTGTGGGATTGAAAGATTAAAAGATTATGTGAAAAGATTGAAGAACAATATATTTAGAGTTGCAACGGTAACTTTTGAGAAATTAGGGTTCTATTGATTTGAGAATTGTAATTAATTGAAAGATTAATTTTAATCCCTATTTATACGCTTAAGATTGTAACAACTTGGGAAGTTGGATTAGACGCGCGCCGAAGTTTAAAATTGAAGGTTCAATCGTTGAATGTCGCGTGTTAAAAAGACTGAACGCGCGCCGGAGTTTAAATTTGGAGGTCCAATCACAAAACGCCACGTGTTAAAAGTTACTTGCAACTTGAGATTTGACTTGTCAACGCAGTATTAAAAAAGTAATCTTATTAATTAAGAAAACTCTGCAGTACTAATCGTTGAAGTATTAACAAATCAGGCCGTAGTAATTAGGTTAATTACAATAGTAATGATACCAACGGCCGTATTAACCGGTCTGGCAGTAGTAATGTGAATTACTTTCAGTATTAACCAGAGGTCCCATAGTAATAAAGTTACTAGCTGTATTAACCATTCAAGCATTATCAACATCACTATGGGCAGTAGTAGTGAAACCTTCCCGTAGTAATGAGAATACTTGCCATACTAATAATACTTTGGCCAAAATTTAGTGTACTGTTATTTTTGCAGTAGTAACATAGTACAATACTAAAAAGTAATGCACTAGATTTATGTTAATGTTACTACTGCTTTTCTCGAAGGGACACTAATTGAGATATTTAAAAGACTAATTAATACTGTTTAATCCATGTTGATCATGCCAATACTGGTAATCAAGAATTTAAATCTTCCCACATCAAAAGCTTTTGTGAGAAGATCAGCAAACTGATTATCAGTATGAACTTTTTCAACATGAATCAACTTCTTTTCATTACAGTCTCTTATAAAATGATATCTTATCTCAATGTGCTTGGTCTTGGAGTGCTTCACCGGATTGTTGATGATGCTTATTGTGCTCTTGTTGTCTATTGTTGGGAAAATCAACGATTTAACCCAAGTTAATAAATCTGTTTATTAAAGTCTTACTTTTTGAGTCTGAGTAGCTTTTAGGTATGTTTGTTAGACTAAATCTTCTATCCTTTTAGAAGATTTACTAGGATTCGTACTTATGAAGCTCACTATCATTGTGTATAAATAGTGAGCTTGACTATTGTAAACGTTGAACTTTTCTAATCTAATAACTGTGTGTTATTCTCATTACTTCGTTATTATAATTCCGCTATAATATACTAAGAAACTGAGTGATTGAACGGTTCGTAACAATTAACATCTAAATACTTATTTGTAATTGATTAGCTAGTGTTTGAGATCTTATTGAGACCTAACAACTGGTATCAGAGCAAATAAGATTTAAATTTTAATAAATTTACCAATCTTAAATGATCAATACATATATCTCAAATACAATGTCATCATCCTCTACACCTGCTATGGCTGTAAAAGGCATTCCCATATTCAATGGACATAATTTTGCCCATTGGAAACTAAAAGCTGAATGGCACTTATCAGGAATCCATGAAGAAATGATGAGAACCATTGAAGAAGGACCTATCATTCCAGGAAAACAAATTGAAGAAGTTAAGGAGGGAGACAAAGTTGTTCAACGTGCAAGATGGGTTCAAACTCCAAAATCACAATGGACTGATCTTGACAAACTGTTATACAATTTAGATCCAAGAGCAAGAAGCATTCTAGGAAATGCTGTGTCTGAGCAAATCTTCTCAAAGATTGCCGGTTGCAGATCTGCTAAAGAATTATGGGACACCTTAATTGTATCCTATGAAGGTGTACCTATAGTAAGAGAGCAAAGATTGAATAGCCTGATTAGAAATTATGAAAATTTCTATGTGAAAGAAAAGGAAACATTGGATGATGTGCATACAAGGTTTCAAAGCTTGTTGAATGATCTGTCAGCTCTAGGGCTAATAAAGGATGATGATGAAGTGTGCAAGAAATTTGTTGATATCTTGCCAAATAAATTTGAATCAGTAATAACATCTCTTGTGGTTAGTGAGAAACTGTCCACCTACAAGTTGCCAAGTTGCTTGGTCTCTTCGGATTACTATTAAACTTTGAAGAATCTCAAGAGAGGAAAAAGATAAATACTCGAAGAACTGCAAGAGATCCTGAAGCTGCATTAGTTGCTACCAATAAAAGGAATAAAGAGATTTATTCTAAAGCTGACTCATATGAGTCTGAGTCACACTCAGACTCAGAATCAGATGATGAAACCGAGGTCAAAAAGCTGAAAAATCAGCTTGCCTTGTTGACTATGAAGCTGGAACAGAAGACTGGTTACAAAGGAAAGAAACCTTTCTATCTAAAGAAGGTTAAATGTTTCAAATGCAATGATTATGGTCACATGGCTGCTGATTGTAAAGTGAAAAATGCTCAGACTGAGCACATGGATGAGGTTGCTGAGAGGGCTCAAAGATATAGAAGGAAGTATCTTAAATACAAGAAAGGCAACAGTTCAACTACTCAAAAGCCTCAAACTGAGCAGAAGGCACTCTTCGCTGAAGGATGGTTAGATGAGGAACTATCATCCGATGAAGATGAGGAAGTGGTAGATAAGTGTTTAATGGCATCCGTGGAGGAAGTGACTGAAGCTGAGAAGTCTGCATCTCAGTTTGAGAAGGATCTGAAGGAAGCTGGGAGACTGAGCCACAATTCAGACTGGAACAAATCAAAGCTTTACAAGGTACATAACTTTAATACTTATACAAATGAACAAAAACTTCAAATGTTTGAGTATATCTTTATTGATTTGACTACCACTTTAGAAGAACAATCTGATTTAAAACAAAAGATTAAAGATCTTGAAAATGTGTCAAAAACTAAAGATGATAAGATCATAGAACTAGAAAATTATAAAATTCTATTAAATGCTCAGACTGAAGCTTATAGTGACCTTGCAAAAGAAAACTATAAACTGTGTTGGGTTATAACTTAGTCAAAATAGTTTAACTCCTAAACAATACGCTTAACAAAGGATAAAGTAACTTACAAGGTTAATGCGGAAGACATTAAGAAGTTACTGCGGAAGACAAGTTAATGCGGCTTTTCAATCAAGTTACTACTGATTCTAGTGTTGCTACGGTCATATCAAGTTACTACGGAAGACCAACTTGCCGTGCAAGAATAATCTAATTGATAGAGTTATAATTAGATTATGTTTCCTTTTGTAATTAGATAAGGTTTATCTTATTTTAGATAAAGATAGATGTAGATTTCTAGTTTATCTAGAACTAGCCTCAAGGTCTATAAATATAGATCCTTGTAGAATAGAAGAAACACGGTGTATTAATATTTTGGGTTAATACGATTGAGGCTTAACATTCGACAATATTATTGTTCGTTCTTAGTATTATTCTTACGATATTCTATTGTTCGATAACTCGTAAATATTGAAGTGTTCATCCGCTGCTGAACTTCTTCAATAGATCAAGATCTTAACGAAGGGAAACTATAAGTTTACATTAGCTTATTCGATCCTGACAAGTGGTATCAGAGCACAGGGGGTGCTTTAGATCCATTGATCAACGAGTTGATAATCCTCATACGCAAGAATCACGAAAAACGTCATGACTGAAGTTGCAATCGGCAAAGTTCCCGTTCTGAACAGCAACGAATTCGACTTATGGAAGCTACGAATCAAGCAACACATCCTATTATCCGACTATACAGTTTGGGATGTGATCATCAACGGTAACAAGCATGCTACAAATCAAGGAGCTGATGGACAGCCTAGCATCCTTACTCGACCAACGTTGTCTGACCTGGAAAGAAGAGAAAAACAAACGGAAATCAAGGCTCTCAGTATTCTTTTAATCGCCATCCCCAACGAATACCAATCACAATTCGAAGAATATCAAGATGCAAAATCTCTATGGGAAGCGTTGGAGAAAAGATTCAGCGGAACAAAGAATACAAAGGAGAACAAGAAAGCTCTTCTTAAACAGGAATACGAAAACTTCAATTCTCTGAATGGCGAACGAATGACTCAGACGTTCGATCGATACAAAAAGCTCACAGGAGAGATGATCAGCGCAGGAATTAAGTATGAGAAAGATGACCTCAATCGAAAGTTCATAAGAGCTCTAAGTAAGGAATGGAAAATCTACACAGTTTCCTATAGACAAGGAGACACATTAGAAGAACTGGAGTTGGATGATCCTTACAACGACTTACGAGTCTTTGAGTCAGAGGTGGAAGCAGAAAAATCTAGCAATAGCAGCCACAGTATTAACAATGTTAATACTGCCCTTGTCACTACCTCTGGAGGAACAAAACATGAAAGTGGAGAAGAGATATCTTTCGAAGCATTCATCTCACAAAGCTCAAATCTCACTAGTGATGACGTGAAGCAAATACATCAATATGATTGGGAAGAGATAGACTTAAAGTGGCAATCTGCCATGCTGGCTCTACGTGCAAGGAGATTTGTGAATCGAACCGGACGAAGATTCAATCCAAGGAACAATGAACGAATTTCTTTCGATAAGAGCAAGGTGAAGTGCTACGAATGTAATGAACCAGGACACTTTGCAAGGGAATGTCCAAAGAAGTCAAAATCCAACAATTCACGACCCATTCAAGACAACAATCAAAGTGCACTCATGTCCCAGGACATATTTGGATACGATTGGAATGACTTAGCCGAAGAAACTAGTCAAAACAGGGCGTTGATTTCTGAAGAACAAAATCCTGTTTACGTGGAAGATACTACTACTGTTCACCATGCATGCATAGCAGTAGTAATGGATGCGGATGACAATGTTTCTACGGAGGACACAGTTACTGCGGAGCTAGTTTATACTGACCTGGAAATTACAGAAATTGGCAACAATATTATTGGATACGACTGGACTGATGATGATCAAGGAGCAACTCAAGACGATGCTCTAATGGCTATTGACTCATCCTCAACAGATCTAGAAACTCCATCTCTCATGGCCGAGGTAAATTCCAAACTATGTTCTTCTGAGTGTAAAGTTATAATTGTTAAATATAAAAATCACAATCAATTAATGAGTGATTCGATTAAAATCTTAGAAGAACAAAGACGGTCAGCTGCTAGGGTAATTGATAACTTAGAAAACCAAATTAAGTCACACAAAATAAATGAACAAAGTTATCAAGAGAAAATTAGCTTGGTTGAATGGCAAATAGAGGATTTACTAGTTAAACTTAAGATGGCTAGGGAAGAAATCAAAAGATTAGAACAAGAACATGATAAAGTTGAGTTAGCTGTAGGGAAATTAGAATTTGCTTCAAAATCAGTTAATGACCTATGTCAACAACAAATACATGGAAAGGTAAAAGCTGGTTTAGGTTACAAAGAAGTTGCCCCTCCATTTAACCAAAACTATATCCCTCCATCTGTAGATGAACCTAGGATTCCCATCTCTCAGACACCTCCAAAAGAATCATTCAATGTTGATCCAATCAACTATGATGATGTTCTTATTGAGGACTTAGTTGAAGAGAGTAAGCTAAACATTGTGAAAAATAAGGACATTCCTTTAGAAAATCACCTAATCACAATAGAAGGTATTACTCAACAGTCTTCACAAAGTCTAGTGTCCATTCCACGTAATGATCCCATCAATAAGGTAAAAACACCCACTGAAAGTAAGACCAAAACAGTCCCCAAAGAAAACGAATAGACTTGGAAACATATAGGTAAAAGAGGAAGCCAACGAAATATGAACCAAGTAAAATCTCAAAAAGGTCAAGTTATCAAAAGTTCAGCAAAGGGATGTTTATATGTGGTAAATTAAATCACTATGCAAAAATTTGCTATCACAATCCTCAAAATCAAATGCAAGTGATTCAAAAACCACATCATGGGTTGGGAAACACAAGAAATGTTGCACATAAAAACAAATCCATGAACAATAGTAACAAAACAAATCAAGCAAATCATAACTTTGGTACTATGAACTCAGGAAGAAATAGTGTGAACAAACGTAACGTATTTTCTAATAATGGGAATAGAGTTCCTACTGCCAGACAAAATTTTGTTTCTACTGCAAAACTTAATACGGCCAAATATAATGGTGTTAATACTGCCCGTATTAATATTGTGAAAAATAACCGTGTTAATACTGCTAGGGGTAATACTGCCAAAGTTAACTTTGTTACTAAGGCTCCTATTAATACTAGGAAATAAAAACATGTCAAACCAGTATCTGTTCCTATTGTTAAATCAAAAACTGTTAACACTAAAATTGTTTCAAAAGCTAAAACATTCAAACAAGTGTGGCAACCAAAGATCCAAGTAACTCAACCACCTATCCCTATTGATTTTTTAAAACTAGTCCAAAGGAAGGTGAGTTACTTTGATGAAATGGGAAAAACCAAGTCAGCTTTGGCTTGGGTTCCCACCAGAAACTAACTTCTATCGTTTATGTGCAGGTTCAGCCAACCAAAGAAAGTGAGAGCAGTTGGCATGTAGATAGTGGCTGTTCCAGGCACATGACAGGCAACATGTCATGTCTTCAGGACTTTGAAAAGTTCAATGGAGGATATGTTGCATTTGGAGGAAATCCAAAAGGAGGAAGAATTTCTGGGAAAGGAACAATAAGCAATGGTACACTACACTTCAAAGATGTGTACTATGTGCAACAGCTGCAATACAATCTGTTGAGTTTCTCTCAAGTCTGTGATGAGAAACACACAACCATCTTCACTGCATCTGAATGTATCATTATGAAGCCTGGATATGTCATAGATGAGAGTATGATCTTACTCAGAACACCACGAAGAGACAATGTCTATTGTCTTGACATGTCAAAGGTTCAACTACATTCATCTGAAGCATGCTTTCTCTCAAAAGCTACTCTAGATGAATCCACCTTATGGCATAGGAGAATGTGCCACATGAACCTGAAGAACATCAACAAACTAGTTAAATCTGGTTTGGTTAGAGGTCTCCCCAACAAGCAGTTTAATCTTGAGGACAACTGCTTAGCATGCTTGAAGGGCAAGCAACACAAATCTTCTCACAAGACAAAAGAGATCAACACTGACATCACACCTTTACATTTACTCCACATGGATCTATTTGGTCCTACCAATGTAAAGAGCATTGCAAAGAAGTCATATTGCCTTGTCATCACTGATGACTTTTCAAGATACACATGGGTGTACTTTCTTGGTACCAAGGATGAAACAAGTCAGCTACTTATCACTTTCATCACCAAGATTGAACATCAAATTAACCTCAAAGTCAAGAAAATCCGATGTGATAATGGCACAGAATTCAAGAATCAAGTGATGAATGACTTTTGTGATATGAAGGGCATAGTGAGACAATTCAGTGCTGCTAGAACTCCTCAACAAAATGGAGTTGTTGAAAGAAGAAATAGAACATTGATCGAAGCAGCTAGAAGCATGTTGGCAGACTCCAATCTACCCATCTTTTTCTGGGCAGAAGCAGTTAACACTGCCTGCTATGTTCAGAATAGGGTTCTTCTAGTCAAGTCTCACAACAAAACTCCATATGAACTCCTCCACAAGAGACAACCTTTGATCAGTTTCTTACGTGCATTTGGATGTCCATGTACAGTCTTAAACTCTAAAGACTATCTTGGTAAGTTTGAGAGCAAAGCTGATGAAGGAACTTTCGTTGGATACTCCTCACAAAGCAAGGCATATCGTGTTTATAATCACAAAACAAAGATAATAGAAGAAAGCTCCAACGTGACCTTCAATGAACATACTTACACCAAGAAGGGTCAAGGACCAGATTGGGTCTTCGATTTGGATGCATTAACCAAATCATTGAACTCTAACTTTGAGTTTTCATCTTCTTCAGTTCCTACGGATCATGTTACTACGGCACCCTCTATTCCTACGGATCCAACTACTACGGAGCCAGTTACTACGGCTCCTATCATTGGTACTGCTCTATAGATGTTATGGAGTACATCAATCTTCCTGTTTCTATGGAGGATCCCATTCAACTTTTTGATCCCATATCCCCAGATGAAACATCAGATTCTTCTCACGAATCTACACATGAAGATGAAGCAACTTCTACTAAGGACGATACAACACGCCCCGATGGCGTTCCACACTTAGTTCAAGAGGATGAAAATGGAGTTGAACAAATTGTCACTGAAGAATTTGAGCCATATACTGATGTCATACCATCTTCAGTTACCACTCCTCCATCTACTGCTTACTATCCAACCAATGATATGCCCGATTTGAATGACACAAACTTAGGCACTGAATTAAGGCTTAAGAAGATCCCATCTTCTCGTATTGCAAAGAACCACCCACCTTCTCAAATCATTGGTGATACTGATCTCTCAATAGAGACTAGAAGTCAAACCAAGTCCAAGAAGGATCCTGTGAAAGCTCTTCTTAACACATGTCTATTTGCCTGCTTTCTTTCTCAAATGGAACCAAAGAAAATCCAAGAGGCACTACTAGATCCACATTGGATAGAGGCATGTCAAACTGAGCTCCTACAATTCAAGATTCAAGGAGTATGGGAATTAGTGGAAGTCCCATATGGCAAGAAGGTGATAGGTACAAGATGGATCTTCAGAAACAAGAAGGATGAAAGAGGTATTGTGGTCAAGAATAAAGCAAGACTGGTTGCACAAGGCTACACACAAGAAGAGGGAATTGACTATGAAGAGGTCTTTGCTCCAGTGGCTAGGATTGAAGCTATCAGACTATTTCTAGCATTTGCTTCATTCATGGGTTTTAAAGTTTATCAAATGGATGTCAAGAGTGCATTTCTCTATGGTGTCATTGAGGAAGAGGTGTATGTCAAACATCCCCCTGGCTTTGAGGACCCTCAACATCCTCACAAGGTGTACAAAGTGGTAAAAGCTCTCTATGGGCTTCATCAAGCACCAAGGGCTTGGTATGACACCTTTTCTGATTACCTTTTACAAATCAACTTTCAAAGAGGTACAATTGACAAGACACTATTCTTCAAGAAATCTCACTCAGATATCCTTCTTGTTCAAATATACGTTGATGACATCATCTTTGGCTCTACCAAAGATGCTTTGTGCAAAGAGTTTGAAGAACTAATGCACACTAAGTTTCAAATGAGTTCAATGGGAGAACTTACGTTCTTCTTGGGTCTACAAGTCAAGCAAAAGAAGGATGGCCTCTTTATCAGCCAATCCAAGTATGTCAAGGACATTCTAACTAAATTTGGCCTCATGGATGCCAAGGTTGCAAGCACCCCCGTTGAAACTCACAAACAACTGACGGCTGATCTTGAGGGGGAGGATGTGGATACACATAACTACAGATCAATGATTGGATCTTTAATGTATCTCACAGCTTCAAGACCAGACATCATGTTTGGAGTTTGTGTTTGTGCAAGATATCAAACAAGGCCCAAGATGTCACACCTTATTGCAGTCAAGAGAATCTTTCGTTACCTAAAGGGCAAGCCTAACTTAGGCTTATGGTATCCTAAAGACTCTCCTTTTGATTTAATTGCTTATACTGACAGTGACTATGGTGGTGAAAACTTAGACAGGAAATCAACAACAGGAGGATGCCAATTTATTGGCTCAAGGCTGGTGTCATGGCAATGCAAGAAGCAAACAACGGTGTCCACCTCTTCTACAGAAGCTGAATACATTGCTGCTGCCAGTTGTTGTGCTCAAGTGCTATGGATACAAAATCAAATGATGGATTATGGCTATTCCTTCATGAACACACCAATTCACATTGACAACCAAAGCATGATTAGCATCATCAACAATCTAGTCAAGCACTCCAAGACAAAGCATATAGAGATACGCTACCATTTCATAAGAGATTGTAACGAAAAGAAATTGATCCATGTTGAGAAAATCCACACTGACAATCAGCTTGCTGACCTTCTCACAAAAGCATTTGATGTGGGAAGATTCACATTCTTGATTACAAGTATTGGAATGATCAATATGGATTGATATCAACATCCTTTATCTCTTAGTATTTCTATTTTAAAGTCCCTTCGAGAAGCAATAGTAACCTTATGATAAGCATCAAGTGCCTTACTTTTTAGTATTGTACTATGTTACTACTGCAACATTAATAGTAAAGACAAATTTTGACCAAAGTATGATTAGTACGGCCAAAATTGTGAGTATTAAGGGAAGGTTTAACTACTACTGCCCTTAATCTAATAATACGGACGGAATGGTTAATGCTACTTAGTATTGTGTTACTACGGACCTCTGGTTAATACTAACAGTAATTCACGTTACTACAGACAGTCCAGTTAATACGGCTCGTGGACCTTTACTACGGACATTAATCAACTTACTACGGCCATTATTTGTTAATACTGCAAATTACCGTATTAAAAGGTTTCTTAAACAATAAGTATTCCTTAATTAATGGTGATTTGACAAGTCAAAATACAACTTGTAACTAACTTTTACACGTGGCACTTGGTGATTGGACCAATTTTTAAAAATTCAGGCGCGAGGTACACCTACTATTGACACGTGGCAATTTTCTATTGCACCGTCACTTTTAATCATCACCCGCGTCTAATCCCAATCGTCAAGTTGTTACAATTTTCACAGTATAAATAGGGGTATTTTTAAACGTTTGAGTACCTACATTGCTTAAAGAACCCTAATCGTCTAAGAAAAGTTACCGTTACAATTGAAATCCCAGATTGTTTTCTCAATCTTTGCTAAATCCTACTTCCATTTGTTTGTTATCATCTTAATCAATCATACATTTATTGACAATGGATCAATTACAGTTTCACGTAACACACAATATGGTGGCATTCTTGATCAAACGTGGTGACAATGCCGATTTTCATCCGATTATCGATTTCTTGAATCGATCCAAAATCAAGACGGCGCTCACAATCAATCCCGAAATCAATGAAACACATATAAGGGATTTCTGGACCCCCGCGGAACTCAATCTTGAGGAGGAGGTACCTGTTATAAATGCCACGGTGGATGGCAAAGAAATAAGTATTTCGGAGGCCACTTTGCGCACACACTTACAACTTGGTGATGCGGCAGGTATAACATCTCTTACCAATGAAATTCTTATTGAAAACTTTCAAAGAATGGGGTACGAGGGGGACCTAAACATTTCAACTTTGTCTAAAGCAAAACTGTCCTCCCAATGGAAATTTTTGTTGCATACTTTGCAACAATGTTTGTCTCAAAAACGAACGAGTTGGCATGAAGGTAGCTCTTCTTTAGCTACTGCCATGGTATGTTTGGCCACCAACCTAACATATAATTTTTCAAACTTAATTTTTGAGGGCATGAAGTGGAACTTGGTTAATATCAAACACAAATTTTTAATGTACCCACGGTTCCTACAACATAGTTTTAACTGTGAACTACAAAACCTTTCTCCATCTGAGAATGTTTTCTTTTCTCATGCACACACAAAGAAAATTCTTACAAACATGAGAAAAGTTAACAAAGGTAGTTCTTCAAATGTGACACCATTGTTCTCTACAATGATGGTGGTCACAGTTGCTCTAGCTGAAGGACAAGTGACTTCACCTCTGTCCCAACCACCAGCTACCATTGTCACAACCAGAAGCACTACTGCCATATCTGTAGCAAGTGCTGAGGTTAGAACTTATGAGGATACAACTACAGTTTCTACTGCAAGTGTACCTCCAGTTGCTACTGTGAGTTCTACTCCAGTTGCTACTGCCACAGTCACCACTATTTTGACTCCACCCACAGTTTCTACACCTCACACACCATCCACTGCTGCTGTTTCAAAAAGACCAAAGAGGGTTCCTTAGCCTCTTGTGTCTCAAACTATCCCACATACTCACACTCAAATATCATTACCTGAAACATCTTCAGGAAAGACACCATCTTTAGGGGAAAACATTAAGCATACCCCCTTGCTCACTGAGGTGGTCCATCAGGAGGGGGGTGACCATGTGAAGCTCAGGATAGTATCAACATCTTTAAGACCCAAACCACGGCAACACCAACCTTTGATGATGAATGGTTCTCATCATTGGAAGGTGGTCCCTGGCGCCAAGAGACCATGGGAGAGATACATGTTCCTGCTAGTCAGGAGAGTTTCTCTACACCCTATGATCAACCACCTGTTGGTACCCAACAGGAAAGGGGTGAGGGTAGTTTTACTATAACCAATGAATTGATGGATATGTACAAAGATGTCATAGAAAGGGTGGATAAACAAGAGGAAACTCTTGTCACTCTCACAGGTTTGGTGCAACAGTTGCTGGCTCAGCAGGCACTTCTTTCTGCCCAACTATTGCCCAAAAGAACCACCACACGCAACATTTGAACTTCCCCCAGACCATCCAGCTCTTCATCCTCTGATGATTCTCCTCCAGCTGACAAAAAGGGGGAGAAAGAACAAGCGACACACATTTTATCATCTGAGGAGAGCAGGGGAGAAGAAAGAAAGAGTGATGAAACCGTCATTACTGCAACCTCCCAACAAAATGAAGACATGGAGATTGATAGTACACTTCAGGGGGAGACACAAAGAGAAGACATGATGGTGGATGAAGAAGGAGAAAGAATGGTGGTAGATGATCAATTGCTTGAGGGGGAGAAAATGGTTGAAGAAACAGTAGAGGGAGAGCATACAAGGGAAATGGAAATAGAAGACACATCAGTTTCTACCAACCCTACTGATTTCATGGTTTCTACTGAAGATATGGTTACTACTGCTCCTCAGTCAGTTGCTGTTACTACGGACCTAGTTGCTACTGACCCAGTTACTACGGATGCTGAGATGGTTCTTACGGATACCATTACTACTGTCAGCATTCCAGTTGCTACGGAGAGCTTTATGGATGATCAACCACCATTGTTCACAACAACTCCTCCAACTTTTTATCAAGCTTCTGACTCATTTCAAGCTATTCCTTCTGAAGCTACAACACTTACTACCACAACATCTGAAGCTCCTGCTCCTACCCTTGACCAACAAGTTGTTGCGGATGAGCTAATTCATCAAGAAATGACAAGAACAACTGTTATGGCCGATGAGGATACATTAGCATCACAACTTGACAAGATTAAGGAAGACAAATTGAAACAAGAAAGGGAAAGAGCTGAAGCTGAAAGAAAGAAAGTGATAGTTGCAGCAGTTGCTAGACAAAAAGCTAAAGCACCAGCTACTGATTCTCAACCTAAAGGTCAACTTACTTTACTTGAAAAACAAGTTGATACTTCTGTGCCTGCAGGTAGATTTGGATACATCACAGTGAATGGAAACCTTGTCAAAGTTAACCTTGATGATCCAGAGCACAAAGATAAAGGCAAGGTGAAGGTTGTGGAGAAATCAAAGGAAGAGAAGAAGGAAGAGGAAAGGCTTGAAAGAGAGAAGGCTGCAGCAGAAAGGGATGCTAAAAATATGCTAGCAGAATTGGAGATGGAAAGGCTTGAGCAAGAAAGAGCTCCTTTTGAGTTCTTGCAAAATCTGGCTGCTGAAGAAGAACAGGCTGAAAGAGAAAGGCTAAGGAAATTAACTGAGGAAGATGAAACTCATGCTAAACTGAATCAATCTCCTACTCAGTCTGAAAAAGAAAAGCTAAGAAAGATTGTTGAGGAGGATGCAGTCCGTGCTCAAGAGATGGCTAATGAAGAGATTTTGGAAGACCTTTTCCTTAGAGGTAAAAAAAAAAGCTGATACTGAGCTTGCCAGAAAGATGCTTGAAGAAGATGAACGTATGCTCAAAAAGCAAGTCAAAGCCAAAGCCAAGCCCGAGAAGAAGAAAGTGTTTGGAAAGAAAGAATCTACAAAGGCAAAGCTAGCTGAAGATAGGCAGAAATTTACCTCCTATCTCAGGACAAAAGGTTACAGCGGTAGGTCTTTAGGACCTATGAAGATGGCTAGCATTTTGGAGTTGGTGGAGAAGGAGAAGAAAAATGATGCTTAGAGGAAAGTTGCTCTTGCCAGAATCCAAGAGAAGAAGAAGCAAGAAAGGGAGAAGGCAATGAAAGCTGCCCTTGAAACTGGCAGAAAGATCATTACTGAGCAAGAACCTGTTAGTACTCCTCCTGCTACGGATACACCTATTGAGAAGACAAAGAGGAAGAAGCTAGCCTCCAAAAGAGTTCATGGTCTAGCTAAGAAACGAAGAGTAGAAACTTCTACTGCTCCAAGTGCTTCTCAAGAAAGTCCTAACATTCCTTTTGTGAATGTTAAACAAGAACCTGGTGTGGAAGAACAAGCTCTTACAGCTACTCAAGAAGATTGTTCTTCATACATTAATCATGAAGAAGGACTGAGGTTTACTCCGTTAGCTACGAAGCCTCCTATGATCATTGATTGGAAATTTCTTGGTGGGCAAATAAGAACAGAATATGAAATTACAAGGCAAGACAAATCGAAGACAATCATTCCAGCCTTCCACCGAGCAATAAGAGATTTCGACAGAGATGACTTAGAGAGAATGTACCAAATAGGCCAATTCAAATATTCTCATCGGAGAGGTGAATGCTCAGGTACTGATCATGCCATGGACGTTTTGTGTGGTTTGTTTGAACCAGGATACGAGAAGAAGAGTTCAGTATTCAAGAAGGGAGGTCCATCGAATCCAGTAGTCAAGTGGTTCGTTTATGAACGAATGGTGTCTACTCGCTAGTGAGAAAGGAGGGAGCCATGGAGTTTTACTTGGTGGATAAACGATATCCACATGGATTGAAGACTTTGGAAGAGATGATACAAATCAAGCTAAATGGACTTCTTGATTCAAGAATAGCGCATGAACTAGTTTGGAGAATTCTGGAACAAATCACAGACGAAAGATCAAAAGGAAAAGACACTGATTGGCAAAACAAGGAAGAACGAAGAAAATTGTAATTAACTTGAAGTAGTTAAAGTTGTTTTGTAATGAAGTAGTTAATACGGTTGAAGCATTGAAACTTGTACTTTTGATTAGTTATAAAAGCTCAAGGTTAGGGGGAGATTGTTGGGTTATAACTTAGTCAAAATAGTTTAACTCCTAAACAGTACGCTTAACAAAGGATAAAGTAACTTACAAGGTTAATGCGGAAGACATTAAGAAGTTACTGCGGAAGACAAGTTAATGCGGCTGTTCAAGTTCCTACTGATTCTAGTGTTGCTACGGAAGAAGTCAAGTTGTTGCGGTCATATCAAGTTACTACGGAAGACCAACTTGTCGTGCAAGAATAATCTAATTGATAGAGTTATAATTAGATTATGTTTCCTTTTGTAATTAGATAAGGTTTATCTTATTTTAGATAAAGATAGCTGTAGATTTCTAGTTTATCTAGAACTAGCCTCAAGGTCTATAAATATAGATCCTTGTAGAATAGAAGAAACACGTTGTATTAATATTTTGGTTTAATACGATTGAGGCTTAACATTCGACAATATTATTGTTCGTTCTTAGTATTATTCTTACGATATTCTATTGTTCGATAACTCGTAAATATTGAAGTGTTCATCCGCTGCTGAACTTCTTCAATAGATCAACGAAGGGAAACTATAAGTTTACATTAGCTTATTCGATCCTGACAACTGAGAGAGGAAACTGATCATTATAAAAGAATTTGTAAATCATGGTGTATATAATCTTTAAAAAATGAGGATTGTTTAAGCAGACAAGTATCCAAACAAGTCCAAGCTGTGTTGGGTGAGACCTTCAGTCTGAAGAAGCATATGACTAAAGAGGAAGAAGAAGCTGAACGAGAAAAAATTATTTTCAAACCTGATATTCTTCCAAATACTTTCACGTATATGAAAGGAGATCAAATTAGGATGTCAAATACTTTTGTCAAACCTGTAATTTCTCAAGTTTTTAATAAAAGTGATACTTCAACTTCTTCTCAGACTGAATGTGTTAATTTATCTGAAACTGACACAAATGTGCATGTTGTGAAAAATCCTTTGCATTTAAATAATGTCTTACCCAAGGTTGTGAGTAAACCTAATATTCAAAGTCAAGTCAGTTCCAAAATCCCTAACAAAAGTCATGAAACACAAACCATTGATAAATTGGGAAATCAATTGTTGGAACTGACTAACATCGTAAAAACTCTAGTAAGAAATAAATCACCTCATCACATCATGCCAAAGACTCCTCCTAAGAGAACATGCTACAATTGTGGTGAAAAAGGACATGAAGCTGTATTTTGTAAGCAACTGACTCAGTCTCGACCACAGAAAAACAAAAGTCAGCTCCACAAAAACCTCGGTCAGTTCCATTCATACAGAAGTCAGTCTCACCAGACTTTAAGTCAGTGTCATCCAAATCAACATCATGCTTGCCTCAAAAGCAAAGAAAAACCTTTCAAACTAAACCAAAGTCAGTCAAAAACACCAAAAACAAGTCAGTTCCAAGTCCTGTCAGTCTCAAAAATACTCCATGCAAATACTGTGGAGTTATAGGTCACTATTCCATTAACTGCATGAAAGAACTCAATAAATGGAGTTACATCAGCTCTGAAACTGAATGCAAGACTGAACCTAAACTTAAATCCGTTTCAGTTCATGGATCCACTCTAAAGTGGGTACCCAAAAGGAACTAACTTTCTCTGTTTCATGTGCAGGACTCTACAAAATGGTATCTAGATAGTGGAGCATCAAGGCACATGACAGGAATGAAGTCTTTCTTGCAAGACTATAAAGAAGAAGCTGGGCCTCAAGTGAGATATGGTGACAACGGGGTGTCAATGACACGAGGATATGGAAAGATTCATGCTGGAGCTGTCACATTCAAAAGAGTTGCTTATGTAGAAGGTTTACAACATAACTTACTAAGTGTAAGTCAAATCACTGATGGAGATCATGAAGTCAGATTCAGAAAGCAAGCTGGAATAATCTACAGTGCCAAGGGGAAACCACTGCTACTTGCCAAAAGAGAAAGAGATGTATTTTGTCTGGATCTGAGTACAGCCAATGATGAAGCTGAGACATGTTTGTTCACATAAACTAAAGAAGAACTTAATTGGCTATGGCATCGAAGATTATCACATTTAAACTTCAAAAACATAAATGCCTTGTCAAAAAGTAAATTGGTTAGAGGTCTTCCTGAACTGACCTATACCAAAGACAAAGTTTCCTCAGCTTGTGTGCTTGGAAAGCAAACCAAGACTCAATTCCCATCCAAAATGTTGCACTCAATTGATGAACCTCTATTCATGCTACATATGGATCTGTTTGGTCCAATTGGGATTGAGAGCCAAGGAGGAAAGAAATACACCCTTGTGATTGTAGATGAATTTACTAGATTTACTTGGGTCATATTTTTAAGGGCTTAAAGTGATGCAGCAGAAGAAATCATCAGTCTGATCAAAAGAGAACAACGACAGAAGAACTCTCTTGTTAGACAGATGAGGAGTGATCATGGAACTGAGTTCAAAAATTCAGTCTTGATAGATTTTTGTGATCAATTAGGAATAGTATAAAACTTTGCCTCAGTTCGAACACCTCAACAAAACGGAGTTGCAGAAAGAAGAAATAGAACATTAATTGAAGCTGCCAGGACTATGCTATGTTATGGGAACATGAAGATCAAATTCTGGGCTGAAGCTGTGAACACTGCCTGCTTCACACATAATAGATCCATCATCGTGAAGAGGCATGGGAAAACTGCATATGAATTGTACCACAACAAAGTCCCTTACATCCATTATTTTCATATCTTTGGAAGTAGATGTTATATTATGAATCAAAGGGATTTGTTGTGTAAGATGTCCCCTAAAGCTGATGAAGGATTGTTTGTTGGATACTCAAGCATCGCTAAAGCATTCAGAGTATATAATGAAAGAAGGAAAGTTGTGGAAGAAAGTATCAATGTCACTTTTGATGACACCACTCAGTCTGACAAAGATGAACAGTCATCACATACTTACATAGCCACTATCAATCAGCTGTGTGATGAATTACTAGTAACAACGTTTGAAGCTGACTCTCATACTGCATATCAGAATGATGAAATAGCACATCAAAATCAAGAGTCTGAGAGTGAACCTGATGATTCAACCTTAAAGAGTGTCCCTGATGTTGAAACAAATAAGTCTAATGAAACTGATGAAACTCAGACTGAAACCCCTCAGTCTGACCAAACTCAGATCCAAAATACTCAGACTGATGCCACTCAAGCTGATGATACTCGGTCTCAAGCAGATGCAGTTCCACAAAGTGAGATAGGAAACATCAAGACTCTCAAGGGCATCCCATATCATCGGTAATTGGTTCATTAAATGAAGGGGTCAAAACCAGAAGAAAGAATGCTACAGCTAACTTTTGTTTTTATACAAACTTCTTGAGTTTGATAGAACCAAAGAAGGTTGAAGAAGCTCTATTAGATGAAGACTGGGTTGATGGTATGCAAGAGGAACTTGGAGAGTTCATAAGAAACAATGTTTGGACAAAAGTCCCACACCCTCTGTTTAAGACTATCATTGGACTTAAATGGATATTTAGAAATAAATATGACAAAGATGGAGTGGTGAACAGGAATAAAGCACGTTTGGTGGCTCAAGGATACAAACAGGAAGAAGGCATTGATTATGATGAAACTTTTGCTCCAGGGGCCAGAATTGAAGCAATTCGCTTATTCTTGGCATATGCAGCCTTTAAAAACTTCTTGGTATATCAAATGGATGTGAAAAGTGCTTTTCTGAATGGTGATTTGCAGGAGGAAGTATATGTCAAGCAGCCTCCAGGTTTTGTTGATCCTAATTTTCCTGATCATGTTTTTAAATTAAACAAAGCCTTATATGGTCTCAAACAATCTCCTAGAGCTTGGTATGATCCTCTATCTGACTTTCTTCTTAAAAATCAATTTAAAAGAGGATCAATTGATAAGACACTTTTTATCAAAAAGGAAAAAGGACATGTGATTTTGGTACAAATATATGTTGATGACATTATATTTGGTTCCACTAATGAAAAATTGTGGACATGGTTTTCAAGCCTCATGTGTAGTGAATACATGATGAGTATGATGGGAGAACTCAAGTTTTTCCTTGGTCTACAAGTAGAACAAAAGAAAGATGGAATTTTCATAAATCAGAGTAAATATGTTCATGATTTAATAAAAAAATTTGGTTTTGAATCATGTTCTGAAATGAAAACACCAATGAGTACTTCTGATAAGTTGCATAAAGAGAACACTGCTAGTAGACCTGATATCATATTTTCTACATGTCTATGTGCACGTTATCAAGCTGACCCAAAGGAATCCCATCTTAAAGCTGTCATACGAATTTTCAGATATCTTAAGGGTACTCCAAATCTTGGCCTATGGTACCCTAAAGATTCTGGTTTTGAACTAATTGGCTACACAGATGCAGACTATGCAGGGTGTAGATTGGACAGAAAAAGTACATCAGGGGGATGTCTGCTTCTGGGAGGAAAACTAGTCAGTTGGTCAAGCAAGAAGCAAAACTAAGTCGCAACTTCCACAGCTGAAGCTGAGTACGTGGCTGCAGGGAGCTGTTGTGCACAGTTACTATGGATGCAACATCAACTGGATGATCTTGACATCAAGATTCAAAATACTCCAATCATGTGTGACAACAAGAGTGCTATTCAGATAACTGAGAATCCAGTATTTCACTCCAGGACAAAACACATTGAAATACGACATCATTTCATTAGAGACTGTGTGGAGAAAGGAAAAGTCAGACTGGAGTTTGAAGCCACTCAGGATCAATTGGAAGACATCTTCACGAAACCTCTGAGTGAGGACAGGTTTTTCTATCTGTTAGGGGAACTGGGCATGTTGAATCCTTAATATGTCACAAAAAGCAAATTTCAGTCTGACCTTTTAGTCAGCTCGAGACTTTTCAGTCTGACCATGTGCTCAGACTGCATGTACTTTTCGTAAATATTTTTCTTAAAGTTTTTTCTTTTCGTCAGTCTGTAAAGTTTTTTTTTAAAATATATTTTTGTTTTGTTTTTCTTTAGGGGTCAGTTGCAATTATTTTTCAAACTCTGGGGTTATAATTGTCAATAGTATCAAACTGCATAGACTATATGGAAAGTTTCCTAACTAAGTTACTACAATTTCGCTCCGTTTAGTTTAAATTCAACTTAATTTCAAATTTTAACCTAATTCTTATTTTCTCTAATCTTTCTCTTGTAATCTCTTCAATGGCGGATATGAACATGATCCTTCACATTACTCCACGCATGATTCCTGGCGCTAATTTTCACAGTACGGTTCAAATCAAGGATAACAATAGGGTGGCCACTACCGATATTCCCGCCAATCGACAGAACAGTGGATTTGAACAACTGTGTCAATTCATGCAATCTCATCCACTCTATGGCGCGTATTTTTGTGAAACGGTGATGTACCCACCGGTTTTATGTGAGTGGTGGTACACCTGCACCGCTAATGATGATAAGACTGCTCTTACTGGCACGTATAATGATGGACGACAGACTCTTACCATTACTGAGGACACCATTCGCGCATCACTATTGCTTCCCACCGTTCTTGAAGTAGGTGAAGGGGGATTTCAGACCAAACTGACCAAACAACAAGCTCGAGCTGAGGCATTCCCTCTAATTGGTCAGCCTGAAATCCAGGACGTACTCGAATATAAATTCTTCACAGGCAAATGGAAATTCCTTTTTTCCAGTATTACACGGTGTTTGGGGGGTAAATTTGGGAGTCTTAATCAAATGAATGAATTTGAGACCCATCTTTTTCATTCAATGGTCACGGGTAGACGAATCTCTTACTCACAACTCTATTTGGACGAGATTCTCTCCCTTGCTTTAAAGTCAAAACGACCGAATGATGTTCCATTCATTCGCGTTCTCTCACTCAGCTTTGAGGAGGCTTTGGGAAAAGAAGCTTGCAACATGATCAAACTTTTTATGTGTGCTCTCTTCCCAGACTGACTCCAAATTTTTTCTCTTACATCAATATCACTGAGGCTGAGACAGGTTTGACACCAGTTATGATTCAGTGTATTTGACAACCCTTTTATAGATCATGAACACACTGAGTCTGACCATTCAGACTCAGGAGGTCACAGTGAAGGAATTGACGATAATCTGGCACCAAACAGTCCTCTTTCAGATGCTGAGGTAGGGATTGGTGGGGTAGGGCACGATGTTGCAGTCTCAGGTATGGATATCCCTCTCTCTATCCCTCAATATGAGAGTATCCCCTCTCAGTCTGAGGTACATTCCCCTCTCCAACTTGATGTATTAGCCAATCAAGCGACCAATCTATTGAACTCACCAAGTTCTTTTGAAAAAGCACTCACATCAAGCCCCACTATAAATCAAGCACTAATAGACTCACTCTTCCATGAGGCTGAGAGTTCTAAACTCCCCTCAAGTGTTGTAGATCAGTCCACCTTTCCTCTGCTAGAGCCTGAGGTGGAACTGACTACCCAGACTACCCCAAACCAACCTAGAATAGTCAGCATGGAGAAACACGTTACTGCTGCCACACTGACACATGTGGTATGCATTGAAGAAGATATTCCACTCCTGAATATCCCTGTACCTAGTATGGGACCACCCCCCTCAGTTTCACAGCCTATTCCTAAGGCAATTTTCACTAGCTCTGTGCTAGTTCACGATACTGTACCACCAAACTTCTCTCACTCCTATGCACAAGTCGTCAATGCCTCACTTCCCAAACTGAGTGAGGTACAGACTTCCCCTTCTATGGCCAAGGATCATTCTCCTAAAAAACAAGGAGGGAGTGAGGCTATACCAACTGTTTCATTCTCTACTGTTACTACTTCCTCTCAGTCTGAGGTTGCTATGACTGTTCCTTTGCTGTTACAGGAAATTAAGGACATGTCAACTCAGTTTGATATCAAACTGAGTGCAATGCAGACTGAGATACATGCTCTAAAATGTCAAAACTCTGTGGAGATGGAGGAGTTACAAGGGATGGTGTTAAAACTCACATCTGAGATCAGTCTGACCAGAAAGGGCAAACAGATTGTTGAAGACTCTCCAAGGGATGCTCAGACTCAGGGGGGAGAAAAATGTTACACCTACTGGTAAGTCTGACCTCCCCAAGCAGACTTTGAAAAGAAAGAGAGATGACAGTGAGAAAAGATACTTCAAAACCTCAAGATTCAATCTGAAAACTGGTCAGACTAAGGACCATTATGAGACAGATTATAGTGACATATCCAGTGAATCTGAGAAAGAAGATCAACGGAGTGACAAGGATGTAAAAGGAAGAGATGCAGTTGATACTGAAACTGACACTGCTACAGAAATGGCAGAGCCAACTGTTCAAGCCGAGGCAAAAACTGAAATCAAAATCCACCTGTTCAGACTGAGACATCAGTAAAAGAAAGACAAGTTGAAGCTGAAAAATTAGCAAAACTGCAAAGATATGCACATAATGCTGGGATGACAGTTGAAAGCTACAAGGAATATGTCAAAGGTCTATACATGGAGAAGTTTGATGCCAATCCCACAGAAACACAAGACCAGTGCATGAAGGCTGCTGAAATACTTGAAGATGAGATGAAAGAGGAAGAAGAACTGCCAATTGATGAAGAACAACAGAGGATAGAAGCTGACAGACAAATGGCTAAACAAGTATTAAGGGAGGAAGCCAGACTGGACTACATTGAATCAAACTTCATAATAAGGAGAAATACAAACAAGATCCAAGACTTGGATTGTATTGATACTGGTGGATCTGATCTCATGCTGACATGTTACCACAAAGGGGGCTCCTTCAGAATTGGGGTACATAGAATGCATACCTTGGGATTAGAAGAAAGGAAGGAAATCGCCAGTCTGAGCCCAAGAATAAACAACATTGCACACAGACTGGAGGTCAAAAGAGAAGTTGTCTCAAATGTGAATGTTGCCTATGTACTAAAGCTGATTTCAGATGAAGATTATAGAGCATTATGCACAGTCAACAGAGTGAGATCTGGGGCTAAATCACTTGGTTTAGAAACAAGCAGTATACATCCAGTTCCCAAGGGCTTAATCTTTCAAGAAAGAACATTTGTGAAGACTGATGAATATGAAGGCCTGTGTTATGTAGATTGTGGGGGAGAATAATGTTTTCAAGCTAAGGACAGATTGAATATGTCTTCTATATATAACTGCATTTCTCTACTCAGTGAGTGTGAATCTGACCAATGTATTCCCTTTCGTATGAAGCTGATCAGTTGGTTATTTAATAACCTTAGAAAATTGAAGAAATGGGAACATTGATGGACAAAGTAGAACTGATCAAGAAAGAATATCAACTACTGTTCCACAAATCAGATGCTGAAATGGAGAAGCTGCTTGGATGGAAAACAGAAAGATTGCAATGGGCAAAAGAAGTGAAAAGGCCTAATCCATGGGATGTGCAAATGAAGCAAAATAAAGCATACAAGAGAAGAAAGTAATTTGTTTTTATCACAAACTGTTTTGTGTTACTTTGTGTTTAAGTTTGTGTTTGTTTTGGATATGTTCCATTGTAAAAGACTTTAATCTAAACAGATAGAGGGAGATTGTTGGGAAAATCAACGATTTAACCCAACTTAATAAATATGTTTATTAAAGTCTTACTTTTTGAGTCTGAGTAGCTTTGAGTCTGAGTGACGAAAAGAGACTAAGGCATTGTGGAGCTGACTACTCAACTCCATAATGAAACGTGATACGTTATTTTAGGTATGTTTGTTAGACTAAATCTTCTATACTTTTAGAAGATTTACTAGGATTCGTACTTATTAAGCTCACTATTATTGTGTATAAATAGTGAGCTTGACTATTGTAAACGTTGAACTTTTCTAATCGAATAACTGTGTGTTATTCTCATTACTTCGTTATTATAATTCCGCTATAATATACTAAGAAACTGAGTGATTGAACGGTTCGTAACAATTAACATCTAAATACTTATTTGTAATTGATTAGCTAGTGTTTGAGATCTTATTGAGACCTAACATCTATGTATATTGGAGTGTTCATGAAAGCATATCCATAGTCCATCATCTGATTTTGAATCCACAAGACTTGAGCACAGCAACTGGATGCAACTATGTATTCAGCTTCTGTTGAGGAAGTTGACACAGTTGTCTGCTTCTTGCACTGCCATGATACCAACCTTGAGCCTAGGAATTGACATCCTCCTGAAGTAGATTTCATGTCTAAATTCTCACCACCATAGTCACTGTCAGTATAAGCAATTAATTCAAAAGGAGAGTCTTTGGGATACCATAAACCTAAGGTAGGTTTGCCCTTCAAGTATCTAAATATCCTCTTGACTGCATGTAGATGTGACATCTTAGGCCGGGTTTTGATATCTTGCACACACATAGACTCCAAACATGATGTCAGGTCTTGAAGTTGTGAGGTACATTAATGAGCCAATCATGGACCTGTAGTTGTGAATGTCTACATCCTCCCCCTCAGGATCTGCAGTCAATTGTTTGTGAGTCTCCACAGGGGTGCTTGCAACCTTTGCCTCCAAGAACCCAAATTTGGTGAGAATATCCTTCACATATTTGGACTGACTGATGAATAAACCTTCAGGCTTCTGTTTGACTTGTAGACCCAAAAAGAAAGTTAGTTCACCCATTGAGCTCATTCTGAACTTAGTGTGCATCAGTTGTTCAAACTCTCTACACAGAGCATCTTTGGTGGAGCCAAAGATTATGTCATCCACATAGATTTGAACAAGTAGGATGTCAGATTGAGCCTTTTTGAAGAAACGTATCTTATCTATGGTACCTCGTTGAAAGTTTTTCTTCAAAAGATAATCAGATAGTGTATCATACCATGCTCTGGGTGCTTGATGAAGCCCATAAAGAGCTTTATCCAATTTGTACACCAAGTAAGGATGTTTTGGGTCCTCAAATCCTGGGGGCTGACTCACATATACTTCTTCTTCTATCACTCCATATACGAAGGCACTCTTAACATCCATTTGAAACACTATGAAACCCATGAAAGATGCATAGGCAAGGAAGAGTTTGATGGCTTCTATTCTTGCTATTGGAGCAAAAACTTCTTCATAGTCTATCCATACCTCCTGTGTGTACCCCTGAGCTACCAGTCTAGCTTTGTTCTTGATTACAATCCCTCTTTCATCTTTCTTATTTCTAAAAATCCATCTTGTGCCTATTACCTTCTTTCCTCTTGGTAAGGAAACCAACTTCCATACATCTTGTATCTTGAATTGACGAAGTTCTTCCTGGAAAGCTTCAATCCAGTGTGGATCTAGAAGAGCTTCTTGTATTTTCTTTGGTTCCATCTGTGAGAGAAAACAGGCATACAAACATGTGTTGATGTCTATGAGTGCTTCCTTATGTTGCCTGAGTTGGCTTCTTGTTTGCATTGGAATTTCATAATCACCAAACATTTGAGATAGAGGATGGTTCTTATGAATTCTGGATGTAGGAACCTTTTCCAATCTAACTGAAGACTCTATGTTAGTGTCATTGAGGTCTGGTTGGGCAGATTCAAATGATGATGGACCAGAACTTTTGGGTGTGAATACTTCTTCATCTGCAGGCTCATCAACTACCATGTACATGGGCATCATATTCTACCAGGTGAGGTACACCATTTGATCGCATATCAGATTCTTTGTCAGGTGGAGTAACTGGAAGTTCTTCATCATGTAAGGGGTGGTCTTCAGTAGAATCATGTTGGTGTGTCTCCTCTTCAACTGCCTTGTCAATAGTGTCATAAAGATTGAGAGGATCATCAGTTGAAACAGAGAGATAGATATACTCCATAACATCCAATCTGTCTGTACCAACAACTTGAGATTTGTCAGTAGAAACAGATTCAATATTAACCGGAGCAGTATTAACAGGATGAACTGAAGCAGTATTAACCGGAGCAGTATTAGAGGGATCAGTAGGAACAGATACGGATTGTTGGAATTCAGAGTTGAAGTTCAACGATTTGGTTAAGGCATCTATATCAAATAGCCAGTTTGGTCCTTGACCTTGTGTGTTGGGGGTGTTTTCATTGAAAGATACGTTGGCACTTTCTTCAATAATGCTTGTCCTGTGATTGTAGACTCGATAGGCTTTGCTCTGAGAAGAATATCCAACAAAGTATCCAATATCTGCTTTGCTCTCAAACTTTCCAAGATGGTCCTTAGGGTTGAGAACTGTACATGGACATCCAAATGCTCTTAAGAAACTAATCAGTGGTTGTCGCTTATGTAGGAGCTCATAAGGAGTCTTGTTTTGGGACTTCACCGATAGAACTCGATTCTGCACATAACAAGCAGTATTATCTGCTTCTGCCCAAAAGAAGATAGGTAAGTTGGAGTCTGCCAACATACTTCTAGCAGCTTCAATAAGAGTCCTATTTCTTCGTTCAGCTACTCCATTTTGTTGTGGAGTTCTGGCAAAAATGAATAGTCTTTTTATTCCCTTCTTCTCACAGAATTCATTCATCACTTGATTTTTGAACTCAATCCCATTATAACATCTGATCTTCTTGACCTTCAGATTGATTTGATTTTCCACTTTGGTGATGAAGGAGATGAGTAGCTGACTGGTTTCATCTTTGGTGGCAAGGAAGTACACCCATGTATACCTTGTGTAATCATCCGTAATAACAAGGTAGTATGACTTCTTAGCTGTACTCTTTACATTGGTGGGTCCAAATAAATCCATATGTAGCATGTGTAAAGGAGTATTAATGGTGTTGGTTTCCTTGGTCTTGTGAGAAGACTTGTGTTGCTTTCCCTTTAAGCATGCCACACAATTGTCATCTAGAGTAAATTGCTTGTTAGGAAGACCTCTGACTAGATTGGATTTCACCAGCTCATTGATATTCTTTAAATTCATGTGACACATCCTCCTGTGCCAAAGAGTGGATTCATCCAAAGTTGCTTTGGATACAAATCAGGCTTCCTCTCCAGTTGGTTGAACCTCAGACATATCAAAGCAGTAGACGTTGTCTTTTCTTGGTGTTCTGAGTAGAACCTTGCTTTCATCTATGACATAGCCAGGATCCATTATTTAACATTCAGTTGCAATGAAGATGGTAGTGTTCTTTTGATCACACACTTGTGATACACTAAGCAGATTGTATTGTAATTGTTGCACATAGAAGACATCCTTGAAGCTGATTCTTCCATTGCTACAGTTCCTTTTCTAGTTATTTTCCCTCCTTTTGGATTTCCTCCAAAGGCAACATACCCTCCATTAAATTTTTCAAAGTTCTGGAGACAGGAGATGTTGCTCGTCATGTGCCTGGAACAACCACTATCTACATGCCAAATGCTCTTTTCATCTTTTGTTGGCTGAACCTGCACATACACAAAGGAGTTAGTTTCTGGTGGGGACCCAAGCCAAAGTTGACTTGGGTTTGCCCATTTCATCAAAGTAACTCACCTTCCTTTGGACTAAGTTTGAGAAATCAAGTGGACTAGGTGGTTAAGTTACTTTGACCTTTGGTTGCCATACTTGTTTAATTGATTTAACTTTTGAAACAGTTGTAGTATTAACAAGCTTTGGTTTAGCAGTAGGAACATATATTGGGTTACCAAAATTTTGTTTTACAGTATTAACACTTGCAGTAGTAACAGAATTACGTTTTATAGTATTAACACTTGCAGTATTAATACCATTATGTTTTACAGTATTAACATGTGCAGTATTAACAAAACTTTGTTTAGCAGTATTAATCCTGTTTCTACTGTTATTAAATGATTTTTTGTTAACACCTCTGCTACTCGATGCAGTATTAACAGAGTTATTCCTGATAGTATTAACTCTATTACTACTATTCAAGGCAGGTTTTCTTTCAAGTACAATTATGGTCTTTGAAACAGTTTTTCCATTATTTTCAACCTTGCCAGTATACCCCAAACCCCTGTGTTGCTTTTGAAACATTTTCTTTTGATTTTCAGGGTTATAGAAGCAGATTTTTGCATAGTGATTAGATTTTCCACAAATAAAACACACTTTGACTGGTCTTTTAGGAAGTTGTCCCTTTTGTATTTTCAATTGGTTCATATTTCTTTGATTTCATCGTGTATCTATATGAACCCATGTTTTTTCTTTTTCCTTAGGGCCTTTTGTGTTTTTACAGCAGTTACATTCACACTTAGTTGTCTTCTTAGGATGTTTATTGGGCACCAAAGACACCAGACTTTGTGGAGATTGTTGAGTAACTCCTTCAATTGTGATTAAGTGGTTTTCCAAAGGAATATCCTTGTTTTTCACAATATTCAGTTTACTCTCTTCAACTAAGTCCTCAATCAGAACTTCATCATAGTTGATTGGATCAACTTTGAATGATTCTGTTGGAGGTGTCTGTGACATAGGAATTCTAGGTTCATCTAAAGATGGAGGGATATAGTTGTGATTAAATGGTGGGGCTACTTCTTTATAACCTAATCCAGTTTTTAATTTTCCATGTATTTGATTTTGAATAAGGTTATTTACAGATTTAGATGCAAATTCTAGCTTCCCTACATTTAACTCAACTTTATTTTTTTCCTCAGCTAATCTCTTAATTTCTTCCCTAGCATACTGAAGCTTAACTAACAAGTCATCTCTTTGCCATTTAACCAAATTAATCTTTTCAGGATAACTTAACTCATTTACTTTATAAGACTTAATCTGGTTTTCTAGGTTTTCTATACACCTAGCAGCTGACCTTTGTTGTTCTTCTAATGTTTTAAGTGAGTCACACAACAGTTGATTATGATTTCTATACTTGAGCATGACTTCCTTACATTCAGAAGAGCAAAGTTTGGAATTTACCTCAGCCATGAGAGATGAAGTTGCAGTATCCTTTGGTGAAGTATCAATTGCCATTAAAGATTGAATGAGAGTGAAGTCTTCAGTAGATTCTTCTTCATCTTCATTCCAGTCATATCCAAGAACATCTTCATCGGTGACAGTAGAAACATGCTCAGTAGAAACGCCTGCTACACCTTCTTCAGTACTAACAACAACTGCAATGCATGCATGGGAAGCAGTAGAAACCGTCTTAGTAGAAACATATGCAATATCAATCACAAACGCCATTAAAGCTCTATTTTGACTGGTTTCTTCTGATAGGTCATTCAAATCATACCGAAATTCATCTTGTGTGATTAATGTTGTTGAGGTATTTTCTTGTGTGTTTCTTTAGTTGTTGATCTTTGTATTGTTTTTAAATTCCCTTGCAAAGTGACATGGTTCTCCACAGTCATAGCACTTCACTTTGCTTTTGTCAAAGACAACTCTTTCATTGTTTCTCGAATTGAATCTTCTGCCAGTTCTGTTCACAAACCTCCTTGCCCTCAATGAAAGCATGGCCATCTGCCATTTGAGATCCATCTCTTCCCAGTCATATTGATGAATCTGCTTCAGATCTTCATAGGTTAAGCAAGAACTTTGTGAAATAAAAGCTTCAAAGGATAACACTTCTCCACTTTCATGTTGTGTTGCTCCAGTAGGTGTGATAAGAGCAGTATTAAGATTGTTAATACTGTTGTTGTTGCTGCTTGGCCTCTTTGCTTCAACCTCGGCTTCAAAAACTCTTAGATGATCGTAGAGATCATCTAACTCCATCTCCTCCAAAATATCACCCTGTCTGTATGAGACAGTGTAAATGATCCATTCATCACCCAATAACCTTATGGATTTTCTGTTGTTGTCTTTATCAATTCTTACCCCTGAACTTCCTAGCTCTCCGGTAAGCTTCTTGTATCTATCAAACGTTTGAGTCATTCTCTCTTCTTTCAATGCCTTGAAGTTTTCATACTCTTGCTTGAGAAGAGCCTTCTTATTCTTCTTTGTATTCTTTGTTCCGCTGAATCTCTTCTCTAATCCTTCCCATAAAGACTTAGCATCATTGTATCCTTCAAACTGTGATTGGTATTCATTGGGAATAGCAATAAGAAGGATACTCAGTGCCTTTATCTCTGTTTGCTTCTCTCTTCTCTCTAGATCAGTTGTGGGACGAGTAACAGTTCCAGGCAATCCATCAGCTGAGAGAATAGAAACCTCTTTGTTGCCATTAACAATGACATCCCATACTGCATAGTCAGAGAGAAGTATGTGTTGTTTGATACGTACCTTCCAGAGATCAAAATCGTTGTTGTTGAGTACAGGAACTTTGTTGACCAATACGTCTGTCATGATTGTTGATTGAATTCTTCTTGTTGAGACTTCTAATAAACTTGTAGATCAATGGATCTTGAGCACCTCATGTGCTCTGATACCACTTGTCAGGATCGTTAAGATTACTTAAACCTAAAGTATGTTTAAACCAAGATCTTGATTATCAAGGAAGTTCGGCAGCGGATGAACACCTTGATATTACAAGTTTTTCGATCAAACAAATATTGTATTAAGTTAATAGTAACAAAAACCGAATAACAATAATGAATGTCGAATATTAAGCCTCAATATATTGAACAAAATTATGAATCAATGCACGTGTCTTTTTTGACATACAAGGATCTATATATAGACCTTGAGGCTAACCCTATCTATAATAGGAAACGTCTAAACGAATTACAATTCTATTCTAATTGTAATGCTAAACTTGCGGATCAAGATAATTCCTTAATTATCTTCAAGCAGTAGAAACTCTCATCAGGCACTAGTAATGATCATCTTCCGTAGTAACTGCAGTAGTAACTGTCTTCATATCTTCAGTCGTAGTAACTGTCTTCATTCAGTATTAATAGAACAGTATCAATGAAACAGTACTAATGCAACAGTACTAACTAAACCGCATTAACTCAACAATATTAATGAAACTAAAACTGTCACACCCCGCTAAAGCGGAAACACGAGGTGCGAAGAGCAAGAATATCATTTCACAAGTCATAACAAAATGCAGCGGTTTCAAGTCATTAAAATAGAATTTAAAAGTTTACAAGTTCGAAAATAACCAAGAGTACTTAAATTCCTACAACCAAATACATCATTAAACAATTTGATAAAAATTCCCAAAATAATAGAGAATGAACATGGTCTTCTCCCGATTCATATCTCATGTAACCTGCCTGACCCGCCCACGCTACGCATTTCATGACTTACACTTGATTTCCTGAAACATGAGATCAAGTGTCAAACTACATAAAGTAGTGAGTGAGTTACAGTTTTCAAGTTCTCGACAAAAAGGTTCCGACAAGTATATATAAATAGAAGGTCTCTCAAAAGAAATGAAGCGGAACATACGCTTAAAATATATATACTTTAAATATGATCATAGACAAGTAGAACAATACTTGGAAAAAGACTAGTTGCGGATCAAGCGCAAAAAGGGTATATGCGTATATAAAGGTAACTAATGATTAAAACATGTATCAACCACTTGGCATAATATAAATGTAAGTGTTCACACTAAACCGATTGATCCTGATCGTGACAGCCCCAACCCTGCACTATCTATGAGGTACGTCTGAACTCAGTAATATGTACTTAGATTGCCATCTAAAGAGCGATCCTCTCCTTAGTATCGATACCCATAATTACTATACGGCTAAGCAAGTTAATAGTGTGTAATGATCTAGAAACGGGGCACTTTGATATATTTTAAAACTGATAGTAGGCACTTACAAACAGGTTATTTTAATAAGAACAGTAAAGAATAAGAAATCTACCGAAAGAGATGGATGGATTTCGATTTCGAGGAGATTAGAGCTTCAAACTGGTAGAAAACTTCTTCAAAAACCCGAATTAATGCAACCCTTTGACAATCTTGCTATTAGGACGAATTTGTGACGTGTTTTAGGATGATTTTCTTGCTGTTTTTGTGGTAAAAGTCACTGTTTTCTAGAGAGTTTTTAGAGAGTTTTAGAGAGAGAGAGAGTAAATGTGTGTGTTTTGAAATGTGAAGTGAAACAGAAGAGTGAGAGAGGTGTAAATACTGGCCTAAGGACTCACACATAGCTAGTTTTTGGTCCAATCCCGTTTAAAGATTTTGGCCCAATCGAGTTACATGCATTTATGAGTCATCAAAAAGCTGGCCAACAACTTTCAGCCGCCGGCTGAGCATATCCAGCCGCCGGCTGGGCCTCAGCCGCTGGCTGAAGTCCTTCAGCCATCGGCTGGATGGATTTTCCAGCTAAAGGTCGTTTTAAGTGTTTGTTTTCGTTAAGTATTTGTCTAGAGTTTTACGTTAGTTCTCGTTATGAACTTAGTCAAGTTCATAGTATAGTTTCTTGGTATTAGGTTCCTTTTATTGATTCCGACTTTGATTCCGACACAAACACGATCATGATAAAGTACGGCTAAGAATAGCATAGACATAACGAAGACATACAATACGAAAATCACCTTAATTTTTAGACGGTTGTCACAAAAACTATTCTAACTAAGTTTTAATCCCAACAAGTTCTCTGCATGCTCTTCCTTGTTTCGTGAGTAAATCAAAATATCGTCTATGAAAACAGCTACGAATTTTTCCAAGTACGGTTTACATACACGATTCATGAGGTCCATGAATACAACAGGTGCATTGGTCAAACCGAACAACATCACATGCATATCGTAATGACCATAGCGAGTTCGAAATGTTGTCATCTGAATATCTTATTCTCGTACTGTTAACTGATGATAACTTTAACACATGTCAATCTTAGAGTAGAAACTAGATCCTTGAAGCTGGTCATAGAGGTCGTCAATCCTTGGAAGCGCATACTGATTCTTTACAGTTAAATAGTTTAACTCTCGGTAGTCAATACATATTCTGAATTGGGACATTTTTCAAAGGAATGCAGAGCTGAATTGGGACACTTGAGAGGAAATAAGTTCTTTAAGAGGACTGGGATAAGCATTTTCAAAAGGGAAAACAGAGAGAGTGGGATTTTATAAGAGCAAAGTCAAATGCTACAACTATGACGAATTGAGAGATTTTGCAAAGGAATGTAGAGCTCCAAGGACAGAGAATTCAAACTTCCCGAAGAACATTTATTAAAACAACTCTAAAGAGCATAAAATGATTAGTTCAAGGAAGATTGAAGTTTCTAAAGCAAGAAGTTCTGGACTGAAGCAAGCATTCATCACTGTTGGGGAGTGGGATGAAATGCCAGAGGGAGACTTCAGAAACAAGCATGTTAAAGCCTTAATGAGTAAGGTCAATTCAGATTCTACGGATCAGGTACTTTCTAACTCTTGCTCACTTAAATGTATAAATACTATTAAGTATGTTAGAGAACACAACCAAAAATTGATTGATGAAATCGATTTAATTAAACATCATCAAAGAGAGTTTGTGAAAGAAGAAAAACTTTACAAAGAAAATATTAAAGCATTGTAAAGTGATGTTTCAGAATATAAGGGTAAATTGGGAATATTGGAAACTCAACATGAAAATTTGTTTGAATGATTTCAAAAGGTTAAAAGTGACGTAGACAACTCAAAAATTAAAGTTGACAAGTTAAACCTGTCACACCCCGCCAGTGGCGGAAACGCAGGGTGCAACAGATTGACGATCGTCATAACTCATAAGTAAATAAAGAAGTAATCTATATGAATTAAATAAAAATTCGTATGTCATGACGTCTCCATGTCCAAGGTAAAACCCATTGGTACACAATTACGTCAATCACTACAATGAAACAATATCCAAAATAAATCCGAGAATGAAAATTAAGTACTTAGGCATGCAAGCCCGAAATATAAGTAAATAAATGTATCATAAACAAGCCACAATGCAAGAATAACTCTAAGTCTCTAGGAGTCCAGTCCAGCTAGATCCTACGCCTGATCAATACCTGAAAGTAAAACTAAAAAGTCAACATAAAGGTTGAGCGAGTTCATCGAGTATGTAATAAAAAAGTTTAGTAAACATTTGAAAGTAAGTTTCTAAATTTAGTAGGTTTCCGAAAATATAAATGTTTCTAAAAATAGAAAATTCTGTTTTTAGTATGTTTCCCGAAATAGTAAGTTTTCTCAAATCAATAAGTATTTAAGTAAACATTCGTATCTCAATTCATCAGTAATAAAGGTAAGTAAATAAAGCATGTAATCATATGCATGTAAGTAAGAAATAACCGTAATCCCACAAGTATAAGTAGTAGTAGCCACGCTACAGTATGAAAACACCATTAGTACTAATCTGCACGTTTAGAAGACTCTGTTAGTAGATCATCTCTACTAACGAGCACGTTTAGAAGACTCCACTAGTAGAACCAATCTACTAGTGAGCACGTTTAGAAGACTCCACTAGTAGAACCAATCTACTAGTGAGCACGTTTAGAAGACTCCACTAGTAGAACATATCTACTAATGACCACGTTTGAAGTAATCCACAATAGTAATCTCGTAATATTTTGAAAACATGCATAAGTTTGTAAACGTTTTATGAAATCCAATTCGTAGTAAGTTTCCAAAAATGGAAAGTTTCTGAAAATAGTAAGTTTCTAAAAGTGGTAAGTTTCTATAAATAGGAAGTTCTATTTATAGTAAGTTTATCGAAAGTAGTAAATTTCCCAAAATAGAAGGTTTCCAAATATAGTAAGTTTCCATAAATAGAAATATCTATTTATGGTAAGTTTGAAAATATTATCCGTTTTCTTAAAATAGTAAGTTGAGTTTTACTTTCCCCCGATTAGTTTAAAGAAGTAGAAAATAGGGGCAATGAACTCACCTGGAATAAGCAAAGTCACTACTCAAGTAGTGTGTATATGTGTGTATAAGCAAGTCACAAGCTAAGTCCCGACTAGGTATAGAGCTCCCCTAAATAAGTAAGTAACGAGTCGTAAGTAATTAAATCATTAAGTTTAAGGTCGATACACAATGTATTTAAGTTGTCTCGTTTTAGAAAGGTTAGGAAGGTTGTACGTTTACGACAAAGGAATAGACTCAAATATGTCGAAGAAAATTCAGGGATATATACGTTCATTAAAACTATAGTAACTTGAGTTTCAGAAAGAATTAAACGGTGAATCTTATATATACGGAAACTAGACTCAGAGAGCTACATCGAGGAATCTGGAATCAGTTCATTTGAGTTAATTAAGACCGAGATATGATCGAAACAAAACAGGTATACAATCTGTCCAAAACCTTTACTTTAATAGATTGTTTTATAAAACTTTTTAAATTATTAAACGAGCACTTAAACATGATTGACCATTTTATATATGTTTAAGGTCTGCTTAAGAAATAATAATCCATTTTACAATATAATTTAGTTTGCTAAGTGGTTAGACAAATTCACGATTTTTAATCCTAACATAAACGTTAAAACTCCGATTTGACCAACGTTCACTAATTTGCAGATTTAGAGAGTTTGACAAACATGTTGTGACAACCGTCTAAAATTCAGGTGATTTTTCAGTTACTATATCGGTTCAAATCCTTACTTACTCTTTTATCGTGTTCACATTGCTCTAGTTCGTAATTGTTGAGTCTGTATTTTGTCGGAACCAGTGTCGGAATAACTCCCGGAATCAATTATATAAGACCTAATACCAAGAAAACACCTGATGAACTTTCCTAAGTTCATAACGTATCCTAATTAAGAACTTTCAGTTAACAAAAAGGTCCAACGAAGCAAAAACGTAAAAACAAAAATCAGATAAAATCTGATTAATGGCACGGTGCGCAGCACCGGTTGCCAGAATTTAAAATATTTACATTATTAGTCCTTGCCTCGTTATTACCCAAACCACCACCAATCAAAAACGGGATTAGACCCTCTTTACTGCCTTGTTGCAGTCTCCCAACCCCTCCCATTATTACTCTCTATTTTCCTTTTCATTTTCATTTTCTAAAATTAAAAACACACACACAAAACACATAGTTCCCCATTTTCTCTCTATTTCTCTCAAGAACACCACCAAATCCAGAGATTTACAGCCACAAAATCCACCCAAATCAACCATCAAAATCGTTTATTAATCAAAGCAAACAAGGAGGAGCAAAGTATTATCGGTTTCAAGCTTTCTCTACCGATTTTAGAGCTCAAATCACCTCTAAAACATCATCCATTCATTTTCATCCGGTATAAATCTTTCTCCTACCTTTATTTACTGTTTTTACAAGTTGCATGTAAGATCTAAACCATAAAAATGAGTTTTTATAAAGATTTATAACTCTTTTTATACAAAAACGATTTTTAACTAAATAATACTTAGATCTATGTCTTTGTGGTTAAAAGTTGTTTAGAAACTGTAAAAATACCATATTATGAAGTATCTACTGATTGCATGTCGAAATCTATGGGTAACAAAACGTTTTTGACAAGAAAAACACAAAACGGGAAAGGACAGCAAGGAGGTGCGCAGCACCCCCTGCTCAGTGCTGCGCACCGGGCTGCTGTCTTCCCGAAAAATCGTCGTTTTTGGTCGTTTAAAACTTATGCACGTGTTCTGGATTTTTATGAATGACGTTATGGAACTGAGATGATTAAAATAATAACAATGGTGACTTGTATTGAGCTCTTTGGACTAAATGGACTCGTTTATTAAGCTATTATGTGTTTATATGTGTTTTGTGAGCGGAAATGGCATTAGGTTTTGGACATGAAATTTGGGCGCGGAAGCGCTGCCCAAATTTTGTTAGAAAACTTAAACCATTTCAGCAACCTAAACATGTCTATCATAATAATAACTTCAACTATATACTTTCAGACTAAATATAACGTTAACCGCTTCGGACCATTTTTGGAACAAAATTAAACTTAACACTTGAAGTTAAATAAAAATTGTCCATTATATCATTTAAAGTAACATAATGAGATAATAACTTTTGGACAACCTTGGTATCCTTAGGCATCCCGTGATTCCCGGCTCCTTTTCCGACCGATTCCCGAGTTCTCTTTTCTCCGCAAACCGTGAGTTACAACCCCACTTTGTTTTACTTTTGTACTTTTAAACATTATTTGGGGGAAACATAAGATTACATGCTTTGTAACTTGACACTATTTGCGAATTCTTGAAACAATTGGAAACTTGGTACTTTTGATACTTAATTGAAACTTTTGGAAACTTGTGTGAAACTTAGAAACTTGAAACATTTTAAACTTGTGAAACTCGTAAACTTTGGAAACTTGTACGAAACCTTATTGAAACTCTTATGAAACTTTGAACTTTGGGAAACTTGGAAACTTGTGAACTATTATGCGTATATGTGTTGATGCCTTAGCCGGTTAACTAAATTTAGGATACTTGTTAGCTACCAATCCTTGATGAAAATATAAACCCGTAAGAACTTACTGCTACTTTTGGAAACTTTGTTCATTTGCCCGTTTTTGGTTCAGGAACTTTAATACACTATTAGCAACAGCCGTTAGTCATATGGGTATCGATACTTAGGAGCGGTCACTCCTTACTCAGGGTTAGCGACCCAAGTACATATTACTAAGATTCCGTTAGCAACTTATTGAAATATTTTTCGGCTAGTTCAGGACCACACAATCGGTTTAGTGTATACTTACTATTTATATTATGCCAAGTGATTGATACGAGTTACTATTTAGTTAAACACATACTCCCTACGCATATACCTTTTTAGCACTTGGATTCCGCTGCAACTTTATTTATACGAGTTTTATTTATTTCACTTGCGTGTGTACAAACCTCTTACTATTCATATATATGTTCTAACGTTGCTCCGTTCCTTTTACTTATGACGTCACTATTTTCATGTACTTTCTATTTTTGGAAACTTTTCTCGAAACTCTAAACTGTAACTCACTCACTAATTTATGTAGTTGACACTTTATCTTATGTTTCAGGAAATTAATGTAAGTGTATGGAATGCATGGCAAGGAAGGGTCATTATGGTTACGTGAGGCGAAAAGTGGGAAAAGACCTTTCTATTTTGGGAATTTTATTTTGAAGCATTGTACTTGTACTTTATTTAAAACTTATGAAGTGCTTGGTTGTTGAAACTTGAACTATTTTATTTTATTGAAATGACTTGAATCGTTTATATTTGCTTATGACCGTGTAATGATATTCCAGCTCTCACATTCCGTGTTTCCGCTTTAGCGGGGTGTGACAATGTAGACAACGAGACTAATATTTCCAGAAAATAGACTCCGAGATTTACAACTTTGGTTTAGACTTTAGTTCCAAATTCGAAGTTTCCCAGAAGTTATTAATTAATCAAAGCATGCTTAAACAGCAGCTAAAAATAAATACTCAGTTTCAAACACGTTTATAAAGTTCCAGTTTCTGGGAGTTTGAGAAACATTTAGACCACCCATCTTATATTCCCAAAAACTAGATTTCAAGGGCTAAAAGATATATTTAGAGTTCAGACTCTAATTCACGATCAATTTTAAGATATAGCACGAAGAACACAGACTATCAATACATTTCCGAATCTGTCCAAATTCAATACGTATATAATTAATGTTTAAAGTGAATTTGGAACACTTAATGAATACTCAAATGAAACATCCAATATATATTAATTCACATTCTCGTTTACTATATAGTTACACAAATTCCAATTATGAATCCTAAGTAATATCATTTTATCAAATTCCAGTTTTGACCTATGTCCACTATTTTACAGATTCTGGGAGTTCGGAAAACAATTAAACAACATATCTTATATATTTGAAAACTAGAAAGGAATGGATACAATTTACGTTTAGATTACAGAAGCCAATTCGAAAGGACCTGAGAGATATTGATCAATTAAGACAGATCAACATAGCAGCAAATTTTACAAAACGAATTTGAAAACCCTAGATTAGGGTTTCGGATTTTGACAAAATAAACCATGAATTTAACCAAAACAAACCTGACCAATCAAGCCATGACTACTGATGATGAAGAACACGATCAAGAGGATGAATAGGGGCTGCTCGAAGGTGGAGAACTCGCTGGTCATCACACACAACAGAAGTTACACTATGAATCGAAATTACCCATATTAGTATTTTTCGGTTATAAAGGAATCCACAAAACAAACAACACTTTACCTTGAACAATTGAAGATGATGAACACGATGAAGGTAAGGAACAAACGAGCATATGATTATTGTGATGGTAATGATGAAAGACGGCAGTAGCAAAAGTTTTAGGGGTGACGGTTTCTTTGAGAGATTAGAATAGAATTAGGTTTTGTTTTAGGTTTAGGTTTAGAAACCGATTACTTGGAAAACTTAGATTAGAAATCGATTAGGGATGTTTGTTGCTGGCTTAAATGGCTAGAGGGCCCAAAAAGAAAGTCTTAAAGTTAATTCCTAGCCCAAAAGACACACAATTTGGAATTAAGCCCAAAATTGAAAGCATGAAAGTTTCTCAAAGGAAGACGTACGCTAGATTTCAGAATTATCATGACTTATATTAATATAGATTAGTCTTAAGAATTTGAGTTCTCAAAGTAATTTAAAGGTTCATATTATTTTTTTCAAATGTACTTTTAAGTCGAATACGGGATTTACTCGTTAAGTCATCTAGGAGCTCATCTAGGGAACTATCTACTGTGCACCTAACTAACGAAAGCATCAAATAAAAGGTATATACACATATCATAGAAATCATCATACATCAGAAAACATAATTTTAATCTCGTATCAATAGTAATAAGTAAGTTTTAAAATTTTTAGTAAAATACGGTAATGATCTACAGACATACTAGACTAACTAGGACGAAGAGAGTGACGGTTGTCACAAAACCTTTCTTCAAAAACTTTAAATGGAATTCTTGACAAAAAATTGTGCAAAAAGAAAAGGTGTGGATTGGATATTCATATGTCTCACCACCTTTCAATGACAATTACACTATTATGTCTTAATCTACAGAGTTTGTAAGTGATCTCTTTAATTTGAATAAATTTGATGATCAACCTGTCTTGCAAACTAGTGTAGATTTGAAATTGAAGAAAATTGATATGTGAAATGAGTCTTCTGGGCTAAATGATTTAAGTGATCCAGTTTGTAGTTTTAGTACTAATTTGAATAATAATTTTGTAGTAGGTCATAATGTAGAAGAGTCTGAGGATTGTGAAAGTGTTTGCTTTAGAGTATGTGAAGAAGTTTTAAGAGAGGATGAAGTTTTAGATGTTGATTTTAAGTCTTGTAATAGTGACAATTTCAATTATGTAGTTCAAAATTTAGATGTTTGTAATAACTTTGATTGATTTGTTGTTGAAGAATTACATGTTGAAAATGTTTATAATTGTGTGCATGAAAAGTGTTATTGCTTTGATAACAAAAAAAAAGTTTATGTGTTAACCATGAAAGATGTTTAAAATTCTGTGAAATCTAAAAAGAAATCAAAATGCAAATTGTGCAAAAAGAAACATAAGTCAAGTGTTTGCTGGTTGGAATCTAAATCAGTGACTGAGAAGTCTAATGTAGTTCTTGTGATTCAATTTGGTATAATTAACTTAAAAAAAATGTATGCTTAAACATGAAAAATCTAAAACTGAGCATAATTTAAAGTTTGGAAAGATTACATATGAAATGTTAATTGGTCAAAAATTGAATGAAAAAGAAATTTATACATCAGAGGTAAAAATTTAAGCTTGTAGTTTACAAATTTAATTCGGAAGAGAAAATATTTAATTCTCTAAGTCAAAATTTGAACACTCACAAGAAGAATTTTACCTCTGAAGTTAAATATTTTAATTTGGAAAGAGACAAATTTAACTTTGAAAGGAAATTTTCTGAAATTAAGCAAAAAAAAAAAAAATTCAAAGTATCAAATTCAAGTCTAGAAAGGTTTGGATTCCAAAATCTCATTAATTGACATATATGTGTAGGAGCAGTCTACTCAGAATGAAGATAACATATGGATAGTAGACAGTGGTTGCTGAAGACACATGACTGAGAATATAAAATTGCTGAAGGATTTTAGTTTATTCTTTGGAGATACTGTTGCATTTGGAGGGGACCTTGGTGGTTCCATAACTAGTCAAGGAACAATTTTTAATGGTAAGCTTACACGGGATAAGGTAAATTTTGTAAAAGAGCTTAATTACAATTTGTTGTCAGTCTCACAAGTGTGTGACAAAAAGTTCACAACTGCATTCACATCTGATTCATTTTATATTCTTAAACATGAATCTGTGATTCCAAAAGACATGATTGTGTTACAAACCTCAAGACATGAGAACATGTATAAATTAGATATTAACAAGGTTAAATCAAATGATAATTCTACTGTTTCATATCCAATGTTGAAAAAATCAAATTAATCGACGATTAATCGTAAATCGCAAAATTGAAGATGAATTTCAGCAAGTCGACCAATTAATCGGGCCTTTGATTAATCGGAAAAAATCGAAAAAAATCGCCAAAAATCGTACGGTTTAAAAAAATCGGTCAACGAAAGTCAACCAAAAAAAATCAAATTAAAACCCAAAATTAGGGTTATTCTTCTAATCGACGATTTGAAGACAGAGAACTAGAGAAGGGCGACGACTAACCTTTAAATTACAAAGCTTACAAAAGAAGCAGCGGATTTGTTTGTAGGTAATTACTCCATGGTTGATTATATAGTTTAACCGATTTGATTTCCATCCATATAAGCAGCGATTTGCAGAAATTGTTTTTTTTTACTTGCTGCAATTTTTGATTTACTCCGTGTTGGCGTGTTCTTCGATTTGCTGTAAATGGTTTGTATCTTTGTATGATAGTATTTAATGGAGGGGACAATTACTTAGTGGGTGGGAGTAAAGTAAAGAAAGAGACAGTAGGTAGTGGTCATTAATAAACAATTTTTTTTTTTTTTTTGTGTTGGTGTTTTGTTTTCTTTGTATTCAATTTTTATATGAGTAATTTGTTTTTCTATTACTTGTTATTTGTTAATATTAAAATCTTAATAGTTTTAGTTACTTATAATGTAGTTAATAATGGAATCATCATCGGCTCAACATACGAATACTACAACTAGTGAAAATAATCTTAAACGAAATTCGGACGATATTGGATGGGTTTACGGAGAGTTGGTGGATAAAAACAATAAAGATAGGGTGAAATGTAAATTATGTAAGAAACCTATGGGTGGAGGAATTTATAGAATGAAACAACATATTGCGGGTGTAGGGTCAAATGTTACACATTGTAAAGTAGCAACGAAAGATGATATGATATTATGTCGAAATGCTCTTGAGGAGAACATACACAAAAAGAAGGCTAAACAAGTTTATGATAAAGTTTTGAGATCGGAGGTGAATATTCGTGATAATGAAACCGTTGACCTCGATGATGAAATGGAAGATTGTTTTGGAGAATTGAAGGAATCACGTAATTTTGGTCCTATGGATAGATTTGCAACTTCCAAAGGAGTCAAGGGAAAAGGCTCACAAAGTAATATTTCTAAGGTTGTCCGAAAAGAAAAAATGATCCGTGTGAAGGAATATATTTGTAAGTGGGCGTATGAATGTGCGATTCCATTTCATGCATTTGAAAGGGATATCTTTAAAGCTTTAGTGGAGGCGGTTGGTCAATTCGGACCGAATGTTTCACCTCCAACGAGATACGAGATGGGAGATACGTTCCTTAAAAAAGAAGTTGAAAAAACTAAAATTTCTTTGAAAAGGTACGCAGAAGAATGGAAAATCATTGGATGCTCTATTATGACCGATGCATGGTCCGGTAGAAAACGAAGAAGCATCATGAACTTATGTGTCAATTCAAAGTTAGGCACGGTTTTTTTGTCCTCCAAAGAATGTTCGGAAGAAGCTCACACAAGTGATAACATTTTTGAGTATGTGGATAAATGCATTGAAGATGTTGGTCCAAAAAATGTTGTTCAAGTTGTGACCGATAATGCGGCTAACAATATGGGAGCAGCAAAATTGTTGAAGGAGAAGAGACCAACAATCTTTTGGACATCATGTGCGACACATACTATTAATCTAATGCTTGAAGGTACTAAGTTTTCCTTTCTTGTAACTTTATTAGTTATATAATGTGTTTATATATAAATTATAAGTTTATTTGTTTTTAAAGCTATTGGCGGGCTACCGAGGTATAAGAAAACTCTCGATCAAGCAAAGAAGCTAACGATGTTTATTTACGCCCACCACAAGACATTGGCTATGATGAGACAACATACAAAGAAAAGGGATATTGTGAGACCGGGAGTTACAAGATTTGCATCCGCCTTTCTCACTTTACAAAGTTTGATGGAAAAAAGTGTCAACTTAGGCAAATGTTTACTAGTGAAGATTGGGAAAAATGTAAGTTCTCTAAGAAGGGCAAAGGTACGAAAGCTTATGGAACGGTGATATCTCCCGCATTTTGGAGCGGTGTAACATTATGTTTAAAGATTTTTGCACCGTTAGTCAAAGTTCTTAGGATGGTTGATGCCGATTGGAAGCCTTCCATGGGTTTTATATATGGTGAGTTAGAGAAGGCGAAAAAAGAAATTATTGTTGCTTTGAACGATAATGAAAAAGAATATTCGCCTATAATGACCATCATCTCCAAAAAGTCATCCAAAAGGCTTGATACATCTCTACATATTGCGGCCTACATTTTAAACCCATATTATTTCTATAATAATTTGGAGGTCCGAAATGATGTAGACGCGAATGATGCGGTAGTTGAGCTTGTTGGTATTTTATTTCCCGAAGACTTTGACATGCAAACCCAAATCTTGTCGGTCGAGTTGCCATTATACAAGTGTAAACTAGAAAAAAATGGTCGAATAGTTGCACTTAAAAAATGTGAGGTGAATGACGAGAAATTTGATCCGGGTAATGCAAATTCCAATAATATATATATTTTTTTAAACTTAGCATTTTAATAACATATTTGCATTAATTTTTGTAGCAAATTGGTGGGAAACTTATGGAGGCTCGACTCCTAATTTGAGGACAATTGCTATAAGGATACTTTCATTAACTACTAATTCATCGGGATGTGAGCGAAATTGGAGCACGATTGAAGGGGTTAGTAACTTTAAACATACCACGTATAATATATTTACTACATATTATTATATTATTAATGCATAATTTAAACTTCTTAGGTGCATACAAAAAAAAGAAATAGACTAGAGGCAACTAAAATGAACAATCTTGTTTTTGTTCAAGTTAATGCCAATTTAATTGAGAAAAACAAGAAAAGAAAGGCAAGAGGTCGTGAAGTACTTCTAGCGGAAGATAGTAGTCAAGCTAAAGATTGGATTGTTGATGGTGGTGTTGATGGTGGTGTGGATGAAGTTGAGCCGGGTCTAAGTTGGGAGGTGGTTAGTGAAGTCGCCGGTGTTGATGAAGTATTGACTAATAGGACAAGTGGTAGGACAAGTTCATCAAGAGAACTTTTTGATGAAGAATTTGAGTCGGAAAATGAGGAGGAGGATGATGAGGAAGTTGATGATTTTGAATACGAGTCGGATGGAGTTCAAATCATGGAACAATACGGGCAAGACGCGAATTAATTTTAAGCTACTTGAACTTTGAAGTTTATTTGAACTAATATGTTTATGTTTGACCTATTATTAGTTGATTTGGTATGTTTAATTGTCAACTAAATGTAAACTTTGAACTATTTATTATGGTATTTGAATTATTTTATTCATGTCACATATATATTTGAAAATTTACCCATAGAAAATAGGAATTCGATTAATTCGATTAATCCCGATTAATCCCTAGTCCCTATTTTACCGACTAGGTTCGCCTAGCGTTATTTACAACATTGTTCATATCTAAAATCACTGAGAAAGACTGTGATATGTGGCATAGAAGATTATGTCATATAAACCTTCAAAACATGAATAAATTGGTCAAGAATAACCTAGTCAATGGGTTATCTAAAAAAGAAATTTTTCTTAATAATCACTCTATTTCATATGTGAAAAGTAAATAGCACAAATCAAGTTTTAAACCTCAAAACTTAGTGGATACAACCATTCATCTTTTACACATGAATTTTTTGGTCCAATAAGTGTAAAATTTATTGGTCTAAAATATTACTCTTTAGTTATTATTGTTTTCTTAAATATTGATAAAATATAAAACATTTGATATTATGAGATCATTGTGTAAATTGAAAATTTTAATAATAAGCTTTTAAAAATTTGATATACATAAAAAAGATTTAATTGGTTTTAGTATCTAATTTTACAATTATGATATAAAAATCGATCCTAGATAAGATCTGAAGGGTTAGGCATGGTTAAGTGTTGTTAGTTTTATGAAAACCCAATAAGAATTAAAAGATAAACAAGGGAGATGTCAACGTAGACTGAAAAAAAGAAAAAGAGGGAAGAACAGAAAATCATCCAACAACTTTTCTTTCTTTTCAATTCCAATTGATTGATTGGGATATGAAGAGGCATAATCATAATAATATATTTTCAACATTAATCTATTTTTATTTATTTAAAACAGCAATCGCAGATGGAGGATCTTTCACCTCATGTGATAACATTTCTGTATCAGTAAGATCCTCTCTTTATCGCTAATTCACTATTAATGTAGCTGTTTTTCATATATTCTTCACAAATACTAATTCAATGTTATTCATTCTACTGAATATTATGTGTTGTATGTTCAAATATTTCAGGTAAAGATCAATATTTGGGTCAATGGTGTTGAAGGCCAAACATTAGAGGGTCTAAGTGCAACGTTTAGTGCAAATATTCCCAAAACAGCTAATGGACTTGCTAAACACTCTCTTGTATTAACAAATCCCTCAAATTGTTGTTCCAATTTGTCCGAGGAGGTGTTGTAATCTGCTCATCCCTAACAACATTTTCTGAATTCTTTTTAATTTTTAAATATAAATGTGGATTTATCAACCTCTTCAACAGTTATCTGGGTTTACCGCCTTGGCCCGTCGAGGTGATTGTGACTACCTCATCAAAGCGAAAGTGGCACAGGCCGCAGGTGCAGCAGCCCTGGTAGTCATAAATGATAGTGAAGGTCGTATATTCATGCAATTGGCATTTTTTTTTATCTATATGACTGGTTTGGTTATTTGCACAACATTCATCTGAGGTCACAAATTGGACGGGTTGGTTGATTTCAGATAAATGTGATTATAAATTTGTTTGATCATATCAATTATCATCTTATTTTATGAATAAAATGATTTAGAAGGTTAAGTTAACTGCGTCAAAAATGAACTTTGGTTGATGACCCTTTCCTTTTTTAGCTATTATTGTTTAGGTTTTACTGGCTTGATCCATTAGAGATAAAGCATAAACTGAATTAGCCCATTTCAAAGTAAATTGGTCGAAATTTGCCACCTCTCTCCTCTCTCTACCTATTTTTTAACTCTTTCTGGAATTACAATCTTTCTTACGGTATTGTCTTGCAGATATTCAGGAAATGGGTTGCTCTGAAAAAACTGCCTTGAACATAACTATTCCTGTTGTGATGATCTCAAAGCTCGGAGGAGATGCTTTGAATAAATCTCTATCAGGAGGAGGCCAAGGTAACCATTGATTTACATATATTTTAATAATTTTTACTTAGTTGTACAAGAATATACCCCTCCCCCTCTTAAGGTTGTAACAATCATTGGGTATATAAATAACATGTGATGGTCTAGTAACTTACACTTTTTTTCTCCTGTATATATTAAATTTGATCAGTTTATTTATTTATTTTTTCAAAAATGTAGTGGAACTTGTAGTATATGCACCGGAAAGCCCATTAATTGACCCTGGAGCGGGCTTTTTATGGTTGATGGCAGTTGCAACCGTAGTCATTGCTTCACTTTGGTCTGAGATCACCAAAAGTGAGGACAATGAGCGCTATGACCAGCTTTCACCAAAGGTTCAAAAGCACCTCTCTGAACCACATTTGTTTTGTGTTATTTGGTAGATATCAGAGATGGCATTTTCGAGTCATTTACGGGTGAATGGATCTATTATGGTTACGTTTTTTTCTCTAATGGGTCAAGAGGGTAACTCTAGAAAAACTAGCTTAAATGTAAATGGGTGAAATGGATTGAAAGGGTCAAATTGGTCGAAGGTCTTGAATTGTGTATTCAAAATGTCTAAATTAGATTGCACTTGTTATGATATGTAACACATTAACTATCAATAAAATTTCATAACGAAAAGATAAAAAAGTGTATGTGGTCAGCCCAACCTGTTACAACCCGATTTGATCAGTTCCCCAAGCAGAAAGGCATGTGTGGTTAACTTTTTTTCATAGTGAACAGAAAGGGGTGTTTGTCTATGCTTATTTAAAAGTGTTACATCCTATGTATGTGTTTTTTCATAGCTTAAATCAGATATCTCAAATTTTATGCTCTGCTAACAAGTAAAACTGACATATTTTTTCTTAGTTTCACAAACAATAAAAGCCAGGGTTTACTACAATATTTAGGGCTTATATGCTACTTTCCTGAAAAAACTGAAATCTGAAATTGAGTTAGAAAAGTCGAAGGGGATACATAAAATGGGTTGGGGGCACATGTAATGATTGGGCTATGCATATTAAAAAAATACATTTGTTTAAGTCTGCCACTGTTTTTATTAGGAGCTTATGACTTATGATTTGTAAGCTCATAAGCTTTTGTTAAGTGTTTGGCTTAGCTTATTAGCTTATTGTGATATTTAAAGATAAAAAAGTTAGAGAAGCCCATAAGCCACATAAAAGATAAAACTTAACCAAACACTGCAAGAGTGCGTATTTGTTGATAAGCTAATAAGCTCATAAACCTGCTAAATAAGCTAAAACAAACACCTTCATAGTTCTGTTCTATCTTGTGCTTCACATCTGACTTGTAAATTTTCGTTAATTGGGCAGCCTCACAAGGATGATGAAGAGAATGAAATTATTGAAATGAGTACAATGAGTGCTATAATCTTCGTTATTACAGCATCAACCTTTTTAGTGCTGCTCTATTTCTTTATGTCATCTTGGTTTATCTGGATCCTGATTGTATTTTTCTGCATTGGTGCTATCGAGGTATCCAATATTTTATAAATTTTACGTATATAATCCATGTCGTACAAACAAATATGCCTACTTATTTCTTATTATGTTTATGATCAGGGAATGCATTCATGTATAGTGGCACTGATAAAGAGGTAATCTAGTACTGAATTTTGTTGTGGCTACTCAATGGTCTACAAATCAACATAAACTTTGTTTCTCATATATTTCTTTTTATTGTTCCTTTTCCTGCACAGAAAATGTAGAAATTGTGGTCAAAAGACAGTCAACATGCCATTTTTTGGGACGACAACTGTCATGTCTCTATTGGTGCTTCTATTTTGTATGGCATTTGCAATATTCTGGGTATGGACTCGAAAGGAATCTTATTCTTGGGTTGGTCAAGACATTCTAGTAAGCTACTTCCATAACATTCTACATGTATTTTCGGTTTTCCTAAAAATTTTTTCCTACTTTTAATACTAATAGTCTTTCTACAGGGAATCTGTTTGATAATAGCGGTGTTACAGTTGGCGCAATTACCCAATATTAAGGTAAAAACTATCATTGTTATTATTATTTTTTAATAATATGTAAAGTATTAGGTTTTCTCATGATGTTTTTATTACAATCCAGGTTGCTACAGTTCTTCTTTGTTGTGCATTTATGTATGACATCTTTTGGGTTTTCATATCTCCTATTTTCTTCCATGACAGCGTTATGATTTCAGTAAGTGCTACTTTCCCGACCTAAATTTAAAACTAGCTAAAAAATGTCTTTGTTATTCTAGTTTTTTGTTATATTTATTATAATGTTCTATGTTTTATTTTATACAGGTTGCTCAAGGTGATAGCAGTAGTGGAGAAACAATTCCTATGGTTTTAAGGTTTCCACGCCTCTTTGATCCTTGGGGTGGATATAGTATCTTGGGCTTTGGGGATATTCTTTTTCCAGGCCTACTTCTCTCGTTTACTGTTAGGTATGTATTCCACCACTCACTCTACGTTTATCACGATCTGTGTTCACATCAGTTAAGCCATTTACCTAAACATGGGTCAATTTGGGTTGTATTTTATCTCCAGCGGTTGAAACGGGTAAAAAAAAATCAACCTAGCTAAAAGGGGAAAGATGTCAAATAGGTCAAAAGCCGCTCACTGTGTTTTCGAACATCCTACTATGTATTAGAAGAAAAATTAATATTTATTTGAACACTATAGTCTTTATAAATCTTATGTAATACATTAGTTTCAAATAAAATAAATAAAATATAGATAAAAAGGACAAAGAAAGTGTTGACGGCTTGGACCAGCCCAGCCTGATCTGATCTTCATTAGAAAATTACCTGTTCTGATCCAAACTCGTTCTGACTATAACTAAAATCCAAAGGACACTTGCAGATACTCTATGTTAGAAGGATTTAACGTTATTTGTTTCCTTATAATTATCTAGTATTGTTGGAATCACAGATCTTGTGGTTATTAAGATTTATACTGTGAAAGACCTATGATTTGGAATTCATAATTGTTAGTTTGTTTAAGGATGCATTTCATTTCTTTCAGCTAGTGTGAGTTAACAATTTCATTTCTAGCAGATCCTAAAACATTACATTCATACTCTATTTATCATCACGTTAGTTGATTTTTCTATTTCAGGTATGACAAAGCAAAAAAGAGGACATGGCAATATGGTTATTTTGTGTGGTTGGCAATTGGCTATGCATGCGGTGGGTATTCTTACATTTTATTTTTGTAAAGAGTCACAAAATATCTGTAAATCAAATTGTGCATGGTAAGCATGAGCTTTAACCCAAAGGTAATTGGGATACAGAAAACAGCTCTAGTGAGAAACCCCATTTTCAAATTGATTCAAAAGCTAATTCAAAACGATTACAGACAGGGTACTTATACGTATTTAACAACTATAACTCACTATCACCAATCAGAATTAGACACGAGCAGTTTCAAATTGCTTATTGGTTACAGTTAAAAGACCAAACTACCCTTAATGAAATGCTACATAACAGTGCATTGCATAGAACTAATCTTGCCTTTGTTATGCAGGTCTTTTGTTAACATACTTGTCATTGTACTTGATGAACGGTCATGGTCAACCTGCTCTGCTCTATCTTGTTCCTTGTACACTAGGTAATTCAGTTACTTTTATGAAGACTTCACAATTTTTAATTCATTTACATGAAACTGTTCGAAATTCACCTAATATGCATTCTAATGTGTACAGCATCCAAAAGAATTCTTTCCCAAAATAATTCGATTATGATCTGAATAATATAGTTTCTATGATCATATCAGTACAAATTTTAGTTATGAAATTAAAACAAGGATGGGTTGGACCCGACTTATTACACGTGTTATCTTAATCCATATTGAGGGCTTAGAACATATTACTATCTGTTGTACAATATTTACAATCTCTTCTTACGTGCTGTTTTGGCTTTAACGTAGGGACTTGTATCATATTGGGTTTGGTGAGAGGCGACCTGGAAGAGCTTTGGAATTATAACGCAAATGAATCCGAGCAACCTTTAGTCGTAGGTCAAGAAGTAGAAGAAGCTTGATTCATATCATATCTACATGTACTCATTATGTACCTACCTTTTGTATGCTTCAAATATATTTTGCACAAATGACACTAATTCATTTTTTATTTTTATTTTTGTTTTGTTTAATATCAATATATAGCATCAACTCTTTATATGTTTACTCTTGTGCTTGTTTTTGTTATTCCGTTGCTTAAAGTGCACATGTGTGTTATGACTTATTGGATTTGGTGAGAGGCGACCTGGAAAAGCTTTGGAATTATAATCAAAATAAATCCAAGGAACTTTTAGTCGTAAGACAAGAAAAAGAATATATCATATCTCCTTGTGCTCATTATGTACCTACCTTGCACGGACGGCTCTAGGCCGAGAGGGGCCTAAAATTAGTTTTAAACGGGGCCTTCTTAAAGTTTAAAACACTAAAAACAAAATTAAGGCGGGCATATTAATTAGAGTGATACTCTCTAAATATATAATTTCTGTTAAACTCTTTAATTAAGATAATAACTGAAGAGCGTTGTTATCGAAATTTCTATTGAACTATTTCAAACTTTCGAGGTTGAAAGAGAATTAATTTTTTATTGAACACAAAAAACCCAAAATATGCTCGTACTTTATATTATAAGTTAGTTTGAAGAGGTAAATTATATAAAATATAATTATCCTCTACTTTAAATCTTGTGAACTCCTATGAAAATGTGCATTATATTATTATCAAATTTGTTATGATTAAATATTATTTACACAACATAATGTGCCCATCTTGGGCTTGGGTGTTGGGCCTGGGTGGGTTTGGGCTTAGATGTTGGGTGTTGGGTTTATAGGCTGGTATTGGGCTTTGGTTGGTTTTGGGCTTTAATTTTTTTTTTCTTTTTCTTTTTTTAGATTAGTATCAAATAAAAAATATACTTTCCGAATCAAATAATCTCACGAAAACGATGCCTTTTTCTTGGCTTGCGAATGTAAATTTACATTATTTAATGGTCATAGTGCAGGCTGGAACATAAACCCCGAACTCGTGCAACGCACTGGTCACCTACTCGTTAGATTTAAAAAGTGTTTTCTAGTTTTAAAGTAGAGTTAATTACATAATTGGTCCCTGTGTTTGTTCCAAAACAACGGGTCCAGTCCCTGGGTCACAATTCGTTCGGGTCCAGTCCCTGGAGCCTATCTTTGGTTGCACGTTTGGTCCCTCCCTCTAACAATCGTTAAAAATTATCGTTAAATGTCCCATGTGACAGGTACATGATGGGTAAAATAGTAAATTCGCAGTTCTTTTCCCCCCATTTCTTTTCCCCCTTTATATAGATCTTTCTTCTTTTCCCCCATTTCTTTTCCCCATTTCTGTAAAATCTTTTCCCCCATTTCTTTTCCCCCTTTATATAGATCTTTACCACCGTCACCGCCACCGCCACCAAACCCTCCTCCGTCTGCCTAACCCCGACGAGATAAAAAAGGGATAGCGGAACAGAGTTCTACAGTATCCTTGACAGCTTTAAGATAATTAACAGCTGCCCAAACAACAGTCAACCGATCCATCATCTTCTCCCACGGTCGACTAATCTCGGCCACGACGGTTCCAAACTCTTCTCCAATTCACTCGAATCACTTCTCTAAAACACATTTACATTTTTCACCATGATTACTATAAGCAAATCAATCAATAAATTAGAAAAAAAAGAAAAAAAACTTACGGGCTTGTTCAACAAGGCATGCATTCCAGGGCGAACATGACAAGCATCGATCCAATCGAAAGGAGGAAACTCGAATTCCTTTAGTAACAAATTATCTTCAGCGATGACGGCGGTCGAAATTGAGGATACGACGGCGGAAGGTGGACGGATTAGAGTGGCGCGTGAAGACGACGGCGGCGGTCGAAATTGAGGATACGATTGTTAGACGGAAGAATGAGAAGATGTTTATTACTGAAGAATGAAGGAGACCCAAAAGGGCAGATTCTAAATTTGAGAAGATGTTTATTACTGGAATGGAATGGTGATTTAATTATTACAGATTCTAGACCAAAAGGGAAGAATGTTGAGAAAGAGGAGGAGTTAGGTGATTTAATTATTACTGAAATGATTTAATTAGAGTGGGAAAGGAAAAATTACTTTTTTACCCATCACATGTCCGGCACATGTCACACTTAACGTTAAAAGTTAACGATTGTTAGACGCAGGGACTGGACCGGAACGAATTGTGACCCAGGGACTGGACCCGTTGTTTTGGAACAAACACAGGGACCAATTATGTAATTAACGATATCTTTTTAGATTTAAAAAGACTAGGATCTACGAAGCGGTCCCAATTGAATTGAATTGGGTGATTCAGAGAAATGACATTGGCAGCAGGGATCGGCTACGTTTTGTTATCAGTGGGTCCTTCTTTGGCTGTGTTCGTGACCGTCATCTCCACTAAACCCTTCCTAATCCTCACTCTTCTCTCTAGGTTGCTTTCATTAATTTAATCGGTTTTCATGAAATATTTGATGCTATATATTGAACGGATGGATATTTGTTTTACATTTGTAGTACACTCGTATGGCTCATTAGTTTGATTGTCTTATCTGGAGTTTGGAGGGTCTTTCTTCCTCTTAGTTCAACACCATCCTGGCCTTACGCTATTCTTATTCTAACTTGTATTGCTTTTCAAGAAGCTCTCCGCCTTCTCTTATGGAGACCTTACAAGTATATCTCTTACACTCTTTCATGGAATATCTCTTACTAGTCTTCATTTGTATCTGTTTTTTCATGGATCAGGAAGCTCGAAGACATGTTAGATGCCTTTGCTGATAGACTTGCTAAACCCCGCCTCTATCTCACCGATAAGATGCAAATCGCCCTTGCTGCTGGTCTAGGTCATGGTCTCGCTCATGCAGTCTTTTTCTGCCTCAGCCTTTTAACTCCTTCATTTGGCCCTGCAACATTTTATGTTGACAACTGCTCTTATGCTCCCTTTTTTCTTATTTCTGGTAAATCTCCCATGCCAGAGTTTCATCATTCTTGCTTTACTTAAATGGTAGAATCATATGACGTGTTCCTTGTAATCTGCAGCAATTATTTCCCTTGCCTTTGTGACAATCCACACCTTCTCCATGGTCATTGCATTCAACGGATATGCCCAAGGAAATAAGACCGACCAACTCATCGTGCCAGCCATTCATCTAATTGCTGGAACATTGGTAACACCCTCTTGTTTCTATATGTTATCGTCAATCTCTTTCGTTCATTTGTAGGAACAGTAAACCTGTCACTAACCTGAACAAGAAAACTACCAGTGCTGAAATATGTGGGTTAAGTAATCACGGGTCAAATCAGCTGTTGGTCAGAATGAATAATTTTTTAATGTGGGTCAAATGTCTCAGAATGACCTGCAAACAATTTTTGGTCTTTTCTTTTCTTAAAATTTATAAATAATTAAGATTAATAATCCTAGTTTTGAAATAAAACCGTGTTAGGAGGTTTTATCCATTTTGAATACACTTTGGATGACGTTCACGCTTAACCTATTTGATCTGTTTTGCACTTAGCTCATTTTTAAAGGTTTGCCCATTTGACCTTTTAAAGGAAATGTATAGACCTAAGTTGGCCCGTTTGTTCCTAAGTGGATCATAGTTGCTACTTGTAAACTACACTTATGCTAAATTTTGTGTTTATGAGCTCGCATTACAAGAAAAAGCCGTATGTCACGAATGTGGTGTTGAGTAGAAACATAATAGCTAAAAGGAGGGGAACCCTGTACAAGTGTGTGCTCTGTGAATACTAAGATTTGAAAATTATGATATGGGCATGCATTCTTGTATGTGTGTAGCTAAGACAAATCAAGACAGACGTCATCTTATATATAACAATCTACATCTATAGAGTAAACATATACTTAAACTTCAAAATAATATTGCATTTTTCTTGATAATCGAAGTTATAGAATGAAAGGGTGTGTTGTTGAATTTCCGTATTGCTTCTCCTGTAATCATATTTTGATACACCTCCAAAGGACCTTATCTATGATTATTTCAATGTGTTACATTATAACTGATAATCTGATTCTATCTCATTGTGATTATTTAATATCACATAGTCAGTTTCAACATGCACATCCACACACCGTATTATTCTTTTTTAGTGTTGTGTTACTGACTGAACAAAGTTATATCCTTTTGTATGCAGACTCTTGTAAATCTGGCTCCGGGTGGTTGTATCGTTGGTATCCCACTCCTGTATATGGTGGCGTTGTCGACCTTAGCCTACTGTGGAAAGATGGTTTGGAGGAGATTGACCGAAACTCAAATTAGGCTCCCCCATCCAAATCAGTGATATATTCGTTTGTATTCTTTTCACTATAAACCAACCATTTCTGGTCAACATTGTTAGATTACGGGTTCATCGTTGGTTGGCTTATTGTAAAACTATTTCCACCTTTTTGAAACGACTATGTATGCTTTTGTATAGTTGCCATGACTTTAGTTGGTGAGCATATGGCATGATATCTGTTGCTACTTTCTATTCCTAAGTAGAACCAATACAAGTTTTTCTTGAGACCTTTACCACAACATTTTTGTTATCTTCATTGATAGTGTTAGAAAGAAAAAATATTCGAAAAAGAAAAACTTCCAAGCTTTAAATTCAGTTCACGTGTGATCTTTTTGGTTTTTTCTTTCCGGGTTTAGTTCAATCATATATTACATAATGTATTGAGGTTTTAGAATCCACATTTGATTATAAAATGACATACGATTGCTTAACGAGTTTCATATTTATACGAAAACGAAACAAATTAATTTGCAGTGTTAAAGTGATAAATCACCTTCACGGCATAATCTATATATTATATAAGATTTTTATGGTGTTAAAATCACACATGGATTTATATATAGAAGTTTCAATATCCACCTAGAAAACAAAATGGCCTAATGAAAGAGGAGTACACAACTATGACATATTGCACATTATGAGATAAGTTAATTTTATAAATGTTATTGAAATTGGTTTTTTATTTAAATCTAACTTCTAAGCCATTGAATAAAAAAAATATATAATAAATGTCCATATTTTCTAACCATAAATTTTTTTAAAGAGTAAACTGTATTTTCATCCCTAAAGCTTTTTAAATTTTTTTTTTCTTTTTTTTTTTAAACTTAATAAAATGTCATTAACATATTATAAACCGACCAAAGTGCAATCTTTTCCATTTTTTTTTCCTTTTGCAAATACAACGTAACATCTTCCCAAAACCCTTCCACCACCTCAGGGATGGAGTCAGAGGTTTTTTGGTACGAGGCAAACTAAAACGAACTTATCAAATGAATAAATTCTTATTGTGGGCAAAGTCTAAATTTTCTACTTTTATGAGGGTTAAACTTTAAAAATAGAATAAATATAACTATCTTTAATCTTTAATCTTTAATATATAATAAAAGGGTGCCTTAAATGTCACGTGGCGAAATAAAGTCTCTTGGATGGCTTAACCTCTTTGATTTCGACCGTTATATCAGATTGATGATATCATCAAAAACTATTTTTATTTTAGACCCTTTTACAATACATAATTACATTCTATTTTTCATTCTATCTCCACTAAAATAAAAAACATAATTATAATTTAGTTATAAACTTTCTCAATTTAAACTATTTACGTTATTGTTATTCTAAAATCACCTAATACAAAATATTAAAACATATGTATAAACATAAATGTGTATATGTTATTATAACTATAAATAATATATGTGTATAACTGTTAAGATATATACATATATATATATATATATATATATATATATATATATATATATATATATATATATATATATATAGGGGTAGGTTAATGTAAAAAGTTTTTAAAATAAAAAGGATAGGAAGGATTGTGGGCCACTCATTTAGTCAACAAAAAGGGGGTTTGAAAAAGTCAACGCGGTGGCAGTTTGGTAATATTTTCAAACTTTCATCCCCTTTTGGTAATAAAGCAGAAATCTTTTTTTTTTTTTTTTTTTTTTTTTTTTTTTTTTTTTCATTTTACCCGATTACTCATTTTTTGAATCTCTGTGCATAACTTTTATCAATAACGTGTGCATCGGTTTTATGTGCATCAAAAACTCCTATATAAAAAATACGAACATTGTGTATCGGTTTTTATAAAATAACTTGTGCGTTAATTTTATGTAAGTTTTTTATACAAAAAATTAAAAAACACTGTGCATAAATATTAAATATATTTGTGCATAAATTACAAAAAATTTGTGCATAATTTTATAAAACCAATGTGTATAAGTACCAAATCAAAATACTCTGCAAGTATTGTTACAAAAACCCCCGACCATCTTTAAATCTCAGTCATTTCAAAACAGACATGGAAAGATAATGAAGTTTGATTTTCAAGAAAAAGGAACTTAGTTAACAAACACTAATACATTGCTTCATTTCCTACCATAAAAAACTAAATAAGGAACCTGATCAAAAATCATGTATATAGGACAAAACAAAGAAATCAATAGATAAAAAATTGTATATAGGACAAAACAAAGAAATCAATAGAAATCAATAGATAAAAAATCATGTATATAGGACAAAACAAAGAAATTTGTAGAGTGCAGAACATAGACTAGAGAAGACGTCGTTCATGGAAGCATCAACCATGTCATCTTCTTCACACCATATTTCGAAACCTTGAGGGCTCCTGTTGACACGAGGAAGAAGGCGGCGGAGGAAGAAGGCGGAGCTGCGGCGGAGGTCACCGGCGGCGGGAGCTGCGGCGGAGGTCACCGCCACTGTTCTTCTTCTTCACCGCCACTGTTTCCGGCGAGGTCACCGGCGGAGCAGATTCATCGGAGGAGGAGCAGATCTACGTTAGAGAGAGAGAGAGATATTTTTGTTGATTTTGGTTATGTTAGGGTTGATTTTGGGATTTAAAAGTGGATCTGAAATTTGTGTTGTAAAAAGACGATTATACCCTTTATAATATAATAATGGGTTTTTTTTTTCTTCTGACACGTGACAACCCCTTGTCCCTCCCTATCCTTTTTATTTTCCAAGCCTTTTTACTTGATCCTTGTTCTATATATATATATATATATATATATATATATATATATATATATATATAGGGTGAGGTTCAAATGGGATCCTCAATTTTCTAGAGATCCAATGATCCACTTTTTAGCCACACAAATTCACTTAGGAGTCAAAACCACAAAGGCTTCCTAGCCATTCACTTTTCCCTTTATATATATATATATTTTTTTTCATTTTTTTTTTTCGTTTTTTAATTCGGTTTCTTTTTTTTTTTGCTATGTTTTACTTAACTTTTTTTTTTTTTTCAAAATCACATGTGATTTTTTTGTAAAAAATTGAAATCACATGTGATTTTCAAAAACCAAAATTTATAAATTTTAATATCACACGTGAATTTTTTTTTTTTGTCGAAAATCACATGTGATTTTCAAAAACCAAACTTTATAAATTTTAAAGTCACACTTGAAAAATTTGTTTCTCGAAAATCACATGTGATTTTATAAACAAAATAGTTTGTAAGTTAAAAATCACATGTGATTTTGTTAAAAAATAATCAATAATTTATTAAAATCAAACATGATTTACCCATAAAATATTTGTAGATTGAAAATTACATGTGATTTTTAAAAAGTAAGGTTGAAAATCAAATGTGATTTTCGAAAAAAAAAAAAAAAAAAAAAAAAAAAAAAAAGTAAATAAAAAGGAAAAGAAAAAAGTAAATTTTTTTTTTAGAAAAATAGTAAAAAAAAAAGGAACAAAAATATAAGGAAAAATGGGTGGTTAGGAAGGGATCCCTGGATCTCTAGCAAATTAGGGATCCTTTTTGAACCCCAATCTATCTATCTATATATATATATATATATATATATATATATATATATATATATATATATATATATATATATATATATATATATAGAGGTGGGTTCAAATAGGAACCACTAAATATTTGAGAACCATTAGGAACCAATATTCACCAGTGTATATACATATGATATTCACCGGTGTATATATATATATTATATTCACCAGTGTATATATATGATATTCACCAGTGTATATTTAATATGATATTCACCAGTGTATGTATATACACTGGTGAATATCATATATATACACTGGTGAATATTGGTTCCTAATGGTTCCTAATTATTTGTATGGTTCTCATTTGAAACCAACTCTATATATATATATATATATATATATATATATATATATATATATATATATATATATATATATATATATATATATATATAGGAGTAGGATCAAGTAAAAGTTTTAAATTTGTAAAAAGTTGAGGAAGGAATATGGGAATGACATATGGATGCTTAGGTGACCTTAAAAAAAAAATTATTTTTTTAATAAAAAATAATATTATTTTTTATTTTTTTAATTAAAAAAATAATATTTTTTTATTAGAAAAAAAAAATCAAAAAAAGATTATTTTGGAAAAAAAAATTGAAAATTTTTTGATAACGTCATCTGCAACGTCATATGATGCACACAAAAAATATGATTCACATTAATGATGCATAAAAATATGATTCACATTAATGATGCACACAAAAAAAACTATAATATTCAACTATGATGCACACATAAATGTTCATCATAGGTGTGCGCATCATAAATGTGGATCATATTTTTTTCGAAGCCAACAAAAAAAATTCCTCGAAAAAAAAAGATATTTCGATTTTTTTTTTAAATATATTTTTTTGTTAAAAATAATATTTTTTTATTAAAAAAATAAATTTTTTTCCAAAGTTGCCGCATGTCACTTCCACAATGCTTCCTCAATTTTTTATAAATTTAAGACTTTTCACAAGAACCCTCCCCGATATATATATATATATATATATATATATATATATATATATATATATATATATATATATATATATATATATATATATATATATATATATATATATATATATATATATACTGACTGAAGCTTCGCCCATGTACCACCTATGACTACATGCCCCCTTTTAACACCCGAATGTAACCTACCTCTCCCACCACTAACAAGTGTGAGCAAAATAAATGGACGAAGTCGGTGACGGTTTTTTTGTAGCACGTTAATTGTTGTGTCGCAACCGATGTGAGGCAAGGTATGATGAAGCCGGTGATGGTGGTGGGTTACTAGACATGGTGACAAAGAACGGTTGTTTATGTGGATCATATGTAGGTGGTGACAGTAGTGGGTCTACATGACGTCGTTGTTGTAAGATGAATTAATAGCGCTATAAATTTCACCTTTAGGGCAGGAAAAGGGAAGAAACAAAAGTAAAGAGAGTCTAGAACTGGGTTGTTATGTTTGAAGAACTAGGAGGATAGTATTTTGGTTAATTTATAACAATTTAAAAGACATTTCTTAAGTTTAATATAAAGAAGGGAATAATACGAATTAAAAAGTTAAGGCAGAAGGAGAATAAATAAAATTTGAAATAATTAAATTTGATGGTTTCAATAAATACAAATATATGATAATGACTAACTATTCTAGTGATAAGATAAGTACATTATTATTATACAACTAATACACCCCAATAGGCGAAGCGGGAGGACGTCGAACGCTAAGACTATCTCGAAAATTGTCAAATAGAATATGTGGAAGTCCCTAAGTAAAAATGTCGACAATTTGATAAAAGATGTCGAAAATTTGATAACGGGAGGGAACATGGAGAACTCGAACTTCACCTCGTGCTACTTTTTCCCGAACAAGATAAATGAAGGTTTCTTTGTAGGATACTCAACTCAAAGCAAAGCATTCAGAGTATAAAACATCAAAAACAGAATTGTGATAGAAAGCAAAAATGTGACTTTCAGTGAGAAGACAATGAATGCTACTGGAGAGGGACCATATTGGTTATTTAATATTGATGAACTAACCAAGTTTTTGAATTCTTACTTTACAGGTCAAAGTGAAAAAGAAACTGGAGATGGTGTTAATACTGGTGAATCAGCTAAAACTTGTGACTCGGTTAATACTGGTGTATCAATTGAAACTGGTAAATCAGTTAACATAGGTCAATCATTTTCTACTGGTGACTCTGTTAAGTCTGGTCATTCAGTTACTACTGCTTCATCTGAACGGGATGAACAATTTGTCTATTTTCCATATATCACCATTGATCCACCTGGAGTGTTTCAGCCCAAATCCTCAGATGATGGTAGCTTCAAAGACATGGATCAAGATACGAATGTTAGTCATTCGAGCAGTAATAAAGATGAGAAGCTACATAATGCATATGGAGAAGAAATCATTACAAGTAGTAACCCAGAAGACAGTACAAATTCTCCTCAATCCCAAAATGATGAATTGCCAGAGCAAAATGATACAAATCTGACTCAAAAAATAATAGAAGATCAGTATCAAACACATAGGATCAATAAGAATCATCCACTGCAACAAATCATTGGTGACTTGAACTCCACACTCCAAACAAGGAGAAAATTACACCACAACTTCAATGAGTGTCTATTAGTGTGTTTTTTTGTCTCATAATTAACACCAAAGAAGGTAGAACAAGCTATTAAAGACCCAAGTTGGATTGAAGCAATGCAGGAAGAATTACTATAATTCAAACTTCAAGTAGTTTGGACATTGGTAGTACTTCCTAGTGGCAAGAGAGTAATTGGGACCAAATGGATTTTCAAGAATAAAACTGATGAAAGAGGGATTGTCATCAAAAATAAAGCAAGATTGGTAGCACAAGGATATACTCAGGAAGAAGGAGTTGATTATGATGAGGTATTTCCCCAGTAGCAAGAATTGAAGCTATAAGGATTTTTCTGGCTTTTGCCTCATTTAAAGGATTTACTGTGAACCAAATGGATGTCAAGAGCGCATTCTTATATGGGAAGATTGAAGAGGAGGTGTATGTTTGTCAACCTCCAGGATTTGAAGATCCTGACCATCCAGATATGGTGTACAGACTTGATAAAGCATTGTATGGTCTACATCAAGCTCCTAGAGCTTGGTATGTCACATTATCGGTATACCTTCTCCATCATCAATTCAAGAGAGGTGCAATTGACAAAACCGTGTTTATCAAGAATGTTGGAAATGACATTATGTTTGTGCAGATTTATGTGGATGACATTATTTTTGGGTCTACTAATGACAAGTTGTGCAGAGAATTTGAGCATATGATGCATAAGAAGTTTAAGATGAGCTCCATGGGAGAACTAACTTTCTTTTTAGGACTACAGGTGAAGCAGAAACCAACTGGTATCTTTATCCATCAAGCAAAATATGTTAAAGACATATTAGAGAAATTTGGATTTCAGGATTGCAAGAGTGCAAGAACACCAGTAGAAACCCACAAGCATTTAGAGGCTGATCCTGAGGGGGAGGATATGGATGAACATTTATACAAGTCAATGATAGGATCGTTGATGTACTTAACTGCTTCAAGACCAGACATAATGTTCAGTGTATGTGTGTGTGCAAGATATCAGACTAGTCCTAAAGTTTCATATCTGACCGCAGTAAAGAGAATTTTCAAATACCTGAAGGGTAAGCCATATCTGGGATTGTGGTACCCAAGAGACTCTCCTTTGAACTTATTTCATATACGGTCGGTGACTATGGAGGAGAAAATCTGGATAGGAAGTCAACATCAGGAGGATGTCAGTTCTTTGGGTCTAGATTGATTTCTTGGCAATGCAAGAAACATACTAATGTTTCTACATCTTCTACAGAAGCATAGTATGTTGCTGTTGTGCTCTGGATTCAGAATCAATTGATGGATTATGGTATTTCTTCCCTACATACTCCTATTTTTATTGATAATAAGAGTACCATAAGCATTGTTAATAATCGAGTAAAGCATTCCAAAACCAAACACATAAAAAATTCTTTTTCATTTTATCAAGGATTGTAATGAAAAGAAACTTATTCAGGTAGTCAAGATTCATACTGATAATCAATTTGCAGATCTTTTCACAAAAGCCTTTGATGTGGGAAGATTTAATTTCTTGATCAATAGTATTGGCATGATTAATCCTGTTTAAGTTCTTTTTTTTTTAAATTATGACTTTGTGCTTGAAACATGTTGTATATGTTGTTTGAAAAGGTTAATACTGGTAGTTATTACTGCTGAGAGTTAATACTGGTAGATGTCTGAAACAGTTACTACTGATGATTCCTTCTGATAGTGGTTATTAATGTCACTAGTTAATACTTGTGGAAGTTACTACTGCCTTTGGGAATGTGTTATTTTTGTTGTTTCTACTGCAGGGACTAATCGGTATAAATAGAGAAGTATTCAAGGATTATTAAATATCGTTCAAATCAAGTTTTCGCTCTCTCTATAAAACCTCTTTCGCTCTCCTTAAACCCTAATATCTGTTCGACGAAAGCTATTAATCTGATTAATCCTTTAACCCTAAAAATCTTTTGAGGGCGAATCAACAATTAGCTTTTGGGGTATTCCACAACATTTTTGTTGATCTAGAACTTCATCCAGAAGCCATTGATTTTCATCCTATCATCACCTTCCTTCGCCAATCTCGAATACGTTATGTTTTAACGGTTAACCTTGAGGTTTATGAAAAACACATAAGGGCGTTCTGGAATACGGCTCTTTTTAAGGAGGTGGATGGCATTCAACGGATTAGGGAACATGAAGATAAGAGGGAAGTTATTGTTACAGAGTCCACCATTCGATCTCATCTTGAACTTCAAGATGACTCTGGTATAACATCTCTTCCTAACAACGAACTATTTGAAATTTTTGAACGAATGGGGTATGAAAGAAGCTTAACTAAATTTACCTTTCAAAAAGCGTTTCTTTCTCCCCAATGGAGATATTTTGTTCATGTTTTACAACAATGTATATCCAAAAAACGCTACACCTGGAATGAGTTTAACAAGACTATAGCTACTGCTATGGCTTGTTTAGCAACAGGAAGGGTGTTTAATTTTTCAAACATGATTTTTAATGATCTAAAGTGGAACCTTGCTAATCCAGACAATAAATTTTTAATGTATCCATGGTTTTTACAAATCCTTCTGAATAAAGAGCTTGGTGATTACTCCACTAATGGAAAAGTCCTCCTCATGGATTCTCATTCACATAAAACTTTTTCAAACATGAGGAGGCAAGTAAATACTTTTTCTGGAAAGGTGACCCCATTGTTCTCTACAATGGTGGGTGTCATAGTTCCTCCAGGTGAAGGATCAAGTAATCCACTTGACTCCCAACACACACCTTCTGTTTCATCTTCAGTTACTTTTTCTGAACAACCAACCAGTGCTTCTCATGCACCTTCAGCTTTACCCAAACAAGCTCCTCTGAAAGAGTATGTTAGAAAGTCTAAGAGGATTCCTTCGCCTCTTGGACCTAAAGAACAACCCAGAGCACAAAAACCAATATCTCACAATAAACTGTCAAATCAGTTCCTACAGATACAATGAAAACGGGTACAACTGAGCCCTCACCCAGGCTCCCAAAGAAGGTGGTCCATAAGGAGAGGGGATACCATGTTGGAAGGGCTCATACTACTACTGTACCACCTAGTGGTGCACAGGACAGTGTGACAGGCAATAAGACCCAACCAACGGAAACTCTACATGATGATGATTCTTTAGAATCACTGTCAAGAGGACCCATGTTCCAAGAAACCATGGGGGAGGGTGATGCTTCTGCTAGGAAGGAGGCACCTTCTGAACCTATATCCAAGGAACCGCCAATTGTTGGTACTCAATAGAGAAGTGGGGAGGATAGATATACTTACTCCAATCTTGAATTGACGGAATTGTGCCTCAAATATACTGACAAGGTGCTTACACAAGCAGAGGAGGTCAAGCAACTCAAGCTGATGGTGTTTAAGCTGATGAAAGAAGTTTAACACTACATATTCTCAATGCAGAGACATGTGAAAGTGGCCAAGAGGGGTGGTTCCAGGAACAAAGATTACAAGTTGCCCACTCCATCTATCTCCGGCTCTAGTTCTTCTGGCAGGTCTGATCAGAATGCTACCAAAAAGGGGGAGAAGGTAGAGCAGAATGTTGAAAAGGAGTTTGAGCATAATGTTGAAAAGGAGGTTGATCAGAATGTTGAAAAGGAAGTTGAGCAGACGGTTGATAAGGAGGTTGAGCAGTCTGTTGATACATTGGTTGAGCAGTCCAAGGTTTCTACTGATGAAAAAGAATTGAAGGATAGTACTGAAAAACAGGAGGATGCAAATGTTACTACTGGTCCAAAAGATACTACTGATCCACCTGTGACTTAAGCACCTTATTCTTCTGAACCTATTAAAACTTCTGAATGGACTGCAGAGGATAGGGAAATCAGGGATGTGATAATGAACATGGGTGAAAGAGAAGAAGAGAGACAGAAAGCAAGAGAAAGGGTAGATGAGATTCTGTTAGAGAAAGAAGCAGAGCAGAATCCTACTAGTGAGAGTGATACTACTGGTGAGAGTGGTTCAAATGAAAGATAAGTTCCTACTGCTGATCCACCAGTAGCACCATTAACTGAAGAAGACATTACTATAGCTGCTGAGTTGGAAAGGTTGAAACAAGAACGGTTAAAACAAGAAGCAATCATGAAAATAGAAATAGTTGCTGCTGTAGAGAGACAGAGAAAGGCTTGTGCAAGTAGACCAAAGGAGAAGCCAATTACACTTAATATTGGTGGCTCTGCTGGTCCTACAACTGACACAACAGAGCCTATTATTCCTCCTAGAATAGAAAAAAGACCAATGGGTTTTTATATGGGAAAGAAAGAGATCAAGAAAGTATCTCAAGAAGAAGAGCCAAACTTTAAGAGCAAGGGTAAAGAAAAAGTGAAGAGTATGGAGGAAATTAATCAGGAGAAAGTTGAACAGAGAAGGAAGGAGAATAAAGAAAGTAAAGAAAAGAGGAGGAGAGACGATGTTGAATTTAATGAAAGGGAAAGACTAAGAAAACATGAGGAAGAAGATGTGTTGGCTGCCAAGAGAATGGCACAAGAGCAAATAGAGGAAGAGCTGAAAAGAAAGGCTTAAGAACAAGAAGATTTCTTGCTAGCTCAAAAAATGTCAGAGAAAGATGAATCTATGCAGAGAAAGAGGCCAGGAGGAAGAGGCTAGGAGCAAATGAACAATCAAAAGAAATGTTACAAGAGCCGAGGATAAGAAGAAGTACACTGACTTTTTGAAATCTACTGGAAAGTACAGTGGAAAACAACTAGGGCTATGAAACTGGATACAATATTGTATATGTATGTTAAGGAGAAGAAATTGAAGAAAGCAGAAGCAGACAAAGCTCAGTTTGAAAAGGAGAGAGCTTTGAAGGCTGCATTGGACAGAGGATATAAGGTTGTTCATTTTGGAGATGAACAGACCAGAAAGGAGCAAGGAAAGAAGAAACTTGTTGATAAATCTAAGCCTGAATTTTTGAAAAGAAAAACAAACTAGGCTAGTAATGTTCCTACTGCTAAAAGAACAAAATCAACAGTAGAAACAATTACTACTGGTAAGAGGAAGGCAAGTACTGGTGAGCAGGTTAATACTGGTGCTAAGAAGATGAAATCAGAAACTAAAAAATCTGAATCTACTAAAGAGAAAGATCAGGAACAAGAGAAAGAAGAACAAAAACCACAAGTCATGAAGGTGAAAAAGGAAGATTTCTCTGGAGAATATGATTTTGGATGTGTACATGAAATCTCTAATGAAAAAGTGAATGAAGTTGCTGACAGAGTATTTGATCAAATGAAAGACTTGATAGTTCAGTCTGAAGACATCAAGTGTGCCTCAACATTCACTGAAATTCCTATCATTGATTGGTATAAGATTGTCAGAGCTTCCAAGAGTTTCAAGGTGTATAACAATTCTTTGGAGATCTTCAGAGATATAAGCAGAAGAGACTTGGTAGATGTGTACTTAATTAGAAGACAAAAGTATTCTCAAGAGCAAGGTAATATTCCAGACTTTAATGACTTATTTTTTGAGTTATTAGAGATCATGTTTGAGCCAGATAATGTACCTAAGAAGATTGCAAGATTTACACCTGTTTTGGAATGGATCCATTATGAAAGCTATGGAGTGTACTCTTAAAGCAGAACTCATGGTACTACAGAGTATTTCTTGGTGGAGATGAAGTATAAACATGTAATTAATGTGATGATCAATATGCTAAATGTGAAGTTGAAAGCTCATCAGGATTCTGAAGAAGCTATTAAGCTATTATGGAAGATCAGATGCCAGCTGACAGATCATAAAAACTCCATGTGAAGAGGTATAAGGTTTTGGCAGCATTCCCTTTGATTGATTGAATAAACTTGTGTTTATGATAGAAAACAGAAGTTTAGGGGGAGATTCTTGAGTCATATTGTATTACTACTGGTGAAGATGGTTACAACTGGTCACTGGTTAAGTTACTAATGGTAACTACTATTACTGGTGAAGATGGTTACTACTGGTCACTGTCAAGATATTACTATTACTGGTCATCACTATTAGTACTATTGCTGCATGGATTGCATGGGAGTTTCTACTGGAGGTTACTACTGTTGAGCTGATAATGTTAGTTACGTTTTATTAGCATATATATGTGTAACATATTTAGATAATTACAAAGTAGATTCGATTAGATATTATAACCCGTTTATGTCTAGGGTTAGTTAGCCTCAAGGTCTATAAATATTGATCCTTATATCGTTGTAAATATACATCTATTACGAAACCCTAATTCTAATAGATTGAGGTTGTTGGTGGAAATCTTGTGTTCATAATCGTTTATTCATTCTTATTCATATACATAAACTGTTATTCACAAAACCTTGTATTATCAAAGTGTTGATCCGCTGCAACTTCTTTGATAGATCTAGATCTAATAGTTTGTTTCATACAAACCTAGTATCGACATATTCTGACAAGTGAATTCGGAAAAGTTCAGCCCATGAGGTATACTCACTTTTCTCTATCTCTAACGCTGCTTTTTTTTTTTTAAAGAAAAGAAAAGAAATGGAAAGAAGTGGATAGATTAGAAAATAAAAATCGTGTTCCACAGTTTTTGGAGGGAAAGAAGAGAAACGAAATGGAAAGAAATATATTACCTATTTTCTCTCCTAAACTTGCTCACCAAATTGATAAGATTTGAATAGAAATCAAATCTAAAACATGGGTAAAATATTTCTTTTCCCAAATTACCCTCAACATGATAAACTGTAACACTCGGACTAAAACACATCAATTTTTTTTAGTTTTGTTTTAGGGATATTTACATCTACGTCCTTACAAAACTTCAATATTACGTTAATGTCATTCTAAAAATCAAAATTACGTTAATATCCTTCCAAAACATGAAAAATTCTCATATATATCCAAAATAATAAATTAATAATATTTAAATGATTTTAATATTTAAATTATTCATCCAAATATTAATTAAATTATTTTAATATTTTAAATTATTGAGTAAATCAATAAAACTAATACAAATGCTTATTTAAACAAATATGTCAATGAAAAATCAAATACCGAATGAACTGAATAGATTAAATTCAATGAATAATTTTTTTTAAACATATATTACAAAACATTAATCAATCAAAACGAGAAAGTTTTGCAACATTTTTATTCTGGTTAATGCTCAAAATTGTAGAAATCAATCTTTTTTAAATTTATATTGCGAGTTTATGAAATTGAGATACACTGGTTAATTTTGGATTAAACCTACATACTTTAGTAAAAAATTTAATTAATATTTAGATGAATAATTTATATATTAAAATTATTTAAATATTATTAATTTATTATTTTGGATATATATGAGAATTTTTCATGTTTTAGAAGGATATTAACGTAATTTTGATTTTTACAAGGACATTGACGTAATATTGAAGTTTTGTAAGGACATTGATGTAAATCTCTCTTTTTTATATATTTTTCTACAACATCAACGGTGTTACTAAAAATAAAATAAAAAGTTTCTTTCTTTTCTTTGCAACTCTTTCCATCTCGGGAACACGAAAAATAAAAATAAAAACCTCTTTTCTCCATACTTCCTTTCTACTGTTTTATTTTCCATTCTATTATGTTCTCCCCTCATTAAACTCGGGAACATGGCGTAAGGTAATTGGTGCGAAGTTTTTATTGTTGGTTACAGCAAGAGTAGGGTGGAATTTATCGGCCATTGAAATTGTTTGGTAGAAAGTATGGAATACAACAAATGAGAATTAGGAAAGAGGATCGGCTACAGAGCTTGATACCATGAAATAATTAAATTCTTGAATGCTTTATTCATAGCGTATCGATCCATTTATATACAAATTAGAGGTTTCCAAGTTATCAAGAAACTTAACAAACTAGCCTAATAATAATGCTACAAGCTATTATATGATAAATACAAATATAGGATAATGACTAACTAGTCTAGTGATACGATAAGTACAATATTATAATACAACTAATAAAAATTATTCACTTTTGAGTTAATTACATAATTGGTCCCTGTGTTTGTTCCAAAACAACGGGTCCAGTCCCTGGGTCGCAATTCCTTCGGACCCAGTCCCTGGACCCTATCTTTGGTTGCACGTTTGGTCCCTCCCACTAACAATCGTTAAAAAATCTCGTTAAATACATCACATGCCTGGCACGTGATGGGTAATAAGGTAATTTCGCCTTTCTTTTATTTTTTAATTCAATCCAATTCCCAACCCTCCCCACCCACCCACCCATTTCTTCTTCATCAAAATTTTTTAATCCAATTAATCCATCTGGGATTTCACCAAATAAGCTATTACTACTTAAATCAATAACTTTTAATCCTTTAAAAATAGTAATAAATTCAGGAAAATTTCCAGAAACTTTATTTTGACCAAAGTCAAAATTAACCAAATTCTCACAACTTAAATTAGGTAATCCGGGTTTTGGAATTGACCCGGATAATAAATTACCATGAACATTAATATTCACCAATTTGGAATATGCTCATATGATGGGTTCCCTTTTGTCTCCTTTCATTTATACATATCTATTTTATTATCCACACCACGGTTATTGATCTTGTATTTATATATTAACTTAAAAGACATAATAAACAATAAATTATTCAGTATATATAGTGAATATGTTTGCATTGAAGGAACTGTACCCGATTTCAAAAGGGATAAAACCCGAGATTAAATTGGTGGAAAGATACAAACTTTGTAAGTGGGATAGTTCGCCGAGCTCCGGCGGAAGTTCGCCGGAGAGATTCGCCGACGGGAGTTGAATAGAGAGAAGATGAATTGATGGGTTTTTAGAGAGAGAAAGATTTGAGAAATTTGTATCCGAACAGAGTAATGGAGCTCCGGATTCGAATACCCATTTTAATCCTCGCCATTGACAGATTGGAGTTGTTAAATTCCATGAGTTTAGGATTAGGTTTTGGGTTTTGCCTTGGATTGATGGTTTGATTTTGGTTAGGAGTATTTATTTTGATGAAGAAGAAATGGGTGGGTGGGGAGGGTTGGGAATTGGATTGAATTAAAAAATAAAAGAAAGGCGAAATTACCTTATTACCCATCACGTGCCAGGCATGTGATGTATTTAACGGGATTTTTTAACGATTGTTAGTGGGAGGGACCAAACGTGCAACCAAAGATAGGGTCCAGGGACTGGGTCCGAAGGAATTGCGACCCAGGGACTGGACCCGTTGTTTTGGAACAAACACAGGGATCAATTATGTAATTAGCTTGTTATTTATGCATTGTTTGTACGTACGTAGTGATATTTGTTGGTTAACCTTATATGTGTGAATGTATTTATTACTCGCGAGGTATTTTGCATCTCCGTGAGAAGTGCTTATATTTTCTCAGGTAGATGAAAAGACGTATTTGCATGTTTTGGCTTTAGACATAAGTGTCTATTATGACCTTATGCGGGTGACACTAAACAGTGTCCATGAGTTGTTTGTGATTTATAAAAAGCTATTGCAATGCATCATTGGGATATAACATCAGACCAAACTTTTATTATTACTCACTTTATTATGAGGGATGACATGCCATGTCCTCGATGAACAAGAAAACTTAAAATTAACAAGATAAGCAGACATAACAAATAATAAAAGACTGTCAGACCTTAACTGTAAGTTAGTCCATGTAAGCCTGATCATGTATCATAAGAACGTGACCATCTGGTGGTCCAGGACGTTCTATATCTTCTCCCCTCTTCTGCCAAGCATATGTTTTCTGGGTTGGGACCCTGTTGGTTTGTTATGTGGCGGCGGGCACTGGGTGTTCCAGTTTTCCCTTATCCAAAGCTCTTTTTATCTCCCCTTTCAATTCCCGACGGGCATTTGTGTCATGCCCATGATTCTCATGAAATTCACAGTACATGTTCATGTTTTTCTTGCCAGACCTGTGTTCCATTTGTGGTGGGGGTTTAAAATTGGAGCCTACCTGCTCTGTCTTTAGGATTTCTTTTGGGGTTTTATTAAGAAGAGGCACGGATGCAGTTTTATCGTAGGGGTTGAACCTCCTGTTACCCCTATCATCTATCCTATTGTCCCGTCTATATTCTCTCTGATGATCTTGCCCACCTGATCCACTACTCCAATATATACTTATCCTTCCTGCCTCACCCCCTTGTCATGGAGATTGTTTCTCTTGACCTTAAGTAGTCATATGCTATGTCGGTGGCCTCTTGAAGGTGGCGGGGGTCATTTTTGCCAGCTTCTTCTGTAACTGGCCAGGTAGTAGGGAAAAAGTAAAGCCTGAGATTTGGCCAGGTAGTAGGGAAAAAGTAAAGCCTGAGATTTCTTGACTTTCTGGAAGGCCAGTGATCTTTTGGCACTCCTGAGTGTATTGTGGGATGAAGTCTCGTAACCCCTCCCATTCCTTCTGTCTGATCAAGTGAGCCTCCAAATGTGTCCTTCTCTGTTTTTTCTGCTGAAAGAACTGATAAAAAAATTTTGCTTTCAGATCTGCAAAGTTATGATGCTTCTTTCTAGCAGGTCGGCAAACCAATCCCTTGCAAATCCCTGCAATGTTCCTGGAAACATATGAAATGCCACCGTATCTACTCACTTTTATGTCATGATGTCCTGTTCATACAAGGCTAAATGGTCATCCGGGTCCCTGGTGCCGTCATAAGTTCCTACGATGGAAAGAACCTTCTGTATACCTAGCAATGGATATCTTGCCACCCAATCATAAAACTTTGAACTAACAACCGATACTGGCATGGTGATGGTTTTCTTGACCTCTCCTCCTGCTAATGCCTGTAGCAACTGTAAAAAACCTTGATTGTTGCTCTGAGTCAGTAGTGGTGGTGGCACATTCTTCCTCAATCGATCCACCAATTGTGTTAACAGGGTATCTATGCTAGCATGTTGAGGTATCACTAGTTGCGATGCTGGCTGTAAAGCAGCCACTAGTTGAGATAGAAGATCGGTAGATGAAACTTGTGCTGACACGACGCCTTGACTGTTCTGGGAGAGCCTTCTTAGGGTTTCAATGATCGGATCTTCCTCGACTCCTTGGGTACCAGGTTGTGATCCTGCCGAGGCAGGCTATCTAGAAGCGTCAGAACCATGAAATGTCGAGGAAGTTGGCCTAGAGGCCTCGGCGGCCTCCTCCTGTAGACTTGTTTTCAGAGAGATGGAAACTTGAAAACCTGACATATTTGGCGTTGGGACGTCTGACACATTGACTCCGACCAGTCATGTGGTTGTTTATCGATAGAGACGGGCGATACCTGAATCTCCAAGTGTCCAATCCTCCAAGGCAGAGTATTCATATCTTCTTGCCCTTCCCAAGGAACCTCTTTCAATTTTCCCGAATCCGACTCTGTTTCTGGTGTAGCCTCACAAAAGTCGCTTTCTGGAGCGGAGGAGATTACTGGCGAGAAGTTGGTGTCTTCAATGATGAAAAAAGAAAAAATTGATGAAAATTTTGAAGTTTGAGCAAAGATTAGCAGACTCGGTAACTGGGTTTGTGAGATCAATCTCTAGGCCTCCTTCTTAGCAGTGCAAACCTAACAAGCTCTTGGCGAGCCTAGGTGGTCAAGAGATTGAGTGGTGAAGATGATCGAAATATGATTAATGCGGGGAGTAAACACTCCGATGTGATAATGTTATGTGTGGGTGTGATAGAGATGATCCTCAAACATGGTAGAGTGTGGGGTATTTATACCCAACACTTTGAGACATGAGCAACGTATGGTCATAAAGACTAATAATGGCTCATCAATAGCATTCATGAGATTCCAACGTATGAGGGTTTATGACAGGGATAACGCTCCTCCTCATCATTATATCCTCGTTCGAATTATTGTGTAAAACCCTGACAGTTGGAATCCAGGAGTGATGAAAGGCCGGGAGTCGGGAGTCAGGAGATGGCACAAGAAAATGTTTCGTGTGGACTAGATTAGGTGTTTAGGGATTAGGCTATAAATATAAGTAATTCCTTACTATTAATAAAACATCATTAATAAAAGTGTTTTTTTATTATATTATTATTTATTTTAACTATTAATATTTTAAAATAGACAATGATAATATAATAAATATAAATAAAAAGATGTAGAGTATAGTAGTTTTTTTTTGTTTTTCAAAAAAAAGAAGTATAATGGAAGAAAATGAAAGAAATAAAATAAGCGTATGAGCTATATGAGGTAATTAAGCATGCATTCCACGTAGTGCGACCCATTCTCATTTCCATGTCTAGCTTGTTACTGAAAAAAAGTAACAATTTTTGGTGTGTGATTCGTCGTTGAAATCCCGTGTCTGTGTATTGAATTTGTATGTAACTGATTCTTAAACTCCATTCCATATATTCAATTAATTGTGCATCATCATTCATGCGGTTACAGATTGATTTATTACTCGATCCTTATTTGATTTCATTCTGCTCTTGTTTATTTTTCCAGATCGAGACCACAACTCAATTAATTTTCATTATGAACATTTTGCATCTTATGAGTTTGTAAATATTCGCATCAATTTCCTTTTATATATATATATTTTTAAATGTATCCGCTTTGATTGAAGAAATGTAAACCCTACTTATGTGGTGTATGATTTGTGTAATCATTCTGTTAGTAATGTAATTAGCAAGTATGTTTAATCGAGGATATTTCGTCATTGCAGACGAGAATAATTAAAATTTTCTTTTGTGAAAAATGGGGGTTATATCCAGAAGGATTCTGCCTGTATGTAGCATACTTTGTGTATGCTGTCCTTCGTTGAGGGCTAGGTCAAGACATCCAGTTAAACGCTATAAGAAGCTTCTTGCCGATATATTCCCACGCTCTCAGGTCAATCTTCTACTCACCAACATGATCATTTAGCCTTATTATGTTTCATGTATCTGCTTTTGTGTAAGTATTTTTCATTTCGAAATTCTTCTCTGGTATTTAGAGCTTTATATTTTCTGATAAACATCAAATGCTAGGGTGGCGAGCCGAACGACAGGAAGATTGGGAAGCTGTGTGAATATGCTACTAAAAATCCTTTACGCATACCAAAGGTAACGTTTCATATGCTTTTGCCAACCATATCTATCTATTCAACCATTACCAAATGGTAATTGGATGACATGAAACAAAAAGAGACCTATATTCACCCATTAACTTCAAACTACTTTTTAGTTATTAAATTGAATTGCTGATGGATGGTATATCTGGACATAGCAGATGTAGTTTCTTGAATCTGTGGAGCATATTCTTCATGAACGTTAATGTTGTTTAATCATGAATGATCATGTAATTTACCCCTTTTTCAAATGAACATGGAAAGAAGTTACCAATGTTTCCTGATTTCAAGTGGAACAATGTGTATGTATAGATTAGCCTTGCCAATAAAGTTCGTCTTTTACAATGTTATAATAGTGCTGGTAGGATGGTAACCTTATTGTAGTTAAGTGACATAATGTCTCTTTACGATTCTTCCCTTGCAGATCACTGATTACCTGGAGCAAAAGTTTTACAAGAATTTACGGAATAATAATATTACTGCTGTAAAAGCTGTAATACTTGTTTACGGGAAATTGCTTTCCTCTTGTAAGGTGCAGATGTAAGTTAAGAACAGTTACTATCCACTATACTCGGCATGTGTTCTGTCATTCTGAATTAACTTCCAATAATTTAACCCAATACAAGTTTTATTCCTCCCAAATGGAATTTAAAGTTTAATGTTGAAGTACCATGTATAGGTAAATTTAAAGCATATTAATCTATATTTTCCAACGACCCCCATCGAATCCTGTTTTGCACCTTTTCATAATATTCAACAACATTCGGCTTCTTTTCAAGTTGACATAGCAATTTTTACACGTATGATTATGTGTTAGATTTGAGTTCATTTAGAATTTAACAGAGACGTTCTACACTTTCAGGCCACTATTTGCCAATAGTTTTATGGAAATCATTGGGACCCTACTAGTGCAAACACAAAATCATGAAATGCAAATTCTTGGTTGTCATGCTCTCGTCAACTTTATAAAAAATCAGGTATAACTTGTTTGTATGACCCTTTTGAACAATAAATATATGCCAACATCCTTTCGTCATTCCTACCTAATAACAAAGTTGGCAAAGGAGAGACATTTAATACAAAATAATTCAGGTGAACAGCGCGTACATGTTCAACTTGGAAGGCCTCATTCCGAAGCTTTGTCAACTGGCGGAAGAAGTTGGAGATGATGAAAGAGCATTACTGCTAAGATCAGCGGGACTTGAAGTGTTGGCCTTTATGGTAAATTCCTTCTTTAGCGCTTTATATTTATTTTAATGATATTTATGCAGCATGAAATTTCTCATTAGCAATCTATGTCCTTATAACATGACCTTATAAAAGCGAATAATATAGCAGCAGACAGCACAATCTAATATGGTTCTTTATCCTTTTTTCTGGACTAGGTGCTGTTTATGGGGGAGCAGCCTCATGTCTTTATGGACTTTGAGAATGTATGTCGCATTCATCACCTGTTAGTAGAAAAGCACGGTGATTTCAGTAATTGATTTCTAGTTTACAAAGAAATCTACTGAAATGTTAATTTGTGTTGGTTATGAATTGAATTTCGGTTCGAATTTTAACTAGATTATATCAGTGACCTTGGAGAATTATACGGACACTTCGATAAACCAACAAACCACAAGCAGGCAGCTTTCTCAAGCACATGAACATGCTCCTTCATTTTCTGAATTTAGCAAGGCCTCAGAAATAGTTAACTCTAAACCACAAGATGGACCTCCGGTGTAAGTACACTCATGTATACAAATGTTTACCTTTTGTCATGTTTGATCATTAAAATCTTGACTGTTTCTCATATATTCAGGGATGCACACAAGAACCCTTCTTACTGGGCCCAGGTTTGCTTGCATAATATGGCCCGGTCGGCAAAGGGGTTGACAACTTTGCGACGTGTACTGGAACCCATTTTTAATAAATTTGACACCAATAAGCTTTGGATCACAGAGAAAGGAATTGCTTTTTCTGTTTTGAAGTATCTGCTGATTATTTTGGAGGAATCAGGTTACCATGGGCACTTGGATTCTTTTCTAAAGTCTAAATGAATGAAGAGCCAATTATTGAAAATACTCATAGGTGGAAATATGTGTGGATCGGGTAATGGGTTGGGGTTGAAACAAGTCATTTTGTAAAACATGTCGAATCAGGTCGGGTAGCTGGGTTGACTCACTAACATATTTTTGAGAATTAAAAAAATATATATATTTTCAATCCATTCTAAGTTTGAATCATTTGATGCGTTCCTCTTTTAGCTATAAGTTATTTGGTGGAATTTGCCAACTCTAAAATTACTAATAATACTGCATGTGTTGTACTTGGTAAGTAGTTATAAATATAGTTTTTTTTGTGTAAACTCAGATGACAGATCCCAACTATTATTGCCCATCTTGATTAAGCACCTGGATAACAAGAATGTTTGCAAGCAGCCCGTTTTGCAGTTGCATATTGTAAACGTAGCTACCCAACTGTCAGAGCATGTAAAGCATCATGCCCCGGTCACCATAGTTGGTGCAATAGCTGATCTCATCAAACATTTGCGCAAGTGCCTACAAAGATCATCTGAATTGGCAATTCCGAAAGAGGACTCCGATGGCTGTAATACCGATCTTCAATGTGCTTTAGAAAACTGCATTTCAAATCTCTCATGTAAGGTTTGTAATGCCTCTAGCTCTTGTAACTCCATTAAGTTTAGACTTTAGATTCAGTCCTTAAGACAGTTACCCATCTTTAAATGAGATCACTACACACTTTCCTTTCTGTCGATTCTATGGGTGTAAAATAAAATAAATTTTCTTTTACTTAATTATTTGTAGGTTGGAGATGTGGGACCAATTCTGGATACCATGGCTATAGTGCTAGAGAATATCCCGCCTACTGCTGCTATGGCTAGAGCAAATATGTCTGCTATTTATCGAACTGCACAAGTTATCAGTTCCATTCCAAACAAATCCTATTTTAAAATGGTGAGTAAAAGTCTTGCTTCTAGAACTAGAGGTGGCAAAATGGGCAGGTTTGGTAACGAGTGAAACGGATTGTGTCAAAACGGGCTCGTCTGGTAGGATTGACCGGCAAATTAGTTCGGTTTCTTTTTCCTGAGTTTAGTAAATGATTGATATTAAATAAGATTTTGAGAAATATGTTTATTAAAACACTGGATGAGTCTTAATAAAGTGTTTTAAGAGGTTGAAAACATTTATAAACACTCCGCGTCATTTTCGACCCATTTCACCCATTTCATTCAAATCTAAGTTTCTAAAGCTTACCATCTGATCCCTTTAGAGGTAAAATATTGATCTAACCTATTTCTAGGTAAATTAGTTGAAATTGCTACCTCTAGCCAGCAGTATGTTAACTATGTTACATGATTCTTTTATAACATTTGGAGTCATTATGGAATTCTTCAGGCTTTACCTCATGCTCTCTTTCATCACTTGCTCTTAGCAATGTCACACCCGGATCACGAAACACGAGTTCTTGCACACCGTGTTTTCTCTATTGTGCTTATCCCATCTTTAAGTCAAACTTGTTCAATCCATGATTTAATACCTTCGCAAGCTGGCATTCCATCAACGATGACACAAAAGGTAGCAGATGGAAGTAACAAAAGCGTACTTGAAACCATTGATGAAGGGATATTGGAGAAAGAAAATCATTGCATCGAAAACGACACTACAGAATCTTTATCTTGTAGCAGCATCGGTCCTTCTAACCGTAATGGGAAAACAGTATGATGGAACTTCAACACTGAAATACATATTCGTCTTATTCTACTTTAAATGGATATAAAGTTATTTTAGTTCTAATTCTTAATAATATCATCTAGGCCCCTAGTTCAATGCGATTGAGTGGTCATCAAGTGAGTCTTGTTCTTTCATCCATTTGGATTCAGGCAACATCCATGGAAAACACCCCAGCAAATTTTGAGGCAATAGCACATACATATACTCTTGCCCTATCGTTTATTTTGTCAAAGGTGAGCCTGCGATGCTAAGTTCTTTTATAATTGCTACCATGCGCCTACTATATTGATTTAAAAATACAAGGTGAATGTATTAAAATTCCCACTTCAACCTTCATGTAACATGTTCACTTGAAGTTATATACATTTCATATGTTGTCTATACACTGAAGTTGAATGCATGTTTTTCATCAGAATCCAAATCATGTGGCTTTGCTCCGATTTTTCCAGTTGGCATTTTCCCTCAGAAGCATGTCACTGAATAGACAAGGTACTAGCCTCCATCATAATATTTCTGATGTCTGAATTCTGGAATTCGAGAGATTTAGGCCTTATATCTGCTAAAGTAGTATGTGTAATATCATTCTCGACAATATACTTTTTCTTATGACTAATTCCTTGTATGTTGCAAAGGTTCCTTGCAACCACACCTGAGAAGGCCTCTGTTTATGTTGGCTTCTTACATGTTTATTGTTGCTGCAACGGCTTGCAACCTTCCAGAGCTAATTTTGATAGTTCAATCAACACTAACAGAAGAAACGGTTGGTTTTTCACTTAATATTACTTATATATACTCATCTTTCGTGTAGTTTGCTTTTATTTTCTAATCCTCCAAGTGATTGCTTGCATAGAAGATATTGCTGCAAGTTGATATAAATTATTAGGAGTTGAATCATAGGTGGTTCAATGGGTTGGATAAGGGATTCAGGTCGGGTTGAAATGGTCGGACTGGGTTGACCTGTTATAGCTTCTAACAAAATACAAAATAATAGTCAAAAAATTTGAATAAAACGATTAGGAGGTTGAATGCATTAATAATACACTTTGAACAACTTTCAACTCGTTCAACTCGTTTGACCCTTTCCCTTTTTATCTACATTTTTTTATTTGATAGTTGGAGATCAAAGAAACTCAAAGCGACCCATTCATAAGATGGGTCGAAATTGCCACCTCTTCAAATAATTAGCTGTCTGACATCTCTCTTGTATTTACTTCAGTTATTTCATATGACAGGTAGATCCTTTTCTTGTGTTGGATGATAATATTAGACTTCGAGCTATTTGTACAAAACCCGATGACAAAAAATGCTACGGATCACAAGCAAATGAAGCGTATGCAGTGACGTCACTCTCTGCTATAGAATTAAAGGATCAGGAATTAAAAGATACAGTTTCCACACACTTAGTATATAATCTTGGGAAATCATCAGAGGTATTTAAAATATATATACAAACAGACATATACACACAAACACACTGACACACAATGTGTGGACCATTAGACTGAGAGGGATGAACATATAATAGAGGTTGACACAGGTATCTTTTATCCTTTTTGTAATTTCTTTCCTCAATGTTTGTTAGGAAGAAGTATCAACTATGAAGGCACAACTTTCACAGTGGTTCTTGCCTGATGATGAATATCCGATGGGAGCCCCATTGTATATGGGGACACAACAGCCATGTTCACCCCTTTCACAGATGGATTTTCATGCTTTTGATGAGGTTATATTCTATTCCCCACATAGCATTTTGTTTACTTCATTCAAAGAACAATAAAACCAAGTAAATTGATGGCACCGAGTTGTAATGAGAGGCTTCTTCTAATATCTGATAATATGGTCGAATACTTGCTATGTCAACTCAAACGTTAAAAGGATACCGAGTGCATGTGAAAATGTGTGTTGTTCTCCTAGGTAATACCTCATGCTGAATCAGTAGATGAAGATGCTTCAGATAATGGAAGTCAATCAGAACGCAAAGCTGCACTTTCCGTTAATTCACTGGATGTTCTAAGTGTCAGCCAGCTAATGGAATCGGTATTTTTGTTTAGTCTATGTTATGTTGTGTGTTAAACATTTGCACTTGGTAGAGGTGGCAAATTGGGTCGCTTAGGTAACGGGTCATTTTTGGCGGGCTGGGTCGAAACACTTGTCCAAACTTAATTAAAATTAATGTCATATAATTAGAAAAATCATAATACAGCAATAACAATCTAAATTTTTGCTTAAGGAGGTTTTATGCTTTAAAATTTACTTTGAGCAACTTTCGACTCCTTTCCTTTTATGCTAACTTTTTAATATTTTCCCCGCTGTCCTGCGACCAACATGGGATGGTAAATCACGTAACAAACTAGCCAAATAAGTAGGACAACGTTTGAACCCGTGACCGACCTCCTATCAGTGCTACATGCCCCTAACCACTAAGCTACCATCATGGGTAACACACAACATGTATTCACTGATTGTTAGACTTAAATCACACAAAATTATGTTAGAAGACTAATAAAAGAAACTACCACATGTATTCTCATACTATTTCATTATGACTAGAAATGATGTCAAACAAGTGTTTGGACAGAAATATAAACTTTTTGGAAAAAAGTATGAACTAAAACAAGAATAAAACTAAGGACAACAATGAATCTGATGTTTAAAACTCACAAAAAAAAGGATAAGAACCGAGCACTCGAATCTCTAAAGGAAAATTAATCCATCAAGATTAAAGATAAAGGGAAAAAACAAAGATAAGAAGTTAAGAACCCACCACTCTAATCTCTAGAGGAAAGCAATCCACCAAGATTAAAAACAAGGGTACACTTCAAACCACCGATACCTATAAAGGAAAATGTAATTCCGAAATGGAAAGATATGGGTTGTGTTTTATCTCGAACGGGTCAAGTAAAATTTTATGCAAAGGGCGATCTGGTCAAAAGTGCTGAAAGCCATCCAAAGTCTATTTTTAACGCATACATATATATTAAATCAATAACAATATTGTTTTTTCCATCATAGTAAACATATTAATAATCTTTAAAAGCCGACCAGGCCCAATCTGTGATCAGATCATCTTGCCACCTCTAATTAAAACCACTTACAGCTTTATATTGTCTAATAACTTGTTGTGTCTCAAACAGGTAGTGGAAACAGCTCGTCATGTTGAAAGCGGGCCAGATTCCTCAATACCTTTAACTTATGATGAAATGAAAAATCAGTGTGAGGCTCTTGTCATGGGTAAACATCAGAAAATGTCTGTCCTTCATAGTTTTAAGGAACAACAAGAGTCCATGCGAATAACTTCTTCGCACACTCTAGTTATACCAAACAATGTAAGAATCCAAGTTCCTTTGAGAAACATTTTCCTTGCAACTACATTAAGCCCAGTCATAAAGAGCAACTAGAAATAAATCTGCATCCTTTATTGATAACATCTGTGAATGATTTTGTGACAGGAATTGGAGATCATCGAAGTGGAAGGTAAGTCTTTCATAAGTGATGGTGGTCAAGGGCGTGCTCGGGTTGTTTCTTGTTTGAACGAGTACGGACAACAAGAGTCATTCAGATTACCAGCTTTAAGCCCATATGACAAGTTTTTGAAGCCAGCAAGATTTTAGTATGTTGTTGACATTGTGTTCTGTAGATATGCATATAGCAATCGTTATATTTCATATATTCTCACTCGGTGTCTGTTGTATGGTTTTATGTCCAGCCTTTATTCAGTATTTATTGTTGAACAAGATAATGATTTTTATAAAGATTAATAAAATGTTCCGAGTATTGGTTCAATGGGATTAGGCGCGAGAGAAATGATGATATTACGTTGTCCCTCGGTTGCCTAATTTTGATGATAGCGAAATCAAATCTCTTTAAATAGTATTCAAGTCTGTCTAAACAGAGTAGATGAATATTATGATACCATTGCCCTTAAATTTTGATAATGACACAAATTGATTAATATCTATAAGAACAATTCTGTTTGAAACAGCAAAAACACCAAAAATATACACATAAACTAATACACAAATGTTCCAAGAAACCACAAAACTAAAACCAACTGCAACGAAATCATTCAGAAAGAAAAGACAGGTCACAGAACACCGAGAAACAAGCAGAAAACTTTGCTAAAAGGAGAAGCTAATGTTACAACTCAAAAGTGAATCTGTAAGTAAAACGGGAAACAAGGAAAAAGCTTTAATGATCAAACATTTAGCCAACCGGGGCGGATCTAAAAGGATTTAGGGTAAGCGTACTTCTTTTTGAAATTTTCTTACAGTGTAGATATAAAAGATACAGAAAAAGATATTTATGTTCTTGTAATAGTGGAGCATATTGTGGTGTAAAAAACCTTAGATCCGCCGCTACCCTAACATGAATGAATATCTGTAAAAATCTGCTACAGGCTGAAAACCGACAATGGCTACTCATCCCATGCCGATGTACCACCTAACCCGACTTCTGCCTCTGGTATTAGTAGCTGCACAGCAGAAGAACCTCTCTTTTTACTCTTATCTCTCTTTTTTTTCTTTCCCACTTTATCATCATCGTCGTCCTCTCTCTTTTCATTTAGATTTTCATTGGCCTCAAGATGCGCTGTTTCTTCATCATGTTTGACTTTCTTTGACTTTGTTATCTCTTCCTCCTCTGTGACGGGTCTGTCCTTTACGTCCCTAGATTTGCGTTTTGATTTCTTCTCTGAAACAGGATCCGCCGCTAAAGTGATATTTTCCTCATTGTCTTCTTTTGTTGGTTTATTCACTTTATGTTTCTTTACATTATGCGTCTTCTTCATATCAATATCCTCGGCATCAACCAAAAGATTATCATCTGAAACAACCGACACGTTCTTCACGGCATTATCAATTGGTCTTGCATTGAATATCTGTAAGCTCGGCACCAGCTTCTTTATCTAAAATGCATTAGAAGAGCATTTATTTTAGCAGTTGCAAAAAATACATTTCATATCCACATATTTAAGTTTACAAGTAAATGATTTGCTAAATATAATTACAAAAGTTATATTAGTATGAGGGTAATCTAATCTTATCAAAGTGCGTTAAGAGGTTTTTATGCGTTTGGATACACTTTGAATGACTTTTGACCAGTTTTATCCATTTAACATGTTTCCTTATAGAATAAATAATTTAGCTTAACCTACTTGATCCGTAAGAAATAAATAAAAATTGAAAACCTAGATAGTAGAGGCTATTATCCTATAGGACGTATTATCGTATATGTCTATAATCTTTAAAACCAAAATATATAAAAACATCAATGTACTTTTACATTATATTCAACTGCATAATCAGAGCAAAAAATAGTTCTTAGTTGCATACTCCTACTTTGATTATCACAATAAAGCGTTACATTCATCTAATTTTAATCAAATAACTTAACATACGTTATGTAAAACAGTTATCATGATCAACATTTCTCCATGAAGCTAAAACTGGCCATTTATATTAGTTGTTTTGAGTTTTGACGAAAATTGGATAAAAATGAATTATTAATAATGATCGTGCGAGTATAAGTATGTGATTGCCAAACCTTTATAATCTCATGTGTAATTTATTAAACGCATGAAAGCATAGTAATCACTTCATCTATTTGCTCCTATATACTATCTTGACGTATTAAAGAAAACCATTCATATAAAAAGTGAATTATTCTTTAAAATCTCTAAACAGCCATTAGGTTGTAAAAATAATGCTCTTGTTGAAGCCATGTGTTACCTTTTTTGATAATACATCCTTCTCGGCAACTGGGTTCCCAACTAGGTTCAAATTTTTCAGGTTGGCCAATGAAGAAAGTATCTGGAATTTCATAATGAATCCGTAAGTTCATAAACACACTACAGAATCAAAGAAACACATTAAAACGGGAGTTTCCATTAAGTCACTAACCTTTAGATCAGACCATCTCATAATCATGTTGTTTCCTAAATCCAAAGTTTGGATCTTTGAATTTCGAGTCAGCTCACTTGGGAGAGTCTGACATAACGATCAAAAAAATAAGGTCAGTATAACAAATAAAAACTTAGAGGTGGCAAGTTCAATCCATTTATCTCAAACATGTCAAATAAAAAAAGATAGGTAAAAGGGAAACGAGTCAGATGGGTTAAAAATCGCCCAAATTCTAATTTCAATGCATACAACATCATAACTGATTAATTACAAATTTAATAACATGAAAACATTTACTACTTTTAAAAATACAAAAAATGTGAGCCAATCATCTAGAAAACAATGATGTGGTTTTACCCGTTACCCAACCGACTTGGAATCGACCAAATTGCCAGCTCTACAAGAACTGAAGCAGTGCTTAACCAATGAATTAGGAAGTTCAAAGTAACAGACAAACTTATATCATACCCTGATTTCATTGTGAGCAAGCCTGAGCTCTCTTAACTCCGAACAGGACTTGATTGAAGAATCAATGCTTTGTATTTTGCAGTTCGAAAGAGATAGCTACAGTCAAAGTCAACACTTTAATATTACTGAGATAATTAATCTCCGAAACATTCTGAATTTGAGTTGTTTATTAAGGCTACTTACTTTCGTGATGGAATTAACCTTTCCCAGACTTTCACCAATTTTTTGAATTGGATTCTTTGAAAGAACTGCAGAGCACACAATTAAATAAGAAAACCATTAGTTACTACATATAATGTCAAAAACAACTCGACAACCAAGTTAATAAACAACAAACAATGTGAGGTGCACTAGTCTTATATATGCAATCATAATACATTTGATATCTCATACCTAAAGTATTTAATTCTTTCATCTGATCGAGCCTGCAAATTGAAGTAATCTCATTGTCTGTCGCGAAAGAGTATTGCATTAGCCTCTCGAGATATAGTAGAATGTTAAGGCAGACAGTATTTAAAGAAGTTTGTTACCATTCAAGATTAGTGCACGTAACTTCACAAGATTGGTAACATCATCCATAGATTGAAGCATATTGGTACCAGCATTAAGTACCTATTATTCATTTGATAATACAGAAAATTGAAAACATTGCAACAATAATCAGTAATGAATAATTGAATGAAAAATGAGTAACCGTTAAAGACGCACAGCCTTGAATTCCTTTTAAGGTTCGAAGCTTGTTCTGTTTAACGGATAACCATTTTAAATTCACACATGGCTTCAACCCCTAGTTTATCAAAACATTAAAAAAGACTTTAGTTTAACATTATTAGAAAAATAAGTAATAAAGACAAGTAAAAGTAGACCTCAAGTGATGATAAATTGTTAAAAGTAAGGTCCAATTTCTCCAAGTTTTTGAATTCAGGTAAGCATGAAACCTAAAAAGAAACTAGCAAAATAAATAAAAAATAAAATAAATAAAAAAGAGAAATTGAAATGGGTATTAGTTACATCAGATAGAGCTCTGTGTGTGAAGGTAAGAGATGTAACGGCGTTAGGGTTATTTGTTTTATTCTCTTTCAAAACCTGTTCCACTGTTAAATCTTTCATTTCTCTTTCTCTTTCTCTTGTTTGTAAACCCTAGTAAACTAAAACCCTCACTTTGCAGGTTAAGGGACTAGAACTGCTTACTTTTTTCTTTTAACTTTTCTTTATAATGCTTAGAATCAAACTACTTTAATTGAAAAAAATCATTTAGGTTGTTCTTTAAATCGCTATTAACCGTAGTTTTTAATTAATAAATGTATATTTGTTTTGGTATTCAGTGAATATTCATCACTCAATCTTAATTGTCAACACATATTTATAATAAGTAATGTCCGGATTTAAACATGAGATATCCACTATATATATTCACATATCGAGTCATAAGACAAAGAGCGATCCGTAAGGTGTGCTTGTTTTTATCAGACAAATCTTTATTTGTAAATTTGATTTGAAACATTTTTTAATCATTTTACGCTAGATTATTAGTTTATAGTAAAATGATTATAAAGTAATTAGACAGTAGAGCATAAAGGGTACAACTAGACAAGAAGATTCTCTAAATTGACCTAAACTAGCTTACTACAAAATTTGGTAAACCAAAATTTTTCCAAATGAACGTACCAATATGTGGGTTCTTGGTTTAAAAAAGTTTTCCTCATACGCATGAGGCATGATACGTAGTTAGGCGCTCTTAAGAACGTACCGGTCATGCCGAGGCATTAGGTAGTGCATGATGCGTTGTCGAAGTGCTACTTTATGGACGCCATGTTTCTTGTGTGTGGGCTATTGTAATATTTAGGTTGGATTAGTCAAAATAATTGATTATTTAGTCTCATTTTAAAAGCCCATTTTCATTAAAGTTGTCTAATGCGTTTAATCCATGAATGTGTGCAATCTTTTAACTATCTCAATTAGAGAAACTAAATTATAAGTGAACAACAACGACGACACACAATATAACCAACAACTCTTCTTTTCTTTTTTTTCTCAATCAGGTATGTTTCAACATCTTTTACTTCTTCTTGTTGGTATTGTTTACCTTAAGTATTGTTCTAATTTATTTAGCTACTAAGCTACAGTTTTTTTTTAATTTCAGGTCAGATTCAAACAATTAGGACCAAGCTAATGCGACTTTGCAAATTGATATGGGTAGAAAGCATTCAAAACAAAATCCTTTGAATAGGAATAATATTAAAGAAATGTCAAAAGTGGAACATCAAACGATGTTTTGGAGGAGACTATGTTGGGATAGGGTAGTTATCACTCATAGACGGAACATGCCTTCGTCCGGTTAGATGCCGATAGGGTTGAGGTATATGAAACAGGAGTCACGGTGGGACGAAGGGACACTTGAGAGCCTCTGAAAGCAGGAACATTGAAGGAAGTGCAGCATTAATGATGGACAAGACGGAATGATGGTAGCATTTAATGAAGAGGAGCGTGGGAGACATAACCCCCCCACGCGCTTCTCCATTTAATGACTGTCACAGTCAATTGACCAGTGTAGAGGAAAAGTAGCCACGTTGCTGACACGTATGAAATGACAAATGAAACAGGCCGGTCCGTAGGCATTACCCGAAGGGTAATAACCGAAGGCTTACTATATAAGGGCGAGACAAAGGAATTGAGGAGCCAGTTAATTCTCGTAACATATTTATTTCTAGAGATAGATTCTGTTGTAAACATTCTTTGTATTCAATTCCCAATCATTTGGTAACATTGAATGCCCTGGTAAATCCATTTAATACGACTCTCATTCTCGCATATCATCATCCCTTCGTCTGGAGCCGGACGAAGGGTCAAAAATACAAAAATTTACTTTAACATTGGCGCCATCCGTGGGACCCTGTTGATTCAGCGATAGATTCTGGGAAGACATGGGAAAAATACCTTTAGATCAGCAAGAGGAAGGACCAGTTCAATTTGTTACCCAGGAGTCTGTTGAGGACACAGGGCCACCCCCGACATTCGCCCCAGGAGCGAACGAGCAAACAAACCCAATCACGTTGGAGTTTCCTAATCCCTACATACCCAATACGGGCGCTAATCATAGATGGAAGGAGGTGTCCACAACACCACAAGGTAAAAGGGACAGCCGGAGAGACAAGGGCGTCGGTTCTCAGGAGACTGGGAGCCGAAATGTTAACATGATAAAGAGGGACTCGTTGTCCCTAAAAAGAAAAGAGCCCGATCCATTATGGATGAACCAAGAAATAACCTTTCCTCCCAGAAGTGAATGTTGCCCTACTTTGGATCCCATCATAGTGGAGGGACAAATGGGTAATATCATTGTCCCAAGGGTATACGTAGACACTGGGAGCTCCACAGAAGTTATTTATGAGCACTTCTTCCGACAACTTCGAAAGTCCGTTCAGACGCGCATAAGAAGACCAGAATCGGCACTCCAAGGATTCAGTAGCGAAATGATGTGGCCGCTGGGAGAAATAACACTCCCTCTGACGCTGGGAGAGTACCCGCGCGTGAGGACCGAATGGATGAATTTCGCGGTGGTCCAGGCACCGGCCCCCTTTGACATCATCCTGGGAAGACCAGGAATATACCAGTTGGGAGCAGTACCGTCCCCATTCCATGGACTGGTGAAGTTCCCCACCCCCCATGGTATCGCAACGGTTCGTACCAAAAAACGGAAGGAAAGGTGGTGTGCTTCTGCGGAAAAGACAGATAAAACAACAACAAACCATGATCCGGAGGAAAAACTCGTCATCAATTCCAAGTTTCCAGAACAAACCGTTGCCATAGGGTCACACTTATCCAGACCTTGTAAAGAAAAGTTATTCACGCTGCTTCGCAGCAACATGGATGTATTTGCCTGGACACCATCTGATATGACGGGAGTGTCCAGGAGTATAGCCGAACACAGGTTAAAGACTTATCCCAGCGCGAAGTAAGCATATCACCCTTAGTCATATCGAAAGGATTGGAAAAAATTAAACAACGAGCAATGATGGTTGATTTTAAGAAGAAAAAGAAGGGGGGAAATGATGGTTGATTTCAAGAAGTGAAAAGGGGAAATGAAATGAGATTATCAAGGAGTATTTATAGGAAAGTCAATAATCAGTCATTCCCCCCCGTCAAATCAGAAGCATTAATAACCAGCAGGCAATAATTACCCTTTAAATGCAAGTGGAAGCGTCAGACAATCATAGTCTAGGGAAGATTCGATCAGAAATAGGCCTCAACTTTCTCACTCACTTCCCTAGGCTAGGGGGGGAGATGTTGGGATAGGGTAGTTATCACTCATAGACGGAACATGCCTTCGTCCGGTTAGATGCCGATAGGGTTGAGGTATAGGAAACGGGAGTCACGGACGGACGAAGGGACACTTGAGAGCCTCTGAAAGCAGGAACATTGAAGGAAGTGCAGCATTAATGATGGACAAGACGGAATGATGGTAGCATTTAATGAAGAGGAGCGTGGGAGACATAACGCCGCCCACGCGCTTCTCCATTTAATGACTGTCACAGTCAATTGACCAGTGTGGAGGAAAAGTAGCCACGTTGCTGACACGTATGAAATGACAAATGAAACAGACCGGTCCGTAGGCATTACCCGAAGGGTAATAACCGAAGGCTTACTATATAAGGGCGAGACAAAGGAATTGAGGAGCCAGTTAATTCTCGTAACATATTTATTTCGAGAGATAGATTCTGTTGTAAACATTCTTTGTATTCAATTCCCAATCATTTGGTAACATTGAATGCCCTGGTAAATCCATTTAATACGACTCTCATTCTCGCATATCATCATCCCTTCGTCTGGAGCCGGACGAAGGGTCAAGCATACAAAAATTTACTTTAACAGACTACAAGATGCATATGGTCTTAGTGACGATCTCGATGATGAGTGTGACACCCGTCACATTCAAGGTTTGATTTTGGATTTCCGAAACCTTTGACCTTCTTTGATTGGTTTATATTTGTAGTTTTATTGAACTTTCTTTGTTTACATGTCATTTGTTGACTATTTGACCCGACCCCTATCTTGTCCTATGTACTTGCGTGTTATTATTGTCAACTTGTATAACTTGCCTTTATTGGTAACTTTTATAGCAAGTTATCTTTACAAACTATGCTAGCGACTTATATTACACGTTTTACTTATACAAACTCGTGTATTGACAACCGGAAACTCACATGGGATCTCATCGGGCTTACTTTTGAATTTCATAGAATATACGTTTAAGTTATACTTTATGTTACGCTTTTATAAACTTTTCCATCACACTCTCCTCAAACGTTCCACTTAGGGAAACAAATCACTTTTTCTCTCAATATTAGTATATTAACTTTATACTTTCTAGACTTTTCCGTTACACTCTCCTCAAGCGTTCCACTTAGGGAAACAAGACTTTCTAGACTTGTGAGTTTACGCCATCTTGGCTAGCCATCTTGCATATTTTGTGTTAGCCGAGACCCACTAAGTTAGGCCAAGTCCTTGAATGACTACCCTCTCTCTTTCCCATTTCACTCTCACTTTCTCATTTCAACACTTACACACACACATAGTTCTAGCAAGAAAGCCAAACACATATTCCCTTCCCCTTCCCTTCTCTTCTTTCGGTCGACCACCCCACACCACCATCCGACGCCACCACCACCACCACCACCACCATAACTCACTACCACAAGTCACCACCAAACCACCTTACCCCATCCCCTAACCCACAATATCAAACACAAACACATACAAAGTCATTTCAACTTACCTAAACACTTTTAAATCACCATTAATCTTGAAAAGTACTTTGGTATATTTCTTGGTATTGTTTTGGTCTTTTTAGAACATATGTTAAGGTATTATTTTCTAAACTATGAATCAATAACCTTGGACATTCCTAGCATTTGGACATATTAACTTATGGACTACTAATATTCTTTTCGATCTATTCTATTTTATTTCGGTTACCATCTTGTTTATTTACATATTATTGTATTTTACTTTCATGCAACTTTCATTTGTTTATATTCATACATCACACAACTATGTATGACTTTGCCTAATTGTGATGACTCTATATCTCGGTTGTGTCCCATTTTATTTTGTGATAATATACATCATTTCCGTTTAACAAAGCATAGTAACCCCGAAAGCTTGCTTGACTTTCAGATCTAAACATCCCGTGAAAGTGATAGCTCGTTCCCGAGAAACCGATACAAGATCTATTCCGGTTATGCTTAGCTACTAGCTTAATGTTCGATTTACGGTTTCGGATTTTGGTTTGGGAACTCACTGGTACTAAGGGGGGAGGATTGGGATTAAAACTTGAAATAAATGGTTAGACACAAATACATGTTTGCATGGGATAATTAAAAGTTGATTTGTACAAGATGTAGTAAAAGCTTTTGTTTAAAATTTCACAATTTTCAAGAAACAAGATACATAAATGTACATATGTATATATACACGAGTTGTATGTATATGTATGTATACATTGTATATAATTTATTATATATGGATGCATGAACCTATCTATGCATAATAATTACAAACCCTTTTGAAATTGTTGTCTTAAAACACTTTAAATGAGAAATCTCATTGCTTTGATTCTTTTTATGAATATTAGTGTAATATCTATTTCGTGTCATTTGTATATATCTGTTCACTGAGCATTCGCTCAGCCGTTTTTTTTTTCTTTCTTTCCTAAACGGCAGGTACTCGGTTGCTTTGGGGAATGGGGTCGAGCGTAGAGAGATTAAGGATTTAGAACGCTTCCCTTAGAATATTATTATCTTTTAGTACCTCATTTTGGAAATTTGTCTTTTGAATATTCGGTTTGCTTTTTCATAAGTTTAACGCCCCTTTTTCCTTTTAAGTTCCTTTTGATATCATTTTGTATGCTTTGTAAGATCGGGGCGTTACAATTAGTATAGGGTTTCTAGTTTCTAAAACGTCTAACCACTTGCAAAAATACCACTTTTAAGTCATTGAAAAGACGTCTAGACCACAAGCTATATAACTTGCCGTTTTGATATAATATTTTTGCCCAACTTTAACATACCATAACTGACTCAATTCTTCTCCAAATGCATTGAGACCAATTGAAAGTTATATCTCTGTGTTGTATTTAATTTGGTACCTATTAAACATTTTGATTCCAAGTATTTTGTTCTCAGTAGGCCGATGAATGCACTGGGGGTACAACATATTCTTAAACTGTTGAGACCAAAAGTGTAAGGCTTTTTGTTAAGGCTAAAATCTTCTAAAAGAAATCCCCAAAATTACAGTATACTCCTAACTTGTTATATTTCACTAATCCAAGAGGGCTTAACCAAATTCCTTTTCTAACTTGTTGATTTTGCCCTTTTAAACCGAGTGTAAATTTTGGACAACCCCTTTTCCATCCAAACCAAATTTCAAACATGTGATCTTCCTCCACTAACTTTTTATTTAAACTTCTATTGTTTTACGTAGGACTTAAGAAATCCTTTTACTTTAATTAGGCCTTCGCTAGGATTTCCCGTGTCTTTCCTTCCTCTTGCTTAACCGGATATCCAGAACAAGGTGAGTACATGGATCCCATTTTTACTTTAAACGTTTTGGGATGAGAACACATTAACCCTTTTTCCTGGAACGAAAGGTAGTCAAAACCTTTTTGTGAATTACATAAGTTACCAACCGAACTAGTCGCAACTTAACTTTGCCAACACATAAAATGTTAGATAGAGGAATTTTTGCGAGCCTAATGGATAGTACTATCGGACTTGTCCATTCCCGTTCAGATAGGGTAGCTCCTATTGGGTAAACGAACATATTGTAGGTTTGAGGTTGTTCCGAGAGACTTGACTAGTGTACTTGCAAGGGCACGAAATGATTTTAATATCACAACGGTTAAGGACTCATTTCATGGCTTATGTAATTATAAAATGCCTTTTAATCGTTTTACTTTTACGTTAATTACTTGCATTCTACTTGTGTCATTTACTTAAACCCATGTTATTCTCTGATAATTCTTTTGTTGACGTATTCTTTTATGTGCTCTTAGATACACATGAAGCTTGAGTTGTGACGATTTGGATATGATTATGTGGTTTCCATGAAGACAATGTGTTGAATTAGCATGATTTTCACCATGGATTATCGTCATTTTAATTACTTAGACTTGCTACTTATTTTCGCCATGTCAATGGCGGTTTGTACTTTACTTATTTTATTTTGCTACCGTTTATATGTTGTAAACATTTTTAAAACTCTTTTTACCGTGGTACGAACCACAATAGGCCCCGATTTTATGAGTCGAATTTTGAACTCATTTTTATAAAATAAATCATATAGTAATCGGTCCTTTTGCAAATGACGTATTATTAAAGTGTGTCGAAGGAGCGATTACTATATGATTTATTTTATAAATCTTTGTTTGTTTTCTTGCTTTCTTTCCCAGATTGAGCCTAAGAATGTAGACATTGCATTAACTATAAATAGTTGGGTAGAGGCTATGCAAAAGGAGTTGTTACAGTTTAAGATTCAGGAAGTAGGGACTTTACTGGAAAAACCTAGAGATGTGAATTGGGAGCTAAGCGGATCTTTAAGGTTAAAAGAGATGATAGGGGAATTATTGTGAGGAATAAAGTTAGGCTTGTGGTTAAGGGTTATACTCGGGAAGAGGGTATAGATTATAATGATGTCTTTGCTCCAGTTGCTAGGATAGAGGCCATAAGATTGTTTTTAGCATATGTTGCTTTTAAGAACTTTAAGGTATATCAGGTGGATGTTAAATCAGCCTTTTTGTATGGAGTTCTTGAAGAGACTGTGTATGTTAGTCAACCTCCTGGTTTCATTGACCCTCAATACCCTGACCATGTGGTTAAGTTGGACAAAGATTTGTATGGTTTACATCAAGATCCTAGAGCTTGGTATGATACATTGTCCAAATATTTGATAGGACATGAGTATCTTAGGGGCACAATTGATAAGACTTTATTCATTAAGACAATTGGCCAAGAATATGTTTTTTTCAAATATATGCTGATGATATCACATTTGGCTCAACTAATGATGTATTATGCAAAGAATTTGAAGCTGTCATGCATTCAAAATTTCAAATGAGCTATATGGAAGAGATGTTTTTCCTTTTAGCATGTTAAGCAGTTGGATAATGACATTTTTATTAATCAGTCTATGTATATCAAAGACATGTTGTCACACCCCGTTAAAGCGGAATACAGGATGTGAAGAGCAATAGCATTCGATACACAAGATATAGATAAACACCAAATGTCATTAAAGGAAAAACATAGTATTCAAGGTTTACAAAGTTTTAAACAAAGTTACATATCCGAATTACAAAATGGGGTGTTCAACCAAACCACCCAAACCCATCCCGTTCTTGAAGTCATTCGCCCCAAAAGCATAAGTCATCAGCTAGCTTACTCGTTACCTGAAAATACAAGTCAAGTGTTAACTACGGGAGACGTAGTTAGTGAGCTACAAGTTTAAGTAAAAGTATAGTTTTCAATTGTAATCGCATAACCATGCATAGAGTATCGCATACCAAATAGTTGTCACATAAAAATGTATAGAGTTATAACATTTGTGTTTTTAGGCATTGACCACATAGCGCGACTATGTGACAATCCTAAGTTTTGCCCAATGATCGTTGCTAAGCCTAAAGCCTACCCATTTAGTATTATGCACCATCGTTATAAGTCGTTGTGGTGAGGGTCAATCTACCCTAATAGCGCTATCCATATCTACTAACGGTCATTTCCAAAGGGATTAATAGCAACTAATGTCCTTGGTAGTTTTCGGGAGTTTTCAATGGTTTCTCACGTCCATGTTGTACAAAGTCCGCAACATGACGATCGATAGTTTTAGTCATTGGCAAAAATAGCTTTCGTGTTCTCGGCATTGTTGGCAAAACCCTCAACAATGCCGGAAAAATAGTTATTCATATAAGCATTCAAGATATCAAAGTGTTTCATAATAGCTTTCCAAAGTAATCAAGTGTTTTCGTAATAGCATTGTGTATCAAATCGTTTTCGTTTAGCATTCACGTAATAATCGTTTTTCAGCTTAAATAGTAGTTAAGCCTAAGACTCGCATTTCACCCCAAAAGTATTAAAAGCGTTTATAAAGTAGGGGTTTGTAACTCACTGTTTGCGAAGATTTCTAGCGTGCTCGGAATAGCTCGAAGGTGCTCGGAATCACCGGAATCCTAGTATAACCCAAGTTTTCGTGTAAGTATATAACTCGTTCGCTTTTAAACTCGTTAGTCAACGAATGATTTGTTGTTTAAGTGTTATAAGTATGTCCAATAGAATTTGGGCAGCGGTTCCGCGCTACCAAATTTATGTCCAAAATTTCCTATCCACTTTCCCGCTTAATACGATTCATAACATGTCATCAAATATCGTCATTATGAATTAGTTATTTAAATACCTCATTTTATCATTCAAAGTACAAATATGTATTCTGTTATATTGTGTTTAAAACTGTGAAAAGTATATGTTTCTCGATTTCTTCGTTAACGATTTAAAAATACGATTTTTGGGAACAGACCTATTCAGCCGTCGGCTGAATTATTTCAGGCGGCGGCTGAATTAAGGCGGCGGCTGAATTATTTCAGGCGGCGGCTGAATTCAGGCGGCGGCTGAATTATTTCAGCCCGCGGCTGAATTGCCGAGACAGATTTACAGTTTTGCCATTTTTGCGTTTTTAAGCGTTTTTTTGAGCTAGATTTCGACATGCAACTGAATATTCATCAAGATTACTTATATATATGTCCAAATATCAGTTTCTTTTGGGTTTTTAGCCACAAATATATAGATCTAAGTAACCTTTTTGTTTAAACCCGTTTTTGTAATAAAATGGTTATAAAACTTTATAAAAACTTGTTTTTATGTGTTAGATCATACATGCAATGAGTTTAGGAAGTAGTAGTAACTATTAGAAGAGTTTTTACCGGATGGAAAAGCTTTGATGATGTTTTGATGGTGATTTGAGCTCCAAAAAGTGTAGAACTCCTTTAAAACCCGATACAAGTTAACCCCTTTGATTCCCTTTGTTATATGGACGAATTTGTGATTTTATTTGGTGTATTTAATGGTGATTATTGCTGGAAATTTTCTGTAAAGGAGAGTGAGTTTGAGAGAGAAATGAGATATGTGTTTGTGTGTGTGTTTTTGTGTTTTTAGAAATGAAGAATGAAAATGAAGGAAAAGAAAGGTGTATATCTCATTGGGGACTGAATTCCTGGCAGATGGGTTGGTCAAATCGTGTTAAGACAAGTGTCCCTATCGTTTTTCATGCAAAAATGAGTCACCAAGAAGCTGACCAGAGCATTTCAGCCGCCGGCTGGAGGATCTCAGCCGCCGGCTGGAGCCCAGCCGTTGGCTGAATCCATCCAGCCGTTGGCTGAATGGCTGGTGCAGCGGAATTTTCGATTTTTGTTCTTTAATGTTCCCGATTGATTCAAGTGAACTTAGGAAAGTTCTTTGTATGCATTCATAGTATTTTAGAGTTCAATTGTTGGTTTGATTTCGATTTCGATTCCGGTTCCGAGACACACGCGTTAAAAGTTTAGTAACGTATACCTACGTTAAAAGTTTTGTGTGAGTTACAACGAGCTTAGCTTAAAGAGTTATGTCTACGTAACCACGTAGCACATAAAATTAGTTATAGCAAGTATCAGACAACACTTAGAAGTTATAAGTTAGCGTTCTCGACCTTAGTTTAGACGGTTGTCACATTCTCCCCACGTTGAAAGAATTTCGTCCCGAAATTTCAACTTGTGGTATTCGTTGTGGGAGAAGTGAAGAGATGAGGATACTTAAGCATCATCTGATCCTGTCGTTCCCAGGTATATTCGGGGCCTCGTTTTGCATTCTATCGCACCCTCACTATAGGGATTTTACTGTGTCTTAGTTTCTTAGTTTCGCGATCTATGATTTCAATCGGTTCCTCGACAAATTGGAGCTTCTCGTCTAGTTGTACTTCTTCCAAAGGTGTGATGAGTGTTTCGTCCGATAGGCACTTTTTCAGTCTCGAAACATGAAAAGTGTTATGTATGTTACCGAGCTCTTGCGGTAGTTCTAAACGATACGCAACTGGACCTACTCTTTCGAGTATCTCAAATGGTCCCACATATCTCGGGCTAAGCTTTCCTCGCTTTCCGCGGCGTATTGCACCTTTCCAAGGTGACACCTTTAGAAGTACTCTGTCTCCGACTTGAAATTCTAGATCCTTTCTGCGCATATCAGCGTAGCTCTTTTGACGACTTCTCGCAGTCTTAAGTCTTTCCTTAATCGTTGTGATCTTATCAATCGTTTCTTGCACTACATCCATGCTAATTAGTTGTCGATCTCCCGGTTCCAACCAACACAGTGGAGATCGGCATTTCCTTCCGTAGAGAGCTTCAAAAGGCGCACATTTGATGCTGGCATGGTAGCTGTTATTGTAAGAGAATTCTATTAGTGGTAAGTGGCTATCCCAACTTCCTCCGAAGTCGATAACGCATGCCCTCAGCATGTCCTCTAATGTTTGTATAGTGCGCTCGCTTTGACCATCGGTTTGCGGATGGTAAGCCGTGCTTAAGTCCAATCGTGTGCCAAACGACTCTTGGAATGCCTTCCAAAATCTGGAAGTGAAGCGAGTATCTCTATCCGAGATGATTGACGTGGGTATTCCGTGACGTGTCACTACCTCGTTGATGTATATTTGGACAAGTTTTTCTACGTTAAAACTTTCCTTAATGGGAATGAAGTGTGCTGACTTCGTTAGCCGATCTACGATAACCCAGATCATGTCATTACCCTTTGACGTTCGAGGTAACTTTGTGACGAAGTCCATTGTGATTTGTTCCCATTTCCACTCGGGAATCTCGGGTTGCTGTAGTAATCCAGATGGCTTTTGATATTCGGCCTTCACTTTTGCACAAGTGAGGCATTTCTCTACCTATAAAGCAACGTCTCTTTTCATTCCAGGCCACCAATAATGTTCCTTGAGGTCCTTATACATTTTGCTTGACCCTGGATGAATGGAATATCGTGTTCGGTGTGCCTCATCCATAATGGTCTTCCTTAATTCGTCAGTCGTAGGAATCCAGGCTCGATCCTTAAAATAATAGACGTCGTCGCCCTTCCTCACAAAGTCCTTGTCGTGATTGTGCAAGGTTTCGACCTTTATGTTATCTGCCTTCAAAGCCTCGTGCTGGGCATTTGCTATACGCGTTCTCAAATCGGGTCTAAGGTAGATTCCTAATGCACGTACTCGAGTCGTCTGTTGCCTCTCCTTCCTACTCAGGGCATCTGCTACGACGTTCGCTTTGCCAGGGTGATACTTAATATCGCAGTCGTAGTCGCTAAGGAGTTCTAACCATCTCCTTTGCCTCATGTTGAGTAGCTTCTGATCTAATATGTGTTGTAGGCTCCTATGGTCCGTAAATACCGTGCATTTGGTTCCGTAGAGATAATGTCTCCAGATCTTAAGGGCAAAAACTATCGCTCCTAGCTCTAAGTCGTGTGTAGCGTAGTTGACCTCGTGTTTCTTAAGTTGTCGCGATGCGTAAGCTATGACTTTGTTTCGTTGCATCAATACACAACCTAATCCTAGGTTAGATGCGTCACAATAAACTACGAAGTCTTCGTTTCCCTCAGGAAGAGTTAAGATCGGAGCGTTGCACAGTTTCGTTTTCAGGATATTGAAGGCTTGTTCTTGAGCATCTCCCCAGTTGAACTTCTCGTTCTTTTGGGTTAACTTCGTTAGGGGTTTGGCTATCTTAGAGAAATCCTGAATGAATCGCCGATAGTAGACATCCAACCCTAAAAATTGGCGGATTTCTGTCGGACTTTTGAGAGTTTTCCAATTCTTTATTGCCTCGATTTTTGATGGGTCAACGTGGATTCCTGATCCATTGACTATGTGTCCGAGAAATTTGACTTCACGCAGCCAGAATTCGCACTTAGAGAATTTCGCGTAGAGCTGTTGTTCCTTGAGTAATTCCAATAATAGTTTTAAATGTTCTGCGTGATCTTCCTTGTTGCGCGAGTAGATTAGGATGTCATCGATGAATACAATAACGAACTTGTCTAGATACGGTCGGCATACCCTATTCATCAAATCCATGAATACCGCCGGTGCATTTGTGAGTCCAAATGGCATCACCAAGAATTCGTAGTGTCCGTATCTAGTGCGGAATGCGGTTTTTGGTATATCATCTTCTGAAACCAACACTTGATGATAACCGGACCTTAAATCAATTTTTGAAAAGTAGGTTGCGCCTTGAAGTTGATCGAAAAGGTCATCGATTCGTGGAAGAGGATATCGGTTCTTGACGGTTAGTTTATTCAATTCACGGTAGTCGATACACATGCGAAACGATCCATCCTTCTTCTTTACGAATAGAATCGGCGCGCCCCATGGTGAAGAGCTTGGTCGGATAAATCCTTTATCCAATAATTCTTGAACCTGGTTGGATAATTCCTGCATCTCAGTCGGAGCTAGTCGATATGGCGTCCTTGCCACCGGTGCCGCTCCGGGAATTACCTCGATTCTAAACTCAACTTGCCTCTGAGGTGGTAGTCCAGGTAGTTCTTCGGGAAATACTTCCGGATAGTCCCTAACTATCGGTACATCCTTAAGGTCTACTGCTTTTGCCTGTTTGTCCTTTATGTTCACTAACAATGCAAAGCAGCCCTTGTTCAAGTACTTGCGCATCTTTATCACCGATATAAGCTTCGAAGTTTGGCCCGGCCTATCTCCTTGTACTATCAATTCCCTTCCATCTCCTAATGGCATTCGTATCGTCTTATCTAAACAAAATATTTTCGCGTCTCTGATGGTCAACCAGTCCATTCCAATTACTACGTCAAAGCTCTTAAGTTCGATAGGGATTAGATCTATTTCGAAAGAGTGGTTAGCTAAGGTTATTGTGCAATCCTTAATTACGTCGCTAGCCTGGTATTCTTGCCCATTTGCGTATTCTACCGTAAACTTTTCACCTAGGGGTTCGGTGTCTAAAGCAATCAAGGGCCTAAACTCTAAGGACACAAAACTTTTGTCCGCGCCTGAATCAAACAGTACTGAGGCATAATAGTTGTTAAGGAGAAACGTACCTGCAATCACCCGGGGGTCGTAACTTGTCTCTTCGGCACCAATCGCGAAGGCTCTTCCACGGCCTTGTCCCCCATCGTTTCCCCTCTGATTGTTCTGGTTTTGGTTCTGCGGAGGGTTTTGATTGCGGTTCTGGTTTGGGTTTCGGGCAGGGTTTAGCCTAGGACAAGCATTTCGGTAGTGATCCCTACTACCGCACTCATAGCATTCTCCCTGGCGAGGCCTATCGTTCTGCTGTGGCCTCCCAGCTTGTCGCGGTCCTTCATTTTGCTGCCTTCCCGCCTGCTGCGGTCCAGCATTCACTGCCTTACAGTGTCGGGTCCAGTGACCGAGGCGGTTGCAGTTGGTGCATGACCGACATTCACCTCCGTGATGGTAACCGCACCTATCGCATTTCGGAGCCTTCCCCTGATAGCCGGTGTTCTCTGCCGTAGCAACTCCGTAGTTCCTTACCGTTCTAGCCTTCTTGTTAAACCGTTCCTTTTTGTTCCCCGATGTGTCCTCAACCTTACGCTTTCCCTTTGCGTCTTCTGCACCCGGCTTTGATATTCCTCCATTCCTTATCCAATCCTGGGTTAGGCGATTGGCCAAACTCACAGCCTGCTGCATCGTAGCTGGCTCGGTAGCCGTCGCCATAGCCCTGATCTCGGGTGAGAGTCCCCAAATGAAGTGCTCAATTCGCTTGTCCTCGGGGGTTACTAGTTCAGGTACTAGATTTGCGAGTTCGTGAAATCGCGCGACGTAGGTGTCGATGTCGGTTCCCACCATGGAGTGATTCCAGAGTTCGTTCTTAAGCTTCTTCAAGATCTCCTTGGGACAGTACTCGATTACTAGCAGTTCCTTGAACCTTGCCCATGGCATGTTGTATGCAGCGTCCGGACCTTGGACCTGAAGCTGGCTGTTCCACCAGGTTAGTGCTCGTCCCTGAAGCATGCAAGAAGTGAATTCCACCTTCTTGTTTTCAGCACACTGGCTGATCCTTAGTACCACTTCCATACTATCGATCCAGCGCGATAGTCCGATGGCGCCCTCAGTGCCATGGAATTCCTTTGGCCTGCACGATATGAAGGTCTTGTAGCTACAACCTTGGTTGTTCCCCTGGTTGTTGTTTCCTTGATTGTTATTCTCTCGGTTGTTGTTTCGTTGGTTGTTGTTTCCTTGGTCGTTATTTCCTTGATTGTTGTTTCCTTGGTTGTTGTCATTTCCTTGATTATTGTTATTTCCCCTTGGTCCTCCTTGGTGGATACCCGCGTTGATTCGGGCTATGATGTCGGGTATCGCCTCGTTCAGTCGGGCGTTGATCCTTTGGACAATGCGCTCATCGTTGTGTTCAACCATTTTCCTACACAAGAGAGAACTCGGGTTTAGGGTTTTGATATTTCATTTCAGATTCATATAGAAGGGGAAATAACAAGAACAACAACAATCGTAATTATAATCCGTCCATTTTATATATCGCTCAAAATTTGATGTTCTTACAAATTCCAACATCATCGACTATTGTCGTACATTACCAACCATATAAAGTACTACGCTTACAATCCAAAGGACATCTTACAACAACCTCTAAACCTTAAATGCAACCAATACAACCATAAGGAATACTAGTACTATGCTAATCAGCATCAAGTTGCGAGCTGCTCGAATTGCCTTTCGTGTCATTGCCTTTGTGCGTAACACCTCGGTGTACAAACCACGTATCTGGTGGGAGTGATCTCTCACGACTTGAGTGTATCCGCGGAGGTCGACGGACATGTTACAAAGCGCTTGGATTTCTTCGGGAGTCAATCCGCGAACAGGGGGTGGTGGTGGCGTAGTTGTCTGAGGTCTCGAGTGACGATTCGGTGGGTGTCGTGCGCTACGTGTTGGTAATCGTGAGCTTCCTTCACCGTCCCGACGGAGGTAACGTAGGGTGAGTGGTGACGATTGTTGACTCCTAGAGCGTGATTGAGAATCGTGGGAGGGTTCGGTCTCGCTGTCGGACCTAGCTATCTCTTTCCCTCTCGACATACCCTAGATCAATAACGCGTTAGTTCGAAGATACGGCTCATGTTAGTGTTAGTAATAAGCTGAGCACATAGAGTATTTTAAGTATAGCATCTAGGTCTGTGTGGGTCTGACTTCAAGAATTCCCGGGGAGGTTCGTTTAATGTTTTACCAATCCCGTTCCGGCATAATTTAGTCCAAATTATTCATAGGTGATCAGGCTACGAATAATTCAAGTTAAACAATGCCTTCGCGTTTTGGTTAAATAAAATCTTTCGTTTTTAGAAATTGGTTATAGTTTGATTTTTGAAAAATCGGTATTCACTATAACCTTGCGCTCTGATACCAAGTCTGTCACACCCCGTTAAAGCGGAATACAGGATGTGAAGAGCAATAGCATTCGATACACAAGATATAGATAAACACCAAATGTCATTAAAGGAAAAACATAGTATTCAAGGTTTACAAAGTTTTAAACAAAGTTACATATCCGAATTACAAAATGGGGTGTTCAACCAAACCACCCAAACCCATCCCGTTCTTGAAGTCATTCGCCCCAAAAGCATAAGTCATCAGCTAGCTTACTCGTTACCTGAAAATACGAGTCAAGTGTTAACTACGGGAGACGTAGTTAGTGAGCTACAAGTTTAAGTAAAAGTATAGTTTTCAATTGTAATCGCATAACCATGCATAGAGTATCGCATACAAAATAGTTGTCACATAAAAATGTATAGAGTTATAACATTTGTGTTTTTAGGCATTGACCACATAGCGCGACTATGTGACAATCCTAAGTTTTGCCCAATGATCGTTGCTAAGCCTAAAGCCTACCCATTTAGTATTATGCACCATCGTTATAAGTCGTTGTGGTGAGGGTCAATCTACCCTAATAGCGCTATCCATATCTACTAACGGTCCTTTCCAAAGGGATTAATAGCAACTAATGTCCTTGGTAGTTTTCGTGAATTTTCAATGGTTTCTCACGTCCATGTTGTACAAAGTCCGCAACATGACGATCGATAGTTTTAGTCATTGGCAAAAATAGCTTTCGTGTTCTCGGCATTGTTGGCAAAACCCTCAACAATGCCGGCAAAATAGTTATTCATATAAGCATTCAAGATATCAAAGTGTTTCATAATAGCTTTCCAAAGTAATCAAGTGTTTTCGTAATAGCATTGTGTATCAAATCGTTTTCGTTTAGCATTCACGTAATAATCGTTTTTCAGCTTAAATAGTAGTTAAGCCTAAGACTCGCATTTCACCCCAAAAGTATTAAAAGCGTTTATAAAGTAGGGGTTTGTAACTCACTGTTTGCGAAGATTTCTAGCGTGCTCGGAATAGCTCGAAGGTGCTCGGAATCACCGGAATCCTAGTATAACCCAAGTTTTCGTGTAAGTATATAACTCGTTCGCTTTTAAACTCGTTAGTCAATGAATGATTTGTTGTTTAAGTGTTATAAGTATGTCCAATAGAATTTGGGCAGCGCTTCCGCGCTACCAAATTTATGTCCAAAATTTCCTATCCACTTTCCCGCTTAATACGATTCATAACATGTCATCAAATATCGTCATTATGAATTAGTTATTTAAATACCTCATTTTATCATTCAAAGTACAAATATGTATTCTGTTATATTGTGTTTAAAACTGTGAAAAGTATATGTTTCTCGATTTCTTCGTTAACGATTTAAAAATACGATTTTTGGGAACAGACCTATTCAGCCGGCGGCTGAATTATTTCAGGCGGCGGCTGAATTCAGGCGGCGGCTGAATTATTTCAGCCCACGGCTGAATTGCCGAGACAGATTTACAGTTTTGCCATTTTTGCGTTTTTAAGCGTTTTTTTGAGCTAGATTTCGACATGCAACTGAATATTCATCAAGATTACTTATATATATGTCCAAATATCAGTTTCTTTTGGGTTTTTAGCCACAAATATATAGATCTAAGTAACCTTTTTGTTTAAACCCGTTTTTGTAATAAAATGGTTATAAAACTTTATAAAAACTTGTTTTTATGTGTTAGATCATACATGCAATGAGTTTAGGAAGTAGTAGTAACTATTAGAAGAGTTTTTACCGGATGGAAAAGCTTTGATGATGTTTTGATGGTGATTTGAGCTCCAAAAAGTGTAGAACTCCTTTAAAACCCGATACAAGTTAACCCCTTTGATTCCCTTTGTTATATGGACGAATTTGTGATTTTATTTGGTGTATTTAATGGTGATTATTGCTGGAAATTTTCTGTAAAGGAGAGTGAGTTTGAGAGAGAAATGAGATATGTGTTTGTGTGTGTGTTTTTGTGTTTTTAGAAATGAAGAATGAAAATGAAGGAAAAGAAAGGTGTATATCTCATTGGGGACTGAATTCCTGGCAGATGGGTTGGTCAAATCGTGTTAAGACAAGTGTCCCTATCGTTTTTCATGCAAAAATGAGTCACCAAGAAGCTGACCAGAGCATTTCAGCCGCCGGCTGGAGGATCTCAGCCGCCGGCTGGAGCCCAGCCGTTGGCTGAATCCATCCAGCCGTTGGCTGAATGGCTGGTTCAGCGGAATTTTCGATTTTTGTTCTTTAATGTTCCCGATTGATTCAAGTGAACTTAGGAAAGTTCTTTGTATGCATTCATAGTATTTTAGAGTTCAATTGTTGGTTTGATTTCGATTTCGATTCCGGTTCCGAGACACACGCGTTAAAAGTTTAGTAACGTATACCTACGTTAAAAGTTTTGTGTGAGTTACAACGAGCTTAGCTTAAAGAGTTATGTCTACGTAACCACGTAGCACATAAAATTAGTTATAGCAAGTATCAGACAACACTTAGAAGTTATAAGTTAGCGTTCTCGACCTTAGTTTAGACGGTTGTCACACATGTTGGCTAAGTTTGGATTCACTGATTGAAAATCTGCTTTCACTCTTGTTGACAATAGGGCCAAACTTCATCCTGATTTAGATGGTGAAAGTGTTGATCAACACTTATATAGGTCTATGATAGGTTCTTTAACTAGGAGGATGTAATCTTAATAAGAAATCTACCAAAAGAGGATGTCAATTCCTAGAAAATAGGCTATTCTCTTGGCAGTGCAAGAAACAGACCTCTGTTTCACAATCCTCTGCTGAAGCAGGGTACATTGTTGCTGGTTCTTGTACTTCCCAAGTTTTATGGATTCAGAATTAGATGATAGACTATGGCCTTAACTTTATGAACACTCCTATACACATAGACAACACTACTGCAATGTTCATCACTAAGAACCATGTACAACATTCTCAGACAAAACACATTAATATTAGACATCACTTCATAAGAGATTGTTTTGAAAAATACTTGATTCACTTAGTTAAGATTCACACTGATCTACTATTGGCTGACCTTTTCACAAAGACATTTGATGTTACAAGATTCAATTTTCTTGTTCAAGCTATCGGTCTTATGAATCTTGATTAGTGTTCCTTACAAAATATTTTTGTAAATATCTTTTTTCATTTTGTGTTTTCTTTTATTTCAAAATACAAAAAGAGGGGGAGAAAAATGAAAAAAAATCAAAAATATTTTAAGTGAGGTGTTGTTTTTCTTTTAAGTCTGGTAATATTGTTTAAGTCTGGTAAATATTGTTTAAGTCTGGTGTTGTTTTCTTTTAAGTCTGGTTTTAATATTTTAAGTCTGGTGTTATTTTATTTTAAGTCTGGTGTTGGTTTATTTTTAAGTCGGGTATTAAGATCTGTACAGATAAAATCCAAAAATATGCGAATTTCGGTATGTATAGATAAAACTCAAAAAAAAATTATTTCTATTCTATTTTTAAGTTTTTGAGTTTGTTATTTCTGTTTCATATTGACATAATTTCCGAAAATCAAATACCAATTTTGAAAAACCAATCAAAAACAGTATAAAAATTGAAAATATTTCACAAACCCAAAATTTCTAAGAAATGAATCATAAACATAAATTCCGACATAATTTAACATAGTTCACTATTCATAGAATTTCTTGAAATTAAATGTTTTCATAAATACATATATTCTTGTATTTTGAAACCTTTAGCAATCTGTGGTTAATAAATTTCTTCAAATCATTAAAATAGATAATTGTCAAATGGGGGATAAGTTATTGTCAAGTAGGAAAGCAAAGAAAAGATATATTTTCAATAAATTATGGCATATGAATCTATTTATCATAAAAACTCTTAAAGTTCTAAAGTATTCTTTGAATTACTTATTGACTTCGAGATCCTTGATGCTAACTTGATAAACGGAAAAGACAGGTGAATAAGTCCAAATTCTTTGATAAACTAGTCTGTTGTCCTCTTAGATCCTTGATGCTTACTTGATAAACGACAGATACATGGGAATGAGTTGAACAACAGTACTAAGGTGTTGTTCTTTTTTCAAAAAAAAGTCTTAATAGGCTCTGAACTCTGACCCGGTCAGAGGTTTTAAAAATTTTGTTGTTCTTTTTTTTTTTTCAACCAGAGACAAAAAACCTCTTTTTACCTCTGATCCAACCCTACATGAAAAACCTCTTTTTACCTCTGATTACCTCTTTCTCTTCACCGGTAAGTTTTCCATCCTTAAATTCAAATAATTTTTGATTTTTTTTCAATAGTTTGTCACTTGATTTCGTTATATAAATTGATATTGATGATTGTTTGTTAGATTTAGGTGATATAATTTTTTTTTAATATGTATTTGTTTTCGATTGCCTATAAACTCCTACTATTACATTGACTTTTATGTGAACTTTTCTTTTGTTAATTATTTTTATATCTTGAAATTGATATTAGACAATTAGTTTATTAATTTGTTCAATCACGCTCACGCTAAACTTAGAAACGTGATTGAGCGTGCTTTTGGTGTTTTGAAAGCACGTTTTCCCATCTTGAAGAGAATGACTCCGTATTATTTGGTGAAACAAAGAGATATTACTATTGCATGCTTTGCTATTCATATTTTTATTCAAAAATAAGGATTAAGTGATGATTTTTTCTCCGAATATGATCGAGGTGAAGTACGTGCTAACGAGAATGTACAAGATGGAGACGAGTATGATGAGGACGAGGTTCAACCACATGGAAATACAACAAATCAACAATATATGATCAATTGTCGAGATCAGCTTGCGGCACAATTAATGCAAAAATGTTGAAAATGTTGTTTGAATATTATCTTTATTTGAAAAATGTTGCCACTATGTTTGAACATTTTATGAATGTTTTTATTTAAGACGTTTTATAAATGAAACAGTTTAGTACTAATATAGTAAAACAGATGTTACGAAGGAAAAAAGAACATAGTATATTGATTCAGATTCAGAGTTTTGGACCACCTCTGATTATTCAGAGCTGGTATTCAAATTCAGAGGAAAAACCTTTGGTTCAAAAGAACAGCACCTAAGTCAAATTTTTGAACATAAAAAAAGATGCATACAATCACAAATATCTTGAGAGAAAAAGCAGCTAAGGTTGCAGAATCATATTGTGGGGACTCTCAATAAAGATTGAAGATTGTTCATGTGTTCATATAAATTCTTTTGTTAAATCACGACAAAACACTATTGTTTTTTCATGACAATAAGGTATAGATGCCATATTTAAGTAAACTATTGTAATTTTATTTATTTCTACTTGACAAGAATTGAATAAGTTTGACTTTATATCATGTCATTTTTATATTATTAAAACCTGCAATTTATGAATTTTTGACACAGGTTAAATTCTATTAAAAATAAAAGTTTTTTCATTTTTCAAATATTTCATTTCTGTAGCAAATTTGCTCATACGAACTAATTTATAAAATCCTGGAATATAAGGTTTTGATCTCTCAAATTTAAAATTTGCTTATTAAACAATTTTAAAGTTAACTGATGCATTGGATAGTTTTATTTGTAGTGTTAAAAATTTAACCCAGAAAGGTTTGAATGGTTTGACTTTGAAATTTTAATTTAATTCCGGTACTTTTAATTTAATTCTGGTACTTTAAATTTAACTCGTGTACTTTTAATTTAATTCTGGTGATATAAATTTAGGTCGGGTGAGGATTTAACTTATGTCTGGTATGTGAGTTGACTGTGTTGACCATAAGTTTAAGTCGGGTTCTTTATTTTTAGGTCGGGTTATATTTTTGTTTCAAGTTTAACTCGGGTTATATTTTTGTTTCAATTTTAACTCGGGGTCACTATTTTTAGGTCGGGTGTCTTTTGTGGGAAAACATTTAATTTATTTTATTCCTAATTTCCTTTTAATACTTTTAATTTCAAATAATCATTTTTAATTCATGCATATTGTATCTCTTATACAAATCAAATTGCTAATCTCAATATCATTTCTTACCTTTTCTTTTCACTGAAGCTTTCTCCTAGAGTCATCTCGATAGATTTTTAGAGCCTTTTGATTAGTTTCTAGTGATTTTTGATTATTTGATTAATTTTTAACCTGTTTTTCATAGTTGATTAAGGTGTGTTTTTCTTTTTACTTATAGTGATTATATTACTGTGATTGTGTACTAATAATATGTGATTGATTTCAGATGACTTTCTCATTTAAACCTAAACATAATGTTGTTGCATTCCTTGATATGGGTCATTCTTAAGTAGATGATGACTGGAGACTCATTCTGGGATTTTTGATAAAATCCAATATGAGGTTTGTTATATCATAAAGTCATGTTCTATACAGAGACATGCTTGTAGTATTTTGGCAAAATGCAAGGTTTAGAATGGTTGATGGTGTGAGAACGATTGCTTCAACTGTCAGTTGGAGAATGTGATTGTTACTGAAGATGTGATTCGAAGGGTATTACAACTTGATGATGTTGGTGGTGTTGAGAGATTAGAGTTAGAGGAGATTAATAATGTGTGCAAACAAGTTGGGTATGAATGTGATTTCCCAGAAAGCATGGTTAAAAAGACAAGGTTTCGTATAAGTGGAGGTATTTGATCCATGTGCTGGTATGTTGCATCTCTGGGAGATCAGGGGGCTTTGATGAAATGAATCAGACATTGGCCTCTGCATTTGTGTACATGGTCACACAAAGAAGATTCAATTTTTCTGGTTTTATTATGGACTGCATGTAGAGGATGGCACTGGGTAGTTCTTAGAAGTTTCTATTATACCCAAGGTTTCTCCAGATTATCTCCAGATTATCTTTTCAGGGAACTTCACACCTTTCTTCCCCCTCATGATAAATCAAGCTAGAGTAGCAATTCAAATCTTTGAAGAGCTACAACACCAGTAAGGAGAAAATCAACAGAAACAACAACAACCTGAATTACAAGTTGAAGTTGATCAACTTGTATCTCCTATTGTTGGGAAAAACCAATGATTAAAACCCAACTTATAAATCTGATGAGTCATAATCTAAGTCTAGGTGACTTATAAGACTAAGTGTGTTATGAGTCTTAGTGATTATAAGTCTTAGTAATTATAAGTCATAATCTGAGTCTAGGTGACTTCTAAGACTAAGTGTGTTCTGAGTCTTAGTGATTATGAGTCTTAGTAATTATGAGTCATAATCTGAGTCTAGGTGACTTCTAAGACTAAGTGTGTTCTAAGTCTTAGTGATTATGAGTCTTAGTAAGACTCAAAGATGAGACTTAGTTACTTGGAGCTTTATTTTAGGTAAGTTGTTATGCATATCTCCTATTTGTTAGAGAGATTTGCACTTATCTTATTTTCCAAGTTTATCAAGAACTCTATTTATAGAGTTCTTAGGGTTTATTAACACCCACGAATTCTGTGTGAATTCCTCCGGTTTTCTAAGTGAATTCCGTTCTTTGTCAATGAATAAAACGTATCTAGTTCATTGATTTCTTTGTGTTCTTCGTAATTTTCATCGTTATATCTTTTGTTTGAATGAAACGGGACTATCACCTATCATTGACATCCCGTCTCCTTCACCTCAAACACCCATCATTCAACTTCTCAAAGCACCCAAGAGAGAGATTGGTTCTATACACTTGAAGAAAGACAGGCTCTGCCTAATCTAGCCACAACTCATATTCTTACTCATGTGGCTCCTACCATGTCTACCCCTATGGTGCATATGCAGAAGGATGCTTCAACAAGTAGTCCTATTCATGTGTATACTTCAAAGAAGAAAGGGGGAGCTGGAGTTGGGGTTTTGACTTTGATGGAGCTTGAGAAAAAGAATGAGGTATTGGAACAGCTGGTTCAGAAGCAAAGATCAATGATTAATCAGCTTAAATGGAGGAATGTTGCAAGTGAAATCATCAGAGATCAACTTAGATTTAAAGTTATGTTAAGTCCCTCCCTATGGATGATGCATCCAAAATAGGGGGAGATAAAACTCAAACTGAAGTTGAAACTGAGAAGGTAGCTGATACAACTGTTGTGTTAGAAAATGTTGATCAAGAGCAAACAATTCAAATAGAGTTTGAAGGAAGGAGAGAATGCAAGCAGTGAGTCAATCAATGAAGAAACTGAAATTGATTTGACCATTGTTGGCAAGATTGTGAAAGACATGGAGAAAGATGGGAGCTCTAAAGGTAAGGAGAAATTGTCTGAACTTACCTCTGACTTTGATCTTTTTAAATCTTGTAGTGAGCATATTAATTGTCACAACCGCTAAAGCGGAAACACGGAATGTGAAGAGCCAAGATATCATCACACGAGTTATAAATAAAAACATACGGTTTCAAGTCATTACGAATAAAATAAGAGTTTACAGTTTAAAGATAACAAAGTGTTGAAAAGTACATCACGAAACAACATAATAAATTGTTTGATAAAATTCCCAAAACATATTCAAAATAGGTCTTCTCCCGATTCTTGACTTCACGTGACATTCCAGACCCATCCAATCATTGCACTTCGTGACTTACATTTGATTTCCTGAAACAAGAGATAAAGTGTCAACTACAATAAAGTAGTGAGTGAGTTACAGTTTTCTAGTCCTCGACTAAAAAGGTTTTAAGTAAGTATATCAATACTTAGAGATTTCTAAAAGTGGAACAATACTTAAAGAATAGTTCGAACCAAAACAGTTGATTAAAGATAGATGCGGAAGTCGTATAACTCTATACGCGCATGATAAGTAACTATGATTGAATTCATGTATAACGACTACTTGGCATAATATAACTTAAGTGTTCACACTAAACCGAATTACCAACCGTGAGGCCTCTTACCCCGACTATCTACGGGGAGTCATTTCTGATCGAGTAATATGTACTTAAGCTGCCACTTAAGCAAGGGACGGTCATTTCCTAAGTAGCGATACCCATAATTACTAAACGGCTTAACAAAGCTAATAGTGTGTTACGAAAATTAGGCACTAATGTTGTTTTAAAACTGATAGTAGTCACTTATGGTTAGTTATATCCCTCAAGAGTCACGATAGTTATACGATCAATCAAGTACATACGAGTGCCGAGAGTGGCATTAAATGAGTTTAATATAGTTTTGAACCAAGAGCCGAATAAAGGTGGCGAACCATTAGTTTATCATAGGTCAAACGACCATAAAACTAAATAAGCATAAGTTTCACAAAAACGTTCAATAGAGTTCATAATTGTACAAAAGTTCATAACAGTTCATTTAGACCTCTTGTTTCCCCCAAAAGATAATTGAAAACAGTAAATAAGTGGGGTTGTAACTCACGGTTTGCAAAGGTGAGCTACGCGTGCGAGGAGTAATCGAGACGGACCGGAATCACGGGAATCCTAATGAAATACCAAGGTTTGATGAGTATTATGTTTATGTGTTTATATGTTAAGTGTCGGGTTTAGGTCTATTGAAAATTGGGCAACGCTTCCGCGCCAAAATCATTAATCCCAATATTTGTACACTTTCCCACTTAACCAATTCAATGAACACATTTCATATTATTCCCAACACAATGTAATATAAAACTTGCTCATTTAGTTCATTTGTATGTGAGTTATTCTCATTACAGGTTATGGTCATAAATCTTAGTTCCGAACATAAGTTTAGATAACACGTTTAAAGTTACGATCCAAAATGGTTTAAACTTAGCAATTGTGCAGTCTGTCAGCAGCATGACCGCGCCGCGGTGGGAGGACTGCGCCGCGGTCAGAGGTTTTACCTTGACCGCGCCGCGGTGAAGCGACTGCGCCGCGGTCACTGTGACAGGTTCTTGGTCAAGTTCGTTTTTGAAGAAATTTGATGTTTTTAAGTTAGATTTTGACATGCAACCAGATATAAGCTTAGATAATTGATGTCTAATAGTTTATTTAGTGTTTTTAACCACAAATTTAAGGATCTAACCATGCATTTACCAAAAATCCGTTTTTGTTCATAAATGACCCAAAATCTCCATACAAAATCATTTTTAGGTGTTAGATGATACATGCAATGAGTATATGTTGTAAAGACAGAAGATTAAAAGGATTTTTATCGAGATTAAAGTGATTTGGAGATGGTTGGAGTGATCCCTTAGTGATTTTAACCCAAAAAGCTTAGAAAATGGACTTTTGACCCAATGTATGAAATCCCTTTCTTCCTTCTTACTTGATGACGATTTATAGGTGTTTATGTGTGGTTAAAATCTGTGTTTTGGGTGAAGATACTTCTGTAAATGAAGAGGATTTAAGTGGGTGTTTGTTCAAAAGCTTCAAATGAGAGAGAGTGATGGAGTGTTTGTGTTTGAGTGTGTGTGTAAAGTGTGTGTTTGTGAAGTGTTATAAGACACAAAAACTAGTTTCCCTGGGCTTTTCAAATAAGCAATGGGCTTATAAAAGACTGGACAACTCGTTATTTAAAGCTATGGCCCGTTTGGTTAAGTTTAAAAAGTTACAAAAAGTGGCTGTCTGCGTGCTCCACCGCGGCGCGGTGGCCTGACCGCGGCGCGGCCGGAGTGGCAGACTTGCCTTTTTCGTTTTTCGTTCGTTTCGTTGTTAAGCGTTTCGTTTGTTAAAAGTTTCCGTTCATTTAAAATAGGAACTTAGACAAGTTCACTAAGTGTTTACTTGGTATTAGGATTCATTTATGTGATTCCGAGTTCGATTCTACACACTCGAGTTTACGAGACAAGTAATAACAAGATTGATTTAAAGTTGAGTCAAAGATAGAGAATGCGGTTTTCACCTGAAATAAGACGGCTGTCACATTAATTCGGGTGAAGGGACTTTTATCTCTGGTGATGATCTAGTTAAATCGGGTGGTGAAAGATTTAACTCGAGTGATGAGTTGTTTAACTCCGGTGATGAAGAAGATTGTGAAAGTGTTATGATTGGAGAGAATATTAAGAAGTTTAAAGCAGTTGATCAATTTGAGGAGATTATTGATAAAGAAACTTTTGAGAAACACTTTGAAGGGTTATATGAGGGAATATTTGATGAAAGTGCAACAGAGACTTTCATAGTATATATCAAGGAAACAAATCTTGTTTCTGTGCATACTTATGACGAAAGCAATAAATGGAATGAGGAGTTGGGAGGAAACTAGCAACAGTTTTAAGTACTTGTGTCCGTTTAGAAAACGAGCATGATATCTCACCCCTGGAGTTGTATAAATAAAGTAAAAACGGGGTTATGAACTCACCTTAGCAAAGCAAGCAGTGAAGGCGCGAAAACGTAGCGTAAGAAACTCTAAACCAAGAGTCAATGTAGGTCTAATCCTTGACCTATTAATGTTTTGAAAATAAGGTTACCATAATCTAGTCCAAATGCATGTGGAAAATTCTATGTATGATATGTAGGTTTTGGGTTCGGGTTTGATAATAATAGACCGACACCGTTCGGGACATTATATACAATGACCATTCTATAATCGTGTGCGGAGCTAGGGCACTTAAAATCGTAAACCCAAAAAACTCGGCACTATGAAATATCGAGATGGAATCATCGCATACAAAGTTCCCAACTATTGTGTTATCGTTATTATTACCGAGTTTGTTTTATAAAAACTCAGCATGTTCTTTAAAGTTTGTACCAACCTTAAAGAGTCATAACTTATTCGTTTCTTGTCCGATTTTGATGAATCTTATATCGAAAAGACCGTATTTGAGTTATATTTCAAATTCAAGTGGTCTCACCATTTTATTGTAAACAGAGGGTTAGTGATGAATAAAAAGGCTGCTGTTGGTTTTAGGGTTTCTCAAGAAGAGAACCCATTTTAAAAGTGGCATAACTCTCTCATTATTTATCGTTTTTGACGTGCCTTATATCGAAACGACCGTATTTGAGTTATCTTTAAGATGGTTATGGTCTCACCCTCTGGTTCAAAACCGTTTGGTACATATTAATAAAAGAGTGCTCGGGTATGCAGTGGGTGTTTTGATTCGTGAATGTTTTGTATAAAATATCTTTTAAATACCAAACCATGTCCAAAATTGATTATTCTTGGACCATAATCTTTATAAAACATAAGAGTATATTATGTTCAAGGCACTTTGTTCATTTTATATATTTAACATATATAAAAACGGTTTTTAAGAGAATGCATATTTTCGGTTAACAAGTTTTGTAATCTTTTATTATTTGGACTATGTTTAGGCATATATAACATATGTTTATATAATATGATATGATGAAATGTAAGAAGAAATAAAAGAGTTTAGGTTACTTACTAGTATGCTTATGCAAGAATCTTGTAGGAGAATTTTACTCTTAAGTCTTTTTGAGGGAGAAAGAGGGAGAGTGTAGGAGTTTTCACAAGTAAAGTGAATGAGCAAGTTTTCAAGCATAAAAATGCCTAGTATTTATAGCAAAAATATCTGGTCTTGCATTTAATGGTGGTATGGACATTTTAGTTCAATAGTGAAAGGGGTGTGGTCTTGTAAGAACCCATGTGACTACCAAATCAACTAGACAAGTTAACCAAGTCAACAAGCTAACCCATGTGACCACACTAAACAACAAAAACACCCTCTTTGGGCCCTTTTGGCCGTGAATTTCATGGAGGGGGGTCGTTTTGGTTTGATTTTGTTATTTAGAGAATGTATTGTGTGCATATGGATGTCTAGGGTGTTTAGTGTAAGTTTCCTAATACATATACTCATGCATGCAATGTTATTTAATGCAAAGGTGGTGCATGAAATACAATTTTTTTATGTATGAAATGTTGGACTAGTAATTATGTTGTGAAAATGTTTGTTTTTCGTAATAGTTTAACCCCGTATACCTTCTCCCGGTATCCGTATATGTTTTAGACGTAGTTATTAATTATCGTTCATGCATGGTTTGACCTACCGGTCATACATAAATTAAAACATATACAAGTTGAGTAAAAGTGTTGAAAAAGTTGAGTCGGTGTGAACCTGGATTTTTTTATGGGTTGTCACAAGAGTTAAGTTCAAGTTCACCCTAACTAAAAGTTAAATGAAGTTTTGTTTATTTGTTCACCCGAAGTGTTTTCAAATAAACATAAGGGTTGATATAATGTAATAGATAGAATGTACAGTCTATAAATAGTGGTGAGAGTAGTTCATTTGGAATGAGATTTAAGTGAAAAGTGAGATTACCATATGTAACAAACTTTCCCGCCATTTAAGGCTTTTGAATGAAAAGTTCCATTACTGATTTCTTATTGATTCATTGTTCGTATTACATTAACTCAATTCATTAACTCGTGATTTCGCCACCTGTTAGTGATTCTAGACATAGGATTGTTGCTTTGAAGATTGATCAGGCCCGACAAGGCTTGAAAGGACCCATGAAATCGATCCCCTAAATGTCAAAAACCTCGAAAACTTGTATCCCGTGTTGAGGAATATCATCTGGCTTCGTGATATTTCCTTGACCTTGAAACGAGCCACACGTCCTCATCAATGTATAAGTTTCCTTGAAAATGGCAGGCCAATAAAAACCCGCATCATATACCTTCTTACCCGTCACCGTCGGTCCATAATGTCCGGTGGGCCCATGGTGACATTCATTGAGCATCTTTCGTGTTTCTCCTATATAGAGACAACGTCTAATCATCCCATCGGCACATTGGCGGAATATATGTGGTTCCTCCCAAAAGTAATACTTAACATCCGAAAAGAGCTTCTTTTTTTGTTGATATGTCAAACTCTTATTGACAACTCCTCTTGCTAAGTAGTTTGCTATATCCGCAAACCATGGCACATCTTCATCGTCTACATCATCCACAAATGCCAACATCTCTCCCGGAAATGTATCATAAATATGTTCTTCCTTCAACTCCCCCAAACTTGGGTTTACTCAAATGATCGGCGGCTACATTCTCCTCTCCTTTCTTGTCCTTAATCTCAATGTCGAATTCTTGCAACAAAAGAATCCACCTAATCAAGCTCGGCTTCGCATCCAGTTTCAAAAATAAAAACCTCAATGCCGAATGATCCGTGAAAACCACCGCCTTGATCAACACAAAATAATGTCCTAAACTTATCGAAAGCGAACACAACCGCAAAAAGCTCCTTCTCCGTAGTTGTGTAATTTTGTTGAGCTTCATTCAACGTCTTGTTAGAAAAATAGATGGGGCGAAAATGTTTCTCTATTCGTTGTCCCAAAACAGCCTCCACCGCATAATTGCTTGCATCGCACATCAACTCGAATGGAAGTAACCAATTCGGTGAAATTAAGATGGGTGTGTTGGTCAACCTTTCCTTGAGTAGCTCAAAAGCTCGAATGCAATCTTCAGAAAAATCAAAATCCACTTCCTTCTCCAACAACCTTGTCATAGGACGGGCAATATATAAAAAAATATTTTTATAAATCTCCGGTAAAATCTCGCATGCCCAAGAAAACTCTTAATTGACTTCTCATTTGTTGGCGGTGGTAGCTTCGTAATAAAATCAATCTTCGCTTTGTCTACCTCGATCCCGACCTTCGAAATTTTGTGCCCCAACACTATACCTTCTCGAACCATAAAGTGACACTTCTCCCAATTTAATACCAAGTTTGCTTCTTCACATCTTCCCAACATCTTGTCTAAATTCTTCAAAAATGACTCAAAAGACTCTCCTAAAAAAGAAAAGTCATCCATGAAAACCTCCATTGTTTGCTCGATCATGTCTCAAAAAATGGAAAACATGCACCGTTTAAAAGTGGCAGGTGCATCGCAAAGGCCAAAAGGAATCCTCCGATATATGTATGTCCGAAACGGACATGTGAAAGTGGTCTTCTCTTGATCTTAGGGGTCATTAGGGATTTGAAAATACCCCGAAAATCCGTCCAAGAAGCAATAGAAATCATTCCCCACTAAGCTTTCAATCATTTGGTCCATTAAAGGTAGAGGGAAATGGTCCTTCCTAGTAGCATCGTTCAACTTACGGTAGTCAATGCATACTCTCCATGCCGTAACGGTCCTTGTTGGTACCAACTCGTTCTTCTCATTTACAACCACCGCCATTCCTCCTTTCTTCGGCACACAATGAATCAGACCCACCCATGGGCTATCCGAAATAGGGCAGATTATACATGCATCCAACAACTTCACAACTTCCTTTTTGACCACATCCGTCATATTTGGATTTAGCCTCCATTGTCTTTGAACAACGGGTTTTACATCATCAATAAAATTGATTTTGTGTTACAAAATATGGGGCTAATTCCAGGTATGTCGGATATGCGCAAACCAAAGGATTTTTTTTATGGCCTTTAAGGACTGTCAATAATCAAGATTTCTCGTCACCCGAAAGTGATGACGAAATAACAACCGGTAATAAATATGTACCTCCGAGAAAAGCATACTCTAGATGTGTCGGTAGCTGTTTAAGCTCCACATCGGTTGGTGGTTCTTCAATTGATGTCTTAATCCTCATGCCATCTTCCACCTTCAACTCTTCATTCACTTCCACATCAACTTCCTCGATTTTCTCTTCATTCATCTCAGCTTCAACTTCCAGAATATCCTGCCAATCTAAGTCATACCCTTCATCAACAACATAAAATTATAAAACAAGTTTCATCAGTGGAATAAGCATGTTTCATTTCTCTATCTAAAGAAAAGGTAACTCTTTCTTCCCCAACCCCCAATGAAATTTAAAACCCCCAAGGTCAATTTAGCATATAAAGAGTATGGCATCAAATTAATACTAGCTCCTAGTTCCACCAATGCATTACAACTATAAGTTTGCTAAAACAACAAGTAATTAAGAAACTCCCTGGATCTTCCAACTTTGGTGGTAGTGTGTTCTTCACCAAAGTCGAACATTCCGCATTCAAGAAAGCGACTTGAGCTTCCGATGATCTCCCCTTCTTCGTCACAAGTTCCTTGATAAACTTCGCATAATTCGACATCCCTGCAATCAAATCAACGAACGACACATTAATGTGAACATATTTAATCATATCACAAAATTTACCGTATTAATCCTTCATTTTCTCCTTCCTCAAGCGTTGAGGATATGGAATTCTAGGCTTGTAAGCTTTAATCGGTGAAGTTGTGGTCGATTTAGGTGCCTTTACTTCAGTTTGGACCCTCGGTTCTTGCTCCTCTTCATCTTCTACCTCAACCTCAACTTCTTCACCTTTTTCGCAGTCTGAAGGTTCATTGCGGCACAGTGGAGATGACTGTGTCGCATCCAAAACCTTATAAAAATAAACATTCCCGTCAGACCCTTCACTGCGGCGTAGTACCTGTATTTTCTGCAATTTCTTCGTTCTCATTTTCAGCTTGATTTTCCCCATACTTAGTTCGCGAGCGTGTCATAATCGCATTAACATGGCCGTCTCTCATTCCTGGAGGTTGATACATCAAACCTTGATTTTTTGAATTGTTTTGATTGTTCTGAATCTCGTCGGTAATTGACCCGGTGGCCTATTTGAAAACCGCTCATTCATCCGATCGAACCTCCTCTCCAAATCTTGCATTGCAGCTTGTTGGTTTTTTTGTCCTTGCTCGATGTGATCATTCATTACCTTCAATTGATTTACTATCCCTTCATTCTTCACTTTTTGTGTATGGATGAATGTCTTCATCAAGTCTTTCAAGGTTTGATCTCCCTCATCCTTCGATGGATTGTCCTCGTACCTTGGTATTCGTGGTGATCGTGGGTTGTTTCTTTGCCATCCATTTTGATTGTCACCACGGTTGTAGTTACCTCCGCGGTTTTGATAATTTCCTCCACGATTAGGATACCCATATTGTGCATAATTTCCATCCTCAGGTTGTCAATCACATTCACTCTCGTAATGTGGCCCTCCACAAATTTCACAACCGTTCTTCACCATGTGATCATCCTTCTCTAATCGACCCATTCGTTTATCCATTTGTCCGACATGATTTTAATCTCATTCACGATTGCGGAAGTATCTTTGCTACTTCTTTCATCTTTGGCTACGTACCTTTTGTTCTTCTTTCTCTTCCATCATCATGGCAATTCCTAGCCAAACTCATCACCAATTTATCTTCCATGAGTATGTAGGATATGTTGGGTGATTTATACATAAAATGTCCTCCTCGTTAAGTCTAACTCCCGTTGAGATTCTCTACTTAGACCATAGAAAAAGATTTCCATGATTTGATCCTTGCCCAATCCGTGAACATGACAATCCCTAAGCATATCTAAGTCTGCTCAATGCTTCAGTTATGGTCTCTCATTCGTCTTGGCGAAAACCTCGAATGTATGTCAAAAGTTTCCTACCTAAAGCCGGTAGGAAAAATCTCTTGATGAATAACTCCCTCATTGGTACCCAAGTGGTAATGGTGTTCTCATCGAGTTCTTCAAACCAAGTCTTCGCTTCTCCGGTGAGTGACGAAGGAAACAAACTCAACTTCACATTATCGCTAGTTCCTTCCCCATACTTGAACATTTTACATAGCTCAATGAAATTTGTGACGTGCTTATGTAGATCTGACTTAAATCTTCCATCAAATGTATTGTCTTGAATCATCTTCAGATGATGACCCTTCACAGTGAAATCGTCTGCCATGGTTGGTGTTCCAATAGCCGACTCTCAGGTAGGTGGCACATTTGCAGCCCGTCGCATCCGTACATCTAAAGGATCCATCTCTACTTGTGGTTCTGGTTTATCCTCTATGATGATTTCTTCAACCTCTTTAATCTCTGATTCTGAACTACTATCACCTCCTAATGAACACTCGAAATCCTCCGTTTCTAACTGAACATGTGAGAATGGTCCAAAATCTGGTGAAATTGGGATTGGTGATTGGTAATTGGTTCGTTTGTTTCGCCTTTTTGATACCCCTGGATTTGAAAATGGACTCTTGAGTGGTAACCCAGAAGACCTTGTGTTCATCACCTACCTTGAATACCTGCAAAAACACAAACAACAAAACCGTCAATGCGCCAGTAAATAACAAACAAAATAACTTTCAAGTACGTGAGTACCTAAAAGGATCGAATCACAAATTCTAGACAAAAACTTAAAAAACCAGTCCCCGACAGCGGCACCAAAACTTGATGTGTAAAATCTAGTCTGTTTAAAAAATCGAAATACGCTAATGCTCGACTACACACTCTTAGGCTGTGGACCTAATCATGTATAATATAATTCAGGTAAGTCGAATTCGTTTGCAAGGACTGAGTTTAGTTTAAAGTAAAGAATTAATGAAACTAGAAATTTGGGTGTTTGTGACCGAATTGACACGTTGCTTAAACTAATTTGAAAAGTAATTTGTCACGTAAAAATGTTGTTTGAAAAGATTGTTTGTTTATCAAATCAAGAAAAAGACACTTGTTTGGGTAGTTCACTAATAGTTTGATTTCACTTAAGCAATTGAATGTTAACTTACTTCTAAATTATAATTAAGTTCCTCTCGAATACCTAATTAACTTTAATTATTTAAAAACTACACGTTTCCTCTCGAATACAATATAAGTCCTAAATAACTAAGCTTTAAGAATCAGGTCGATGTTTATGATTTAATCTTATAAAGCTTCCTCTCGAATAGCTTAACTAGTTTTCTAATCCAATATCTTGTAATTATAAACTAGTGTTCTCGTTTTAACCTTATTATTTAAGTTTTCTATTACCAATTCCTCTAAAATATTGGTAATTCTTAATCAATTATAGACCGATTGATTATTTCATTCAGTATTTAACCTAACTCTAGGTTCTTCTCAAATACCTAAAATTTCAATTAATCAAAAGAATATATGAAAATTTAACAATATTTAAGATTAAAACAAAAACAGATCATCTATTAAACATTAAACATCTAATAACATTTAATGAAAAAAGCTAAGTCATTTTAAAAGATCCCTAATCCAAACAAGTGTTATGTTATTTAGATACTCATAACGGATAACATAAACGACATAAAATTATGAATAAACAAAGTACCGAATTAAAAGAGTTAAGTAAAAGAGTTTGAGAATTGCTAAATATGAAAATCTCTCTTCAAATTTTCCTTCATTGCTCTTCGTGCTGCTCCAAATTCGTCTGTAAAACCCCAAAATTCGTCTCCGAAAACTGATATCTCTTTAGGGTTGTTCCTGTATTTAAATAGGGAAAAATCCGAAAGCCCACAAAATCTCCGCTGCGCCGCAGTCAATGCTTTCCAAATTGTATACATGATCTGATTCCTCATTGCGTTGCATCCGCAAGCACTGCGCCGCAATCCTCCTTTTTTCCTCCACTTTCTCGTACTTTTGGCCCTTTACTTGCGTTCCTTTGGCCAAATAACCACTTCATGGTCCATTTTAATAACTTTCACGTAAACACTTTTAAACAATTAAATGCAAAAAAACTACCATATTCATCATGATTTTAACACAAAAATGACTAAAAATCGCAGATAAAAGTATATGAAATACCAATTCACCTTCATTACAAAAAAAAAAGAAAAAAAAAAAAGAGAAAAAAAATTAATCAATCAATTAATTAAAATAAATAAAAGAAAATTAAAATTATATTTTTGGTCCTTTCGATAGTTTAGTTAACAATTAACGGTAAAACTAACTGTAACTTGACGGAGGGACAACAAAAAAAAAACGGAAAAATAACAAATTGTGGATAAAAATTGCAAAAAAAAGTTTAAGAACGAAATCGAAGAATTGGCTTAGTCATGAGTGGGGAGGGGTTGGGTACTTTTGATATTATATGATCATAATACTAGAAGTTTAAATGTTATACTAGAAGATGCTCTTATAAAGAATGGGATATGACACCAAATGAGGAGCGAATTCATTTTCAAAATTCTTAAAAGGGTGTGTAATTTAGCCATTTTTTATGACAAGACTAAAAGTTAAACCCAATTTTGTTAAATTACCCTTAAAATTAGAACAATAATTTTATAATTTTAAAAGAAAGTTATAGCTTGAATAGCATAAATAGTTGGTTGCTCTTAATGATTTTGTTTTTGCTGTAAATGTTCTATTGAATTTAATAAAAAATAAAATTCACATGCATGCCAACATCAATGAGTTACATCATAAAATATCATTCTGTTATCCATTACCTAACCTAGTACTAATCCAAAAATCAAACCATTTTATGGTTTCTTTTAAAAAGTGCATGTAGTATAAACGAATAATGATATTTGTGCTTAATAAATATGATTAATCCTAATTTTGTCACTTGATTTTGACATACGTTTTAGTCTCTTTCTAGACATACATTTAGCACAATTTTAGGCGTATAAGATCACATGTTAATGTAATCCACAAACAATACAACCCTCTAAAGATCACATGTTGTTTATAATAGGGTCGCCAAACACCCTTATGCAGGTGTTACATTCTATAAGCACAAACAACGTTAAGAACACAAACTTAACTTTCGTAAAACATAACAATTAATGAAACGATCCCATTCACAACAAGGATTAATCGATATACTAACATATGCATTTCTTACAAAAAAAAACTGAAAAAGTACAAAGTGACCTATTAAAGCATACATGTTGAACCCTTTAAATATAGTTGTTTACAGTTTATAAGATGAATTAAAATTTTACCTTCCAAATGAGATTTCTTCAATACTTTCTTACCCTTTTAACCTACACGATTACCCTTCTCGTCATCATCCCACCCTCCCTTCATCTCTCAAGATTACAACTACATTTGCAATCCGTAGATGCGTTTGGTCACTTTACCTTGATAATAACCACTTTCATGATCATTTGTTTATCTACCCTTTGCTTTTTAACTTGCTAAAAGAGGTATAGACGGTGCCGTAAGAGTCCAAGATATTAGTCGTAAAGCGGTGGATGAGTTGTAGAAGAAGTCTAGAGTATATATGGTAGTATTTGTGTGTCACTATTGGTATGGTTTAAGAGTCTTTATACCATGGTTAGATACTTTCGAGTTTATGTTGGTGATCTGGTTCAAAGTTTTTTTTTTCTTCTTTTTTCTCTTTCCTAAATAAGCATGTTGCTGAATCTTGAATTGGTCGGACGGATTTACAATTAAGGTTCGATCCAACTGCTGCTACACTTGCAGCTGGTAACGTTCTCCTTTTATAAAAGACTTGCCCATCGAAAATATTACTATTACTATTTTAGTATATCGCAAAATGCTGAAAGTATTGCTTATATATAATCATTATATCTGAAGATTTGGGATTATACGTTTTGTGTAATTTGCATAAGGGCTATGTTATAAGCTCTTGGTACACTTAATTTGAAACAGGTAATGTTGTGCTAGAAAACCCCTATATTCTAACCCTTTAAAATCAATAAATAGGCTCTTAATTAAGCTTACCCTATGCAACAAGGAGAGACAAAAACTTTACAAGCATAATACTAACATTATTTTTGTTTTTCTAGTTAATAAGACATGGCTTATTGCTAAGGATGGCAATGGGGGGTTCTTCTATCCTCGTACCTAAATCCGATAAAAAAAATAAGCCAAACCTGCTCCGTTCTCTATCGAGAATCTTATTGGGACGTCTCATTGGGACTATAGATTCACTAAAACCCGAAATTCATATCCGATTTTTAACCCAAAATTTAAATTAATTTATCAAAAAATTTAACCTATAACCTAGTTTTATGATTAAAAGTTATATTTTATAGATAAAAGGTTGTATGGATATTTAATATTAGTTATATAATATTGTTAATAAATGTATAATATTAGTATAATTATGGTAATATTTATTTATTATTTTTTTATATTTTTTTTTCGGGTTATTTTTCTCGAACTTTCTTATTTATTAAATACCGCGATTAACTCTTTTTCTTTTTTGAGTTTTATGAGGGGTTTTTTTTTTACGTTAAACATAAACATACTAGGTTTCTACCTGCGTACTACGCGGGCAACCTAAGTAACAACTAAAATAATACATATAAAATACAAAAACATTAGATATCATGTTAATGTAATCCATGCATAAATTTAAAACATCACAAGTTAGGTCTCATTAAGGGGTGATAAAATTATGAAAATAGAAGCAAATGTCTTCAACTCTAGGAGTTCATGATTTCCTTAGTAATCATATTGGAAGATTCAAGATTGTTTCTACAAAGATTAAGTTGTTGTGATAAAACGATACACAATGCAAGAAATGATTCCATATCGAAGGGGTTTTTATTAAATGGAAACCTTTATTCTTCAAAAGTTCCTCCTCGCAAGTTTGACACGTCCACCATTGTCTGTTCAAATGTTTCGAGATTTCTTATGTATATCGAACTTGAAATGACTGTAGCAACATTCAGACTAAAACTCAAGAACATATAATTGTACAACATTCAAATTAATGGTAAATTTTCTTCAATTTCAAGATTAATGGGTCTTTAGATTACATACATCAAAAGAAAATATATACATCATATCATATAATTCTACATTAATATATGAAGAAGTGAATATGAGGTTGTTACATATATAAGCTTAGATGCGAAACTCATCAAAAACTATGTTGTTTTCTGGTTTAAATGTTATTCAACGCTTGATTTGTCATGTATCCATCAAGGGAGAGATGATCCCAAAATGCAGGGGTCATTGTTTATTATGAAAAAAATTATTAAAAGGTTATTCGATAAATGCCTAGGGATAAAAAAAAAACTTATATTGTTTAAGAAAGCGTTTAATGAAGAAAAAGATGTACTTATACAAAAAATTAATAAAGTTAGTTTGATAAATATGATTAAAATTATATAGATTTGAAGAATTTTTAACAAAATGATATAATTTTTGATGAGTTTCGCATTCAATCTTACATGTGTAACAACTTCATATTCAATTTTCCGTTAAAATATATACCTAGTTTTAAGGATAAGTTTACTTACATTATAGTGTGAGTTTTCAACCGATTTATGATATTGGTTGTGTTTAAGGACGAAATCGACAAATTAACTAGTAATGAGAAACAAAAGCTATAATTTACTCTTATAATCAATTATGTTTATTTTTTCTTTTTATCTAATTAAAGTGTCATTTAGAATAAGGTCTGCCAAACACCCTTTAATTACATTAGATTACATTCTATAACCATTAACCAAAATAAAAGTTAGCATAAAAATACTTAGTAATCAAAAAGTTATCTTGAAATAAAATAAAATGGCATCAATCTTTTTGTAGGAAACGAATATTCAAATAATAATCGTTACAAAACACAAATTCATTCATTCGATCTAACTTTTTTTCCCCAGACACAAATCCTTACTATTTTCCACTTGTTAGATCGTTCAAATCTCGATCATCAAAAAAACTAGGGTTTCAAAGCACATATCTTTACAGAATTCAGCGATCTGAGGTTAAAGTTTTGCTTTTTATAAGATCTTATTATATCTATAATTACATAATTTGTGTTAAGATTGATTTAGATATTGTGATAATGATTGTGATTGTTTTGTTATTGGGAATTTAGGGATAAGATGGGGGCGTTGATGTCTAGGTTTTGGTTTATGATGTTTCCTGCAAAGGAGTACAAGATTGTTGTTGTTGGATTGGATAATGCGGGCAAAACGACCACGCTTTATAAGTTGCATCTCGGTGAGGTTGTAACTACTCATCCCACTGTTGGTAGCAATGTTGAGGAGCTTGTTTATAAAAATATACGTTTTGAGGTATACCCGTTTATCTTTCTTTATATTTTAATTTTAAAAATGTTTGTTTGTATATGATTTGGAATTTGTTGCACCGATACTGTACAAATATCTGTGGAATGAATTTGTAGCTTAAGTCCCTCTGTCCATTGCCATTTAATGCGAATTCACTTTCTTAAGGCGTTTATACATAGAAGTGTTGAATAGCGCATTAGCGTTAGTATATTGCTGCTAGTCTGTGGAAGGCAAATTGAGTGTTATAATAGATAGATAACTTATTATCTATAAGAGAATATATTAGCATAGCTCTACCTTTTTTAATCGTAGTTTTTTTTAAATTTGAAGCTGTTGTAGAGGAGTAAAGGGTTTATTTTATGATCAGTCTGAGTTGTAATTAAGTTTTATAAAGTAGATGAGTGTTGTCTCGATTTCATTTTCTTTCTCTGAGGTTTTTATGGGCAATAACATGGTATAACTTTATTGGTAATTTTTCTCTAGTGCCCAGCATTCCAGGTTAGTTGTTAAGGACTGTACCTTGTTATCATTATTAAAGACCATGCCCATGATTATGATATTTTGATAATTGTGTTTTGTTTACTGAAACATGTGGGATATACGATAGTATAGGTAATTTGAGGTATTAGTATTAGAATCTCAGCTCAAAACAGGAAAACGATTTTACAATTCAATGTTGGGTTTATTTATATATAATTATGTAAGAAAAATATAATCTTTTGAGACCCGCGGTGCTCATACTTCTTACTATGCTATTTTAAAAGAGTCTGAGAAGTTTTGTTGGTGATGGTAGAGATGCTTTGTATATGTGTTTAAAAGTTACTACTAGTTTTTTTTGTCTTTTCATCTTGAGGTTCAGAAAAGGTACTTTGAGAAAGGTGTTTGTGTGGTATGACTCGAGTCATTAAGTGGAGGTATTAAGTTTTTGCATCCATTGTAGATAGCGATACAGGTAGCAATTTATCTCAACCAGCGTGTTATGGGAAAAATGTACAGATCGCTTCTTGTTATACTGAGATAGTTGCACCCTTCAAGTTTCACATTCGGTTTATGAACATGTTATTAACATATCAACAACATCAATGACACTGAGCTTTGATCCGATAAAGAATAAAACTAAACAACTCTTCTAGGAAGACAAAAACTGCTTTTTCTTAAATATGTGATGCCTTGGATTGAACGTATGATTGTCTCCCTTTTGGGTTTCCTTGATTTTTGAATAAATTTATTTCTTTGATGGCTTATACATGCATGACAATCTACTTCCTTAAGTGGTTACATGAATATCTAATGGTCTAGTTTGGTAAGCTTGCAGTTTACATTAACCCTTATTAATATGTCGTTGCATAATAAGTGTGTTTTAAGTCATTTCTCTTTGCTTTAGTTATGTAATGAGCTCACCCTTACAAATTGAGTATATGATGGTATATGCTTCCTACTTCCACCGATGGTATTTATGTTGATCAATAGTGTTGGTAGAGAAGTGAAAGATGTGGGAAGCATGACAAGACACTAAAATGTAAAAGGATATGGTTATTAGGAGTAATACGACCTAAAGGTTCATAGACAGATAATGCTAGTTAAAAAATAACAGCAGAGGAGATGAAGTGACAACTTAAGCTTCCTATGTAATTTAGAATATGGAATATGTCGATTGAAGGTCTAAAACAAGTTTCATCGGATGGTGTTGAGATGCGCTGTCTTTTATAGGATCAGTTTAATACATGAAGTATTAAAGAAAATATGCAAGTCTTTGTACTAACTTTATGTGTGCTTTAACACATTTTATGTAAATGGTATTTTAAATATAAAAGAACATGGAAACACTTAATATTTAAAATGGTTTAGGTTTGGGGTGGATATAGGATGAACGGATCTCCGTTTTAGAAGTGACAAAATGGGTAGATTGGGTTGACCCATAACCACTTCTTTCTCCAAAATAAAAACCGACTGATTTTTTATATTAATTAGTGCCTCAAATATTATTTTGTAAAAATATATATTATTAAAGTAATAATTCAAAGTTACAGTGATGAGATTTGTGAAGTACAGAGTACTACATTTTGAGGACATGGTTCCTCTTTTGCCTACCATTTTTAATCTGACCCGCTTAAAATAAAACATCATGCAGTTCGACACATTAATTAGCAAATTGCTTAGCATCCCTGATGCAGCGTTTCTTGTATAAGTGAATCCATTGTGCTGACTACTTCTTGTAACAGGTGTGGGATCTTGGTGGGCAAGATAGACTGCGGACATCATGGGCTACATACTATCGTGGGACCCACGCCGTTATTGCGGTTATAGACAGCACAGACAGAGACAGGATCTCAATCATGAAGGAAGAACTGTTTAGGCTCCTTCCACATGAGGACCTTCAAAGTGCAGTAATCCTTATATTTGCAAACAAACAGGACCTGAAAGATGCAATGACTGCTGTTGAAATAACCGACGCCCTTTCCCTTCACAGTATCAAGAACCATGATTGGCACATTCAACCTTGCTCTGCCCTTACTGGTGATGGTCTTTATGACGGTCTCGGCTGGATTGCTCAAAGAGTTGCCGGGAAAGCAACAAGCTAGAAAAAAAAAAACTAAAACACAACACACATGTTTGTAATGTACAATCGGCTTTTGAACTTTTATTAAAAGTGGTGTGATGTTTATTCTGATATTGGATTTCATAAGGTTATTGTTTTCGTTTGAGACTGTTTCTTATAATTTATACGAAAACTAACACATTATGAATCTCTGTTTTTTTATCTGTAAAATTAAAGTATCTCTTTGTTGCAATATGTTTGATACCTATGGCGCATATAACCGGAGTTAAACCTTGGTCAAGTTTATGGACACCCTATTATCAAAGGTTTAGAATATCAAGTCAATGTTCGTTTCATTTTACTTTTCGCATGAAAAAACAGTGAGACGACTCCATGGATGAAGTAAGGTCAGACCAGGGGTTTGGTGTGTTGTCAAGAGAATCATCAAACAGTACACATCCACATATATAAGTTCCCAATTTTTTTTCTTTATCTTCATATACCACCAACTAGTTTGATCACGTCATGTTAATACTCCGTTAGTTTTGAATAATCAAATTGATACTAGTTGTAACAAAACTAGTGTTTTTTTTTAACGCGCATTGAAGTGGTATTTCGTAGAAAGTATTAATTGAAGTAAAAGTTTTGTTTTTAACTAAATAAAAATCTTTAGAATAGCCAGAATTATCAAAACCAATGCCATCACAACTGATAGCTGCTAATCGTATTAATATGATTATGTATAATTTGATTTCTATTTATAGGATTAACATGATTATGAAAGGCATAAATAAAATACAAAAAGTAAGAATCAATCACAATAGTCTATTTTATAAGACTCAATTTTTTTTTTTTATTCTTTATGTGTAATAGAATAGGAAAATTACACATTATAACTAAAAAATATTTCATTTATCTATATAGTAGTCGCCCAATATACAGATCACTATTAAATCTCCTATGAATTTAGTATCAAGAAATGTGGTTTTTTTTTTCTCCAATTATATATACATCGTATAATGTATTAAGGGTTCAAATCACAGTTTATATTATTATTATATGATTAAATTTGACAAGTATTTAACATTCGTCCAAAATGAAGGGAGAAAAACGTTGTCAAAATTCGATTTATTTTCCTAGATATATATAGATTATACTCATATAACGTTATTTTAAAATTTATTGATGACGTTAAACTCACATAAGATTTATGATATAATTTGTAAGATAGAGAATATTGTTATTTATTTATCCATACTATATTATAAAGGGTTTTTCTAACTTGTGCCCTAGGGGCACATGTTAACACCATTTTTATATATTAAAAGTACAATCAAAAGTATCAAAAAGTACCATTTTTTTATTGATTTCTTAACTTTTGATACTTTTGATTGTACACTTAATATTTAAAAATGGTGTTAACATGTGCCCCTAGGGCACAAGTTAGAAAAACCCTATTATAAATCATTTCCTTCAAATTCTTAATCCCGGAATTGAAATTATTATCTACCCTTCTAACCATAATTTAAAACACCTTACAATTACTGTTAGTTGGTAAAATTCCATCCATAAACATTGAATGAAATTAAATGAAAGAATAGTTTAACATTTATAATGATATGTACTTAATTACCACAATAACAATAAATAATAACTATTTTTTTAATAATAACTATTTTCAAGTTTTATTAAAAATAATAACTATTTTCAAGTTCTGTTAAAAATAATAACTATTTTCAAGTTTTGATCTCAATTTTCAAATAATGTTTGTAAAATAGGACTTGTGGAAAACAATAAATAAATAAATATTTTTAATATTTGAAATGAAAAGAATAGAAACTTAAAAAAAATGAGAAAATAAAATTTCAAATAATTTTAAAAACTTTTTTTGGAAATTTTAGATGTTTAATTTTTCTATAAAACTAAAGAACCAATCAAATAATGACTGTTACAAAATTAAAAGAATTGATTACCGTCAGCAAGAGACTATTGACTTTGTGATATTTTAACTCATGATTTAACATGACACTCAAGACAGAGGACAACAATAATTTATATATGTGAACTACAAATTCTCGGTACGTTAAACTTAAGAAAAATATAAAATAGTTAAACCATGCAACTAAAAACCTAAAAACGAAATTGAGTTGTTATAAAAAACATAGTTTAATTTCAATCCCCAAATTGGACTTATCAAGTCAAATGACCTTAAACAAGCTTAATTTTCCATAAGACCCAAACAAGAATTATTTATTATTTAACCATTAAGTGGGAAAGGTGTCGTCTAATAAAACTTAATCGTGGGTTCTATACTAGTTTGATAGAATAAGATAGACTGAAAATAAAAGTTGGTATTTCGGGTTGGGGGTGTTAGTTCGGCCACGAAGTCCAATTTGTAAGATAAAAAAGAAGAAGAAGAAGATAGAGTGAGTTTTTGAAGAAGAAAAAAGGAGGCATGTCGACGGCAAGCATAGGTTTAGCAATCAGCGGTAACAAGCAACTTGTTGTTGTTGTTAATAGAATCAACCCCAAGAATTACACTACTTGTTCTTCTTTTTCAACAAGAGTTATTCGAGCAATTAAGGAGGAACAGAAACAGAAGAAGAAGAATGTTGATGCTGATCAAGTAACTCAAAAGTACGGACTTGAAGCTGCTTTGTGGAAGGTCCATCTTAATTTCTATTCAGCTTTTATCTAACCTCTTATGTTTTCTGTTATTAGATTTTTTTTATCTAACCTCTTATGTTTTCTGTTATTAGATATTTACCTCAAACGAAAACGATACATCCACTTCTAAATCAAAAGGGGATCAAGCCAAAGAGCTATTGACTAAATATGGTGGAGCTTATCTCGCCACCTCCATCACTCTCTCCTTAATCTCTTTTTCTCTCTGTTACGCCCTCATTACCGCTGGTGTTGATGTCCCTGCATTGTTGCAAAAGGTAACTCTCTTACTTCCTTCAAAGACCCCAACTTACATAAAATTCAATTCGTACGGTTTTGTTTTTCAAGTGCTGCAAATTGCATAAATAACAACTTACTTTTCTCCAATTCTCACTATCAAAATTTGACTTCAAATTTCTGCTCATTAAACCAAAGAAATCTCAACTACACTCCAGTAAAAACTAAAGTAAACCGAAATCAGAATCAGACCAAAGTATGTTACTTATCTATGACACTTTTAAAATTGACGATAATGAGTCAAGTAAGTGCTTCTAAAACACTAGGTTTAACCATTCATGCAAGAAACTCATGTTGTATGTTTTTGTAGGTGGGGATTTCAGCAAATGAGACTGGGGAAAAAGTGGGGACTTTTGCATTGGCATATGCTGCACATAAAGCTGCATCACCAATAAGATTTCCGCCTACTGTAGCTCTCACGCCTATTGTTGCTACTTGGATAGGAAAGAAAGTTGATAAAGATAACTAACTGAATCATCACTATTAGTCACTCTGCTGTTATGCAAATAATCATTTGTGTGTTGATAAGTATATATATACTTGTTTTTGCAGTCTATGTATAAACGCATTTGTTACCGCCTTTATAATGAAAATGAATTGGTTTAAGGGACGACACATAATCCATAATGAATACTGCAAATTACCTAATAATTATTTGAACAATAACTTACCAAGTTATGGGAGTTTGAAATATGCATGTCATTATGTTACAGAACCTATCTGATGTACGCTAAAAAAAAAAAAAAAAAAAACTCTTCGAGTATTTACAAAATACCACCTAAAACGGAACAGTTACACTTTATTTAGCAAGGAGCCATCATATTTTACATTTGGGTTCTCCGTTCTTCATTTCGTATCCTCTGATACTATTTGGAGATGTCCCGAAAGCCCAAGGGGGTGATGAAGATTATGAAATCTTCCCTTTTGTATTTGTTCAACCCGGACAGTTTGTCCTTGTAGGGTTTGCATTATCAGAATGTACTTGTTGAGTATCTGTATTTGGTGTTTCTGGATGTGGGGTTGTGGCAACAGGCATAGTGTAGTCATCATGAAGCATGTCTATATCACTCCATTCGACACCCGCTATTGCTCAAGAGTCAAGAAGCACAACAAGTCCAATAAAATGATGAGTAAAAAGTAGAAACTAAAGGTGACAATTTGAACCCATTTATGTATAAGGGGGTCGCTTTGTGTTAGGTTTTCTCTTGAATGGTGAAAGTCAAATAAAATAATTAGCTAAACATTAACTAGTTAAATGGGTTAAAAGTCCGTCAAAGTGTATTTTCCAATGCATACAAGTTCCCTAAATTGTTTTATTTAAATCAGATTACTATAGTCAAAATATATTTTAAATACTCATACTTTTAGCACACTGTTTATTTGAAAAGAATTTTTTTTATTACTGTAAATTATCCGTTTCATCCCTAACCAGCCAACTACAGAAAAAAAACAAGAAACTGGAAAATAAGGATACATTCTGTCCTCCATATGTCAGTGATGCTAACATCGGCATCTGATAAAAACAAGTAGTCTGCCTCACTCTGCAAAGACCATTGGAACACTTGTTAATCTTCAAACTCATTATTCAAATGTCGCTTATAAATTCAGCGTGAAGTTGATGTGGTTTAACATGGCACAAGTATAGCGTTCACTGGCTCATAAAATAAATGGTGATGATCATGAAAACTTACATCAATATCTGGAACTATCTTCATGATCCCACTGACAAAATCCTCTGATGCATTTACATCTGACCATGTATGAGTGTCTGTTCTTTGCGTCCCAATCTCATGTCCTTGCCTTGCCTCCACTGCCATCTCTGTAGTCAGATTCTCAATCATCTCTGATGTTGAAGGAATGCTTGCGTTTGCCTCAGGACGATTGACCTCCTCTAGCTTTTCTTCAAATTGACTGATACAAGCAAAATGGTTTAAATAAAAGATATATGATACACTAAAATAGTGTATCGAGAACAAAAGAGTTATTATAAAAGATTCCACCGAATACCACAATTACCGGAAAGAAAAAAAAAGAGAGATAGAAGGTAGTACCTGACAAGGTAAACATCTATAGGGCCCATTGTGCTCCTTAGAACTATTCTGTATCTCCTCTGAGGATAGTCAACAGCCTGATAACGAAAAGTTGATATAACTCTAGCCATGTGTCATAATCATATCATTTCTTTTCGTACACATATCAAATTAATTACCTCATCAGGGTCTGGAACTTCTAGAGTGGTGCCATGTGGGGCTTTAATTGCAATTAAGGTTTCGTCCTGAACCCAACAAGGCAGAAGTGTTACCAATAAATCGTGTTCAACCTTTTAATTTTACATTATATCTAATTAGTGTGTCAAATATGATTAAGAAAATTACCTTATCTTAATAAGAATATAATTTTCTGAATAAAACGATCAGATGATCAAAAAGGTTTTATGCATTAAAAAAAATACAGCATGGACAGCATTCAACCCACTTGACAGGTTCCCATATTAGCTAAACATTTTTATTCTACCCATTAAAGATAAAAACATTACCGGGAGCAACTTATTTACTAATCGACACCTCTATTACAAGAAAATTATGACGCTGAATGAAATAATAGAACATACCTGGAAGCAAGGTAGGCTCTTAATATCTTCTTCAGTGACGAAAAGCCATCTAGAAAAAGAAAATACATAGGTGAGTGTGGGTGTTATTATGGATAGGCAGGTTAAGAAAATCTCTGGCAATCAGAGGTAATCTCGCAAAATAATCTTTTAGCCAGCCACGCCTAATTCGGATTGAGATGTGTTGAGACGACTTATGATTGGTTTACGGTAAATGTGTAGATGGTTAAACTATAAGGAGCTTTACTTTTGATTATTTTCTTCTTCACTCAGGTCCCTTAACCTCTCTTGCATTTCTCTGTGGCAAGTTAACAAAGTAGAAGCATCAGCATTGCTAATTGCATAAAAGGACGCTAATGTATCTTTGAATAAGATATCAAGTGTATACCTTGTTTGCTCATCTAATCTAAGCTCCTCCACTGAAAGATTTTCAACTTCTGCCTGCCAAAAAAAAATGGTGATAAACCTAAGAAAAGAGGGCATGGAAAAGTCTAACTGATGGATTACATTAAGTATGAGTGAAACAGCATGAGGATAAATAACATTTATTTGGCATCGTAACAAGACGATTAAAATTTTTGATAGCAGGTGAACACCATGGTGTGTCGAAGCTGCTTTACAATTTAGAAATTATAAAGATGGCTAATTAAAGCTACTTACAGATAGAAATATTGCTAAGGCATACCTGTAAACTAGTAACATTCTCATTAACATCCCCCGTTGATGCATCAACTCCCCTAATTCAACAATCAACTTGTCAGAATGTACCAGCAGTTGTAATAAACACTTTATGAATTACAGATGGCTAAAAAGACAGGTCGGTGGGTTGGGTAACGGGTCAAAAAGTATACTTCTTTAATTTGTGTTGAAATGGTTAAGTTTTGTTTGACCCAAAATAATGTCCCATACTTTTTGTAAGCATAAAGAACGTGCACAAAAATGAACCACTTCAATAAGCATCTAAATTTTTTGAATAGACCAATTTAGGAGGTTGCATGCATCAAAAATAAACTTTGGAAGAACTTTGATCTATTTGTCCCATGAATCCATTTTGTTTCTTTTTTCGTTAGGTTTTATTAATCAACTGTTTGAGCTACTCAGAAATAAATACAGCCCGAGTTAACCCATGATGACTCAACATCAATCTTATTAAGTACAAGAAACACTTACTTCCATTGAATCATATTCTTCAGCTTTTTCTCTATGAGACCAATTCCTTCTAACACATTTGTTATATCGTATATTCGCCTCTTTTGTACCTATACCAATACAACCTGTTCAGTTAACAAAACTTCCCAGAGTCCTCGGAAAGATGGAAATGTGACTACCTCTAGTGTTTCTGCTGCTTTATTGAGATCAAGCATACCATCTTCTGCATGCTTGATAAGGTTTATGAACTTCTTTGTTAAAAGACCTGAATTTATAAATCATGGTAAAGGATCATACATAAAAAGAATGGAATTAAAATAATTACTACTATGATATAGAGAGAAGGGGGTTGCAACAGCTATGTGTTACCTAGAGAGCTATCATAACGACATGGGCCAACAGGAGTAAGATTATGTCCAGATGGAGAATCTGCATCATTCACAAAATGTCTCAAAACTTGTTGCAATACTAAAGGTTACAAATATATAATTCGAGACGAAATAAAGACTTTGTAAGTGATGGTCACCAGCATTGGATACGGGCGTTTGAGATCCCAGCCTATTGCACTTTCCGATTCTTGGAACTTTTTGTGCTTTTGAGACTTTTCCAGATACCGGGGTCTGCATAGGAGTGGTAACAGCTATAGTGTTTGCAGGAGTGGGATTGTGCTCATTAGATTCAGCTTCAAACGGTGATGTATCCCCCTTCCTCTTTAATGGCTAAAAACAAATATCAATGTTGATTTAGCATGTAGTTGATTATTTTTTCCTAGAGGGCTAGTAAATCCACAAACTTTATTCTTCTAATTAATTCAACAAAAGTACAGATCCTTGATACTCGTTTCTGTTATAGTTAAAACCGCAACCGATAGAACTAATCAATTAGACCATATATTTATTATTACAGTTAAGTAAATGAGAAGCTTAAAGTAAAGGAAAGAGATATACAGGAGTTTTAACAAGTATGGCTTCGGAATGGTGAACCGAAGCAGGGGGAGTTGACGAGAATCGATGATAGTCACCAAAGGGCTTCATTGAGGTAAAAGGAAGCTGACGCCTAAGAAATTGATCATGATTCTGCTGTTGTTGCATGATCTGATGCAAATCGTAACCTAAACACAACTGATTACAGGGAGTATATGGATCGATCGATGACTTTTTTTTTAAGGTTTTCCGAAATAAGGCGGGAAAGAATTGAGGGAGATCTGGTCGTTGGTTGGTTGGTTTATAGGAGAAGAAGATGAAGTGAAAGAATGATTAGAAAAAGCGGGAAGAGAGAGAAAAGAGAAGAAAGAGGGAATTTGGTTCGGATATGGATCTCAATCGTTAAACATGCTTAACAAACTTAAATACATATCACCAAATCACATATTCGGATGTATTCATGGGAACCATGGATGTCTACAAACTACCAAAAGCGATTTGTTGTCGTTTTTCCCACATCATTTTAAGTAGGCTCGCAAGATTCTGATTATGGTAGGACAACCTACCGTCATGAAGTATAGGCAGTTTTTATGAATTCAGGACAAACTTTTTAAAACAGAGGAGGTTCCAAGGAACTCAAGCATAAATCTTGAGAATTCGACAGCGGTCGGATGAAACCCGAGGAGATACCTGAAAAGATTAGGGAAGGAAACATTGCATATGAGAGACACCTCAGACAATATGATGACAAGAGCATTCATCAGTGGGCTTCGTCCAGGAAGGCTGTTTAAAGACCTTATCGCTAGATCCCCCTCATTGATGAAGGATTTGTTCGTACAAAGACACGATTATATAAGAATTGTCGAAGCAAATACGGATAATTAGATGTGTGACACGGAAAAAGGAATTGTAATACTCCCCTAACCACATCTTCAGTGATAGTAACATTTTCCATTTGTACAGTTGATGTAACAGTCCTCACTCCATTTACAATGGCAAACCTTGCATTCTGCCAGAACTTCAGGAGTACATCTCTATAGAGAACAAGACTCTCTGAATGGCAAATCTAAGGTTTGAATTAATCAGAACTCCCAAAATTATCATGAATAATCCGAACTAAAATCATGAATAATCCGAAGTGAAATTTTCAGTTCGGGGAACAAGTTAGTTCAGATACTCTGAACTAAATTAAGTTCCTCCGAACTGAAAATAAACTGAAGTTTAACTTAAGTCAACAAAAGTCAACATTGAAGATATCAATTCGGAGACTGAAGACTTTGATCCAGAATTGAAGTGAACTCCCCGAACTGAAATTAAGATGATGACATGTTGTAATAATTTAGTTCGTAGTGTTTAGATTTTGTCTATAAATAGTGTGATAGGTTGTTAGAGTTTGTTGTCCTTGAACCCGGAACTCTCTCATTGAGAGGTTCTGTTGAGCTTGAATGTCAGTTGTAACAAGCTCGATCCAAAACCAATTCACACTATCAATGAAATCTTAAACATTTACGCATATTGTTGTTATTCAGTTCTTTCAATTTCAGTTTCGATTTCATGTTTCTCCTTTTGATTCCAACTCAGGTCATAAGATTCCGCATCATGACCTGTTTCATTTCGATTCGCTGAGTGTGTAGTAAGAGGAAAATCAGGACCTGTAAATTGGTATCAGAGCCAGACAAATCAATTGATTAAATTCAATTGAGCCTAGTTCATCAATTTGACTTGATTCGAAAATTAGGTCAAACTATTAGTGAATTGAAGGAGTCCGAAGTGAAATTGAAGAAGTCCGAAGTGAAATTGAAGAACTGTATTGAAGGATCTGTGAAGATTTCATGGTGTTCATGGTGGATCTGGTGTTCCACATATCAGTTCAAAGACTATTGTAGAACGGAGCTCAGCCTCACGTCATCAATTTGAGAAAAAGGTGTGACGTGGCCCTTCAGATGTAAAATCAGAGTGACAAATCATGTCGTTCAACTTATAGTGAAGACAATTGAAACTGTCAATGATCACTAAGGTATACAAATGATGAAAGAACGAAGACTACAAGATGATCCGAGAGTGATTAAATGTTTTTAATAACATGTGTTCTAAAACTGGATGATCTTGTAGTTAAGATCTTAATTCGGAGGTATCTTGATGATCTACATGTATAAATTAGTTGGAGACTTGATGAACCTAATTGCAATTTCTTTAAGTAAGGTAGAGCTCGTTTGAAAATAAATTATTGTGGATTTTGTAGCTATTCACTTTCTTGCCGGGAAAGGTCAACAAGGCCCAACAATCTGTAAGAACTAGCAGTAAGACAAGTAAATTTGGCTACTCGTGAGAAGCTTACCATGGAGAATCATGGTTAAGTTATGAAGATTGAAGACTCATAGCATCATCTAAGGGGGCGATTGTTGGGCCAAGAAATTGACTGGATGAAACTATGGAGTCTTATGTGTGTTTGAATAAAGATGATTTTAGTTCTTGGGGGTCCGAACTAAAATCATCATGAATAATCCGAAGTGAAATTTTCAGTTTGGGGGAACAAGTTAGTTCAGATACTCTGAACTAAATGAAGTTCCTCCGAACTGAAAATAAACTGAAGTTTAGCTTAAGTCAACAGAAGTCAACATTGAAGATATCAATTCGGAGGCTGAAGCTTTGATTCAGAATTGAAGTGAACTCCCCGAACTGAAATTAAGATGATGACATGTTGTAATAATTTAGTTTGTAGTGTTTAGATTTTGTCTATAAATAGTGTGATAGGTTGTTAGAGTTTGTTGTCTTTGAACCCTGAACTCTCTCATTGAGAGGTTCAGTTGAGCTAGAATGTCAGTTGTAACAAGCTCAATCTAAAACCAATTCACACTATCAATGAAATCTTAAACAGTTACGTATATTGTTGTTATTCAGTTCTTTCAATTTCAGTTTCGATTTCATGTTTCTCCTTTTGATTCCAACTCAGGTCATGAGATTCCGCATCATGATCTGTTTCGTTTCAATTCGCTAAGTGTGTAGTGAGAGGAAAATTCAGGACCTGTCAATTATGTTTTGGTTTATAAGGAAAAACCATCTGAAACTAGTTACAACTCATTAGTATTCAATCAAAAGTATAAACTGATTAAACATATATAATAAAAATTAAAAATACCTTATTAAACTCAGAAAACAAAGGAATAAAACACTAATATTGGAAAAACTCTAAAATCTATCTCAAAAGCGCTAAAAATCTATAGAAAATCTCTTAAGGAAATTGTCAGTGAAAAGAAATGGTAAAAAGTTTTATTGAGATTAGCAATTTTGATCCGGATAATTTGCATTAATTAAAAAAGATTATTTGAATTTAAAAGTATTAAAAATAAATTAAGAAAAATATTATATTCACCAAAAAGTCACACGTGTCCCAGAGTTAAAATAAAACAAAAATTTAACCCGACTTAAAAATTTAAAGAACCCGACTTAAACTTATGGACAAACAAGCCAACTCAAGTACCAGATTTAAATAAATTTAATACCCGAGATAGAAATATGGTCAACAAAGTTAAAGTTATTACCAAACATAAATTAGATCAACAACCGACCTAATATTTTATTACCCGAGTTAAATTAAATCAAAATTAACTCATTTAAATCTTTCTGAGTTAAATTCTTAACAACAAAATTGAAATATTTCAAACCAGTAGTTAATCTTGAAATTGTTTAAAAGGCAAAATTTCAATTTCAGAAATCAAAAACTTATATTCCAGGACTCCATAAATTAGTTCATATGAGCAAATGTTTTTCAGAAATGAAATGTTTTGTAAATTACAGAAACTTGTATTTTTATTAGAATTCAACCTGTGTCAAAAATTCATAAATTGCAACTTTTAATAATTTAAAAATGACATGATATTCAATCAAACTTAATCAATTCTTGTCAAGTACAAATAAATTAAATTTAATATTTTACTGAAATATGACATATATACCTTATTGTCATTAAAACAAAGCAGTTTTGTGACATATTTTAACCAAATAATCTGTATGAACACATGAATAATCTTCAATCTTTATTGAGAGTCCCCAAAATATGATTTCTCTATGTTTTGATTTGACACAACATCATCAGAGAATAGAGAATAAGAAGTTGCTTTACTGGGTTGTTCATGGCTTGGTCCATCAAAATGAGTTTCAGATTCTTTAAAGATTGGTATTTATAGAGATTGTTTAAAGTTTTTTTTTTTGCTTTTTTCTAAAATATTTTTTTAATTCAAATGACTAGTAATGGATGCTTTGAATATTCAATTTTTTTATTACCATTACAAATTTCAAATTAAAAAAATAAACAAAAAAAATACCACTTATAATGCGCGTAAGCCGAACAACGTAGCCTCGATAACGCGACCTATGACGCGTCGGCTAACCATGGTGGCGCCATACTACTCCATAAAGCCATAACATGGCGCTCCGCTACAAGGACTCTAACCCCACTTAAATTATTAGAAATCTAGCATTTAGTGATATATTCTTCTTTTATTCAAATCCCGTCTTTGTGTTGGTTTTCGCGCCAGGGTCGGGTTTGGGTCGGGTTGGGGCTCCGTCTTGGAAAGGGTATGAATCGGGTTGGGTTTGATTTTCGGGTTTGGTATTTTTTCTATTTTCTTCCCTGACGTGTCTTCATTCTTTCCACGTGTCCACTACGTGTCCTCTCTGAGACTGTAGTTTTCTTTTCTCTTCTCCGATTGCGTTCTTCACTCAGTTTCTTTTCTCTTCTCCGATTGCGTTTTTCACTCTTAAACTTTTTTTAATCGATTTTATCGTTGTTTAAGGTATGTTGTTTGTTTTTTGATTTCACTGCATTGTATATTGTTTGACACGATTGTCGTTTGTTTGATTTTTTGCAGCTCACTGCTTCGATTGCAGTTGAATCGTTTCGTTTTTTCAGGTACCTTCTTTGTTATTTCTTTTATTGTATATGTTTACTTATGAATTATTGTTAGAATAGTTGGCCGGATTGTTGTTTGAACTGGTAGAGTGGTTGTTCTGCTACTTGGTGTTATTTTACGTATTGATTTATGATCGACTCTTCTTCGAAATGTCTTTGTTTTCGTTATGTGGAGTGACTGAGTGAAAATATAGGATTTTTATCTTCGTATTGATGTGGGGTAGTAGTCTTGGGCAAGGTGTTAGTTGGCATGTGGTTAATGTTCCTGAGCATCGTCGGCCTGCACGACGTTCTTGTGTTTCGCAAGCTCCGGTTTCTGCTGAATCGTCTTTGCCTACGTATTTTGATTGTGGCGATGCCAGTAGTTGTTTCCGTCATTGTGGTGCTCTTTTCTGGTATGACGAGAGGGTTTTGCATTCTTCACGTCGCATTAATCCTGTGTATAATCAATGCTGCAAGGGGGGTTCTGTCGTTTTACCTGTATCTGTTATGCCACCAGCTTCTCTAATTAATTTGTATCAGGATCAGCATTTTATGTCTAATATTCGGGCGTATAATTCTATGTTTTCAATGACTTCTTTTGGTGCTAAAATTGATAAGTCTATGAACGTTGGTCGTGGTCCTTATACTTTCAAAGTCTCTGGTCAGATTTCACATTACATCGGTTCTCTATGTCCTCAGCCATCTGATCCTCCGCGTTTTTTACAGTTGTATGTTTACGATACTATAAACGAAGTTCAGAATAGATTGCGGTGTCTTGGTTCTTCTGATAGTGATGACAGACTCAGAACTGATGTAATATCGATTTTATCTTCTACTTTGTCTTCGTGTAATGAATATGTCCGGACGTTTAAGAGGGCTGTTGATTTTGCAGCTGACAATAATATTGATGATTATGCTGTAAGGTTATACACCAATGTTCCTGATAATCGTTATGGTTTGCCACAGCAAGGGACTCTTGGTGCGATTGTAGTTGCTGATGATGCGAATGCAAATACATATGACATTGTTGTTCATTCAAAGTTTGATCATCCTCATCGTATCAGTAAACTCCATCAATCTTATATGCCTCTTCAATATCCTCTGTTATTTCCGTTTGGTCAGCCCGGTTGGTCTCCATCCATGAAATTGCGTTTTGTGTCTGGAAATAGGTCCAAATGTCTAACAGTTAATATGTATTATAGTTATTTGTTGCATAGTCGTCGCGATGTGTATTATTTGCTACTTCGCGGTGGTAGGTTGTTTCAACAGTTCCTTATTGACGCATACTTGTGTGTAGAAGAGAGTAGATTGGAGTATTTTCGTTCCCATCAGAATGCTCTAAGATCAGAGTATATGGCTGGTGTGTATGATGCTATTTCTAAGGGGGATTCTACTGGCAAGCAGATTGGAAAGCGTGTTTTTTTGCCCTCCTCTTTTGTGGGAGGTCCGCGGTATATGTACAAACATTACCAGGACGCGCTGGCGTTGTGTCGTGTTTACGGTAATCCTCAATACTTCGTCACTTTTACATGCGACGCTCGATGGCCAGAGATTACGAGGTTTATGGAATCTAATGAAATGGGTGACGTTCAGAACAGGCCAGATATAATTTCCATAGTCTTCAGTATGAAGGTGAATCATTTTATTAGTTTTTTGAAGGAAGAGAAACCTTTTGGTGTCGTGACTGCGTGTGAGTTTCCTATATTTTTTTTCTTCTTACTAACGTCGATTTTTTTGTTCCTTTTTTTTTGCAACTGATATCATACTTCCGTCGTGTATTTAGACTTGTATACGATTGAATTTCAAAAAAGGGGTCTGCCCCATTGTCATACGCTTGTCTGGGTCGAGGAGGCTTCGAAAATCAGAAATGCTTTGGATATAGACAAATATGTGACTGCCGAGCTACCTGATCCTAAAACTGAGTCGGCATTGTATTCTACGATAACTACTTGCATGCTCCATGGGCCCTGCGGTTCTTTTAATCCTGGTGCTCCTTGTATGCGGGATGGAACGTGTAAAAAAAGATTTCCGAAGCCGTTTAATTTAGTAACATCTTTCGACAAGGATGGCTACGCTCATTATAAAAGAAATGACACTGCCGTGCACACAATGCATAGCGGATTTAACGCGCATAATGGGTTTGTTGTTCCTTATAACAAACTGCTTTGTAGCCCCTTTGATGCGCATATAAACGTTGAATACTGTGGATGGAACATGATAATTAAGTATCTGTTCAAATATACGAGAGGTAGCCCTCTGTACAGGTTCTGCAAGTACATTTAGAACGTATGCAAACTGTGACATTTCAGGATGGGGCTAATTTAGAAAATTTAGTGAGGGATGCCAATTTTGGTAGCTCAACATTGTCGAGATGGTTGGTGACAAATCGATGGGATCCGGATGGTCGTAATCTTACCTATATTGAATATCCGCTCTTATTTACATGGAATGCGAGTAAAAAAGACTGGTTCTTCAGGACTAGAAATAGTGTTAGCCCCGTTGGCAGAATGGTTTATATACATCCGACTGCTGGTGAGTTGTTTTTTTTTAGAATGCTTTTATGTCATCAAAAGGGGTGTTGTACTTTCGAGGATATTCGTACTGTTAACGGAGTTTTTTACTCCTCATATCGGTTTGCGTGTGAAGCTCTTGGTTTAATTGGTGACGATAGGGAATGGTTTACAGCTTTTAACGAGGCTGCTCTATGGGCTTCTTCTTCCGAGTTACGTACTATGTTTTGTAATCTTCTTCTGTTTTGCGATGTTAGCAGTCCAGAGGTACTTTGGAACAGTGCGTGGCCAAAAATGGGGGACGATATCATTCGAACTCTACGAAGTTTTGCATCATCCTCTGATTTTGTTATATTCGAACATACAGTACAGCAACACATTTTATTCGAGTTAGAAAAGATTTTAAATGCGTCGGTTCCGTCCAAGTCTCTACTTTCTTTTAAGCCGCCTCTTCCGTCACCAATCTGTTACTCTCATTAAGGAATCGTTTGCTGTTAGAGGAAACACTATATGACAAAGATACGTTGCGTCCACAGCATTCAGAAATGTCGCGTAAACTAAACCCGCAACAGCTGCGGATATATAATACAATTCGCGATAATGATTCATTAGGAAAACAAACACTTCTATTTGTATATGGACATGGTGGAAGTGGGAAAACGTTTTTATGGTGTACAGTACTTGCATACTTCAGGTCAGTCGGAAAAATAGTATTGGCAGTGGCATCTTCGGGAATTGCATCGCTTCTCTTACCCGGTGGCAGAACTGCCCATTCCCGTTTTAATATACCCATAGACTTATTGAATTCATCCGTCTGTAATATTAAAAAGAAAACGCAACTTTCGGAACTCCTGGAAAAGACGCATGCAATCGTATGGGACGAGGCAACAATGATGGACCGCAAGTGTTTCGAATGCGTTGATCGCACGTTTAGGGATGTGTTAGACAAGAAAGATAAGCCGTTTGGCGGAGTTTCGATGCTACTTGGAGGAGATTTCAGGAAAACACTTCCTATAAAACGTAAAAAAGGTCATCGGGAGATAATGCTCGCGACTCTGCCAAATTCTTACCTATGGCCACTGTTCGGTTTATATAAGTTATCTCATAACATGCGTCTACGGTCTACAGATACGGGTAACTCTATATGTAACGACTCGCTTCTTTTCGCACAGTGGCTTCTGGATGTTGGGAATGGGATCGCCGGTACACCAGATTTAAAAAATCCGCAGTATGCCTCTGACCTTGAAATTCCAGACGGTTTTCTCATAACCGACAACGAATACGGTGTACAACAACTTATAGATTTTGTATACAGTTCTGCAGTCTTATTTAATCCAACACCAGATATCCTTTGCAACAGAGCAATTATTTCTCCGAAGAACTGCACTACCGATGATATCAATGCTACAGTTTTAAACAGTGCTCCGGGTTCCGTGATGTCCTACTACAGTGTCGATTCAATAACATCACACACTCGCGCAATGTCTGACCAAGATCTTCTCTATCCGCAAGAATACTTGAATCAACTTAATATCCCAAGTCTTCCGTTGCATAAGTTAGATTTGAAAAAAAAAACGTTCCAATTGTCCTGTTGCGTAACATGAATCAAAGAAATGGGTTATGCAACGGAACTAGGTTAATCGTTGCACAACTTCTTCCAACAATCATCGAGGCCATAATAATTACTGGAACCTGTATCAGCCAAAAAGTTTATCTACCTAGAATCAAATTCGTTCATCACGATCCCGAACTTCCCTTTGTATTCAATCGAAAACAATTTCCCTGCAAAATATCTTATGCCATGACCATTAATAAAAGCCAAGGGCAGTCGCTGCAACGAATAGGAATATATTTACCTACCCCAATATTTGGTCATGGTCAATTATATGTCGCTCTATCCCGAGCCACTTCACCGGATTCAATAAAAGTATTAATTCACAAAGAAAATAGGGAATGTAGTAATCGTACGAAGAATATAGTATATAAAGACTTCCTTTCATACATAGACAATTTACAGAATGCATAACTGAACCACAAATATACGTAATCATGTATGCCTATAGACAGAATTGTGATAGAAGTGTAAATTTCAGCCTAATATTCTGCTAATCACATTTCTCTTTGCTACTAACGACTGCGACTTCTTTTTTCACAACAGGTAGATATGGTATACATCGCAGACTTGGAGTACGGTTGCGAAGGATCACCGTTGGAGGTGAGAATTCTAAGGAAGTGGACCCCCCATTTCAGAAATAAGGAAACGTGGTTCTTAGCAGTGGATAAACATGTATGCACTTTATACACGTATTATGTACTTTCTGCATTTCTATAACTGATAAATCAAAACGCGTTACTATTGACAGGGAGATGCTATCACAATCCTTGGAGAACAACAAGGACAGAAATTTCTTCAATCAAAACTTCAACTATAGAAATGCTACGTATTGGAACTGTATTCGTGTACTGAAACGAATAAATATCAAAGGGTAATCAAAAATACACTTCATCTAAATGTCGGTGAGGCGTCGAAGATCACACCAATGGACGAAGGGGAAAATATACCGCAGTCATTTTTTGATTTCATACCCTTACAGCAGCTCCATGCGTTTATTGGTACGCCTACATATTACCGAGGTAAGTAAACTGTAACATTCCGTTCACAACATATTCCGATCAATTAAATGCATTGACTATTGGAATTATCTATTACAAAAAATATAAACCAAATTCTATACAAACTAATGAACCGTTACTCCTACATTCAATTCGCATAAGACAACAAAAAAATAAGCCTAATGCGGAAAACATTTATGCAGATTTCGTTGGGAAATATAAGAGACAAACGCTTCGTAACAAAAGCAATGACGATCCGTTCCTGTTGCTGACGTTAACTGATCTTGCGTAAGCGCCGACATTACCAAAATGCCCATACTTTTTCCAATAAACAACGATAACAATATAACCCCACGATTGTTTTCTTTCGTGTATACTGCAGCGGGCCGGATATAACTGTTACTCTGTGGAAAGAATGTGTGGAAGATCCAGAGAAAGTCAACAGCGATACTTTGACAACCGTTACACCCGAAACACTTATAGCAGTTACGAGCGTAAAACCTGGGATATATCAAGGTAAAAACGTCCTATTTCATAAATATTTATTACTGTCATATTTACGAAAAATCGTCAAAAATAATACATATAAAAAACATTACAGATTCCTTGAGGTTATCGTCAACCGACGCTACTCATGTGATTATAGATCCACAGTTGGAGCCGGATTCGGATCAACATCAACAACTGACTACAACGCCTACTGAATCCCCAATAGCACTCCACACCCCGTTATGACTTTAAAAGACTTGCAATCAAAACCATACGAGTCGATTACAGTAGGCACTTTAACCACCTTATCTATAATAGTCAATACGAGAAATAGGTATAGCAATATACTTGTATAGTGATACATTTTATAACTGCACTATGACAGCGGAAGGTAATTGCCGTAAACGCACGAATTGTAGAAACGGATATCGAAAATAGTTGGTATATTGCATCGTGTCCGGAGTGCAAAACCAATATATCGAAGCAAAGAGGGAGTTGGTTTTGCCCAAACCATGGACCAAAATCTGATCCAAACTTTTTGTAAGACAACAAATATCAAATACACATTCTTCCGGAATAAGAAAGTAGCAAATTAACATTCCGAAATTTTTTTGCAGCTACAATCTCAGGACCACCCTTACAGACGGAACAGGCACATTACAAGCCATAGCCACAAATTCGTGTTTACAGAAACTATTTGGGCGCACTTGCAAACAGACAGTTATGGATGATGGCTATGATAATCGTAAAACACTGCCCCCATCATTTAGAAAGGAAGGTATGAACACCCACAAATTTTTAGTAGAAATGACGAAAAAATCTACTCCAAACAACATCAATTTCGTTATAATCGGTAAAGAACCATCAGTTAACGAATTACCACAGACACAATCCACCACGACGACTCCGAAACAATGTGAGCAAACGATAACAATTGCAGACATTTTCACACCGCGCTAAATCGGAAACACGGAATGTGAGAGCTGGAATATCATTACACGGTCATAAGCAAATATAAACGATTCAAGTCACTTCAATAAAAATAAAATAGTTCAAGTTTCAACAACCAAGCAGTTCATAAGTTTTAAATAAAGTACAAGTACAATGTTTCAAAATAAAGTTCCCAAAATAGAAAGGTCTTTTCCCACTTTTCGCCTCACGTAACCATAATGACCCTTCCTTGCCATGCATTCCATACACTTACATTAATTTCCTGAAACATAAGATAAAGTGTCAACTACATAAAGTAGTGAGTGAGTTACAGTTTAGAGTTTCGAGAAAAGTTTCCAAAAATAGAAAGTACATGAAAATAGTGACGTCGTAAGTAAAAAGAACGGAGCAACGTTAGAACATATATGTGAATAGTAAAAGGTTTGTACACACGCAAGTGAAATAAATAAAACTCGTATAAATAAAGTTGCAGCGGAATCCAAGCGCTAAAATGGGTATATGCGTAGGGAGTATGTGTTTAACTAAATAGTAACTCGTATCAATCACTTGGCATAATATAAATAGTAAGTATACACTAAACCGATTGTGTGGTCCTGATCTAGCCCAAAAAATATTTCAATAAGTTGCTAACGGAATCTTAGTAATATGTACTTGGGTCGCTAACCCTGAGTAAGGAGTGACCGCTCCTAAGTATCGATACCCATATGACTAACGGCTATTGCTAATAGTGTATTAAAGTTCCTGAACCAAAACGGGGCAAATGAACAAAGTTTCCAAAAGTAGCAGTAAGTTCTTACGGGTTTATATTTTCATCAAGGATTGGTCGCTAACAAGTACCCTAAATTTAGTTAACCGGCTAAGGCATCAACACATATACGCATAATAGTTCACAAGTTTCCAAGTTTCCCAAAGTTCAAAGTTTCATAAGAGTTTCAATAAGGTTTCGCACAAGTTTCCAAAGTTTATGAGTTTCATAAGTTTAAAATGTTTCAAGTTTCTAAAGTTTCGCACAAGTTTCCAAAGGTTTCAATAAAGTATCAAAAGTACCAAGTTTCCAATTGTTACAATAGTTCGCAAATAGTGTCAAAGTTACAAAGCATATAATCTTATGTTTCCCCCAAATAATGTTTAAAAGTACAAAAGTAAAACAAGTGGGGTTGTAACTCACGGTTTGCGGAGAAAAGAGAACTCAGAATTCGGCCGGAAATAAGTGCCGGGGATCACGGAATGCCTAAGAATACCAAGGTTGTCCAAAAGTTATTATCTTATTGTGTTACTTTAAATGATATAATAGACAATTTTTATTTAACTTCAAGTGTTAAGTTTAATATTGTTCCAAAAATGGTCCGAAGCGGTTAACGTTATATTTAGTCCGAAAGTTCATAGTTAAAGTTATTATTATGATAGACATGTTTAGGTTGCTGAAATGGTTTAAGTTTTCTAACGAAATTTGGGCAGCGCTGCCGCGCCCAAATTTCATGTCCAAAACCTAAAGTCATTTCCGCTCACAAAACACATATATACACATAACAATTTATTAAACAAGTCCATTTAGTCCAAAGAGTCTCATACAAGTTATCACTGTTATTAATTTAGTCATCTCAGTCACATAACGTTATTAACAAAAGTCCAGAATGTGTACACAAGTTTCCAACGACTAAAACGACGATTTTTCGGGAAGACAGCAGCCCGGTGCGCCGCACTGAGCAGGGGTGCGGCGCACCTCCCTGCTGTCTTTTCCCTTTTTTGAGTTTTTCTTGTCCAAAACGATTTGTTACCCAAGGATTTCGACATGCAATCAGTAGATACTTCATAAAATACCATTTTTACAGTTTGTACATAACTTTATTCACAAAAACATAGATCTAGAGTGTTGTTTTAATAAAAACCCGTTTTTGTATAATATGTGTTATGAATCTTCATAAAAACTTGTTTTTATGGTTTAGATCTTACATGCAACTTGTAAAAACAGTAAATAAAGATAAGATTAAGGTTGCTACCGGATGAAAGTGGATGGATGATGTTTTTGAAGGATTTAGAGCTCCAAAAGTGATGAAAATGCTTGAAACCGAAAATGCTTTTGCTCCTCCTTGTTTGCTTTGGTTAATGAACGATTTTGATGGTTGATTTGGGTGGATTTTGTGGCTGGAACTCAATGGATTTGAGGTGGTCTTTGAGAGAAAAATGGAGAGGATGAGAGAAAAGTTAGTGTGTGTGTGTGTGTGTGTTTTTGATTATGTAAAATGAAAATGAAAAAGAAAAGGGTAGAGGGTAATAATGGGGGGTCTTGGGACAGTGTTTTGGCAGTAATGGAGTGTTAAAACTCGAGATTTATTGGGTGGTGGTTTATAAAAATGAGACAAGTAATAAAACTTGAAAATTTTGAAATCTGCCAACCAGTGCGTCGCACTGGGCCATTTTCAGTGTTTTTCTGATTTTTCGTTTTTACGTTTTGCTTCATTGGACCTTTTCGTTAACTGAAAGTTCTTAATTATGATACGTTATGAACTAAGGAAAGTTCATTAGGTGTTTTCTTGGTATTAGGGCTTATATAATTCGATTCCGGGAGTTATTCCGACACTGGTTCCGACAAAATAAAGACACAACATGTACGAGCTAGAGAATTATGAACACTATAAAAAGAGTAACTAGAGTTTCGAACCGATAAATTAACTGAGAATCACCTGAATTTTTGACGGTTGTCACCTCATCCCCGGGTTGAAAGAATTTTCGTCCCGAAATTTGACTCGTCTCATCAGGTAGAAGTATCTTTGAACAAATGCGGATACTTTTGACGTATCTGGTCTTCACGTTCCCATGTGAATTCGTGACCACGTCGGGAGTTCCAACGAACCTTGACAATAGGAACACGGCTTTGTCTGAGTTGCTTGACCTTTCGGTCTACAACTTCAAGCGGTTCCTCGATGAAATTGAGCTTATTGTCGATCTTGACCTCGTCGAGCGGGATGACGATGGTCTCATCGGATAGGCACTTTTTCAAGTGCGAGACATAGAACACGTTATGAACATTGGAAAGAACTGGCGGGAGTTGAAGTCGATACGCTACTGGACCAATACGCTCGATAACTTCAAACGGTCCGATGTACCTTGGGCTTAGCTTACCCCGTTTCCCGAAGCGAACTACCCCTTTCCATGGCGATACTTTAAGAAGCACACGATCGCCGACCTGGAACTCGAGGGGTTTCCTTCGGTTATCGGCGTAGCTCTTCTACCGAGTACGGGACGTCTTCAGTCGCTCTCTGATAGTAGTGATCTTTTCGATGGTTTCTTGAACAATGTCGAGCCTTGTGATCTGTCGATCACCGGCTTCAAGCCAACAAAGCGGCGACCGGCACTTGCGTCCATATAAGGCCTCGAACGGAGCACACTTAATGCTAGCGTGGTAGTTGTTGTTGTATGAAAACTCAACCAATGGAAGATGAGTATCCCAACTTCCTCCAAAGTCGACTACGCATGCTCTAAGCATATCCTCAATCGTTTGGATCGTCCTTTCGCTTTGACAGTCGGTCTGAGGGTGGTAAGCTGTGCTAAGATCTAGTCGCGTCCCGAGAGATTTCTGAAGCGCGTTCCAAAAGCGGGACGTGGACCGACTATCCCTGTCAGAAATGATGGAGAGAGGTGTCCCGTGGCGAGAGATGATTTCGTTGATGTAGATTTGCGCGAACTTCTCCATTGAGTGGGTTTCTCGCACCGGCAGAAAGTGAGCAGACTTCGTCAAACGGTCCACAATTACCCAAATTGTGTCGTTTCCCTTTGCCGTCCGGGGTAACTTGGTAATGAAATCCATGGAGATCTACTCCCACTTCCACATAGGAATCTCTAGTTGCTGCAGAAGTCCCGAGGGTTTTTGATATTCCGCCTTGACCTTGGAGCAAGTACTCCCTAAGATCCTTGTACAACTTGTCGGATCCTGGGTGGATGGAGTATCGGGAACGGTGGCCTTCATCCAGAATTAGCTTTCGAAGTTCCTCGGACTTCGGAATCCATGCTCGGCCTTTGAAGTAGTGAATTCCGTCGGATTTGCGTTCGAACTCCTTCTCATGATTGTGCAAAGTTTCTCGGGCTTCAACGCTTCTCGCTGAACCTCGACGATTTGCGTTTGAAGGTTAGTCTGAATCTGGATACCTAATGCTCTAACCCGAGATGGTCTCACCCTTTCCTTCCGACTTAGGGCGTCTGCTACTACGTTTGCTTTACCCGGGTGGTACTTGATCTCGCAATCGTAGTCACTCAGCAGTTCGATCCATCTCCTCTGTCTCATGTTGAGCATCTTCTGGTCTAGGATGTGTTGAAGACTCTTGTGATCCGTGAAAACTGTGCACTTAGTCCCATACAAGTAATGTCTCCAGATCTTTAGTGCAAAAACGACTGCTCCCAGCTCTAGGTCGTGAGTAGTGTAGTTTTGTTCGTGAACCTTGAGTTGTCTTGAAGCGTAGGCGATGACTTTATCTTATTGCATAAGGATGCACCCCTATTTTGGATATGGGGGGGGGAGTTAACACCCGGGTGTTTGTTGCACCCGACTTAGGAGTAATCCACCTCCTTCCTTGCCTGATAGCAATTTGCGTCAATGTCGGAAGAGGTGCCGGTTTTGTTGCATGAATAGCACGCTGGGCAGATCCCAACGTGGTGCAGGTAGCACTTGCCGCACTTGGGGTGTAGTCCAGCGTAACCTCGGGATCGGGTGGCGGGTCTTTTGTCGCGGTCGTTCCTTAGTGGGTGGTACCTAGCCTTCCTTTTCTTACTCTCCCTTCGTGTGACGGAGGCTGGAGGAGAAAGGAGGTTATTGCTTCGGGAGCCTTCACCTTCCTCTTGCTTTACTTTGGCTGAGAAGGGAGGGAGGTTATGGTCATGATTGTTCTCCGAGTAGGTGATGTTGGGGTTTTCACCCCCGAAGATTCCGTCGTTGATCCCGGCGATTACCTGGGCGATCAAGTCAGGCATCGCTGCGTTCAGCTGAGCAACGACCTGTTCGGCGATGATACGAGCATTCAAGCGCGGAGGTGCCATGATTCTACAATAGGAAAAATAGGTTCGGTTTAGAACGCACGAATAGAATATGATAAGAATATCACCCAATGGGCAAGTTAACAATCACGCAAGAGTAAGGTAATGGAACGGATAGTACACGCACGACAAAGTTTCAAGAGATTCACACGATACGGATACATACGTAAGAAAAGATTCAACACAGTACAAGATTCACAAGACAAGGTAAATATAGATAGTAATAAATGGACTTCATTCATTAATAATAAGTTAGGTACAAGGTTCAAACTAGAAAAAGTACAGTACAATACAATAAGGAAGTAAAGAAAATGGCGCGAAGCTGTGTACATGTGAAAATTAGAACTCGGCCTACAGTACATAATAAAAGAAATGAACTAATGGCGTTTCTCCAGAAACACCTTGGCGACCATAGCCGCTACAAATGCCCCCAGGACAAAGCACGTGCTGACAAGGCGCTGCACGGTCCGTGCAGTGGCCCGAGCCGATGCGATGGTTCGTATCGACTGTTCTGCCAGTTTGTGCGCGGCGTTGGAGACTTCGAAGAGGTGGAGGCCCTGTTGTTGGGCTTCCTCGGCGAGGGCCCGAACCTCGCGGTGCAGGTGGAGAAATGCGGCCGGTGGAGGAGGCTGGAGAGTAGGTGGCATCATAGGTCGGGAGGTTCCAGCCTCCTGGGCACGTCGCCTCTCCTCGAGGAACTGACGTTCCCACGCGTAGCGTTCCATGACTGGAGTGCGCATGGCGGGATCGTATGGGTCCACGAATGACTGAGGGGGTGCGGGTCGGAACGGGTCCGGTTGCTGGCGCGCGACCATCCCGGCGCGGGTCCCTTGGGGCGGAGGTGGTGCTGCAACGGGTGCCGATCGAGGAGGGGGTAAAACGGTCCTCGGGCTAGACCCGTTATTGCTGCTAATAGTCATAGACGTATCCTCCGTCGGGTCAGTCGTCTGATGACGCTGACTCTCGGAGGCCGTATGGCCCTCAGAGGGTTCGTGCAGTGGGGAGACGGCTTGTGAGAGGGATCGCGAACGTGATGATTGAGACATGACGGATCTGCGACGTAAAGAGTTTCGTAAGTACATGAACAAGATAATGTTAAAGGAAAATAAGTAAGGAATGCAGGTAAGGGTCGATCACGTGAGGTTGGGAATAGTAAGACCGGGAATTTTCGACTCAAAACCGTTTATCTTTATGAATTACGTTTCGTCCTTGCATAAGTCATTTTGAACTAGGCAGGGGTGATCAGGCCATGCGTAGTTAAAAACAATTATGCAATCGCAAAATTAATTCTCTAAAGTTTTGAACCCATAATGATTTTCCGAAAAGCCTTGGTTATAGTTTGGTTTCAAAAACTTTTTAGAAATTTCTAAAACCGTTTTCACTATAACCTGTGCTCTGATACCAAGACTGTCACACCCCGCTAAAGCGGAAACACGGAATGTGAGAGCTGGAATATCATTACACGGTCATAAGCATATATAAACGATTCAAGTCATTTCAATTAAAATAAAGTAGTTCAAGTTTCAACATTCAAAAACAACCAAGTAGTTCATGATTTAACTTAAAGTACAAATACAATGTTTCAAATAAAATTCCCAAAATAGAAAGGTCTTTTCTCAATGTGCGCCTCACGTAACCATAATGACCCTTCCTTGCCATGCATCCCATACACTTACATTAATTTCCTGAAACATAAGATAAAGTGTCAACTACATAAAGTAGTGAGTGAGTTACAGTTTAGAGTTTCGATAAAGTTTCCAAAAATAGAAGGTACATGAAAATAGTGACGTCGTAAGTAAAAATAACGGAACAACGTTAGAACATACATGAATAGTAAAAGGTTTGAACGTACACAAGTAAGTTAAATAAATAAAACTCGTATAATTAAAGTTGCAGCGGAATCCAGGTGCTAAAAAGGTATATGCGTAGGGAGTATGTGTTTAACTAAATAGTTCCTCGTATCAATCACTTGGCATAATATAAGTAGTAAGTATACACTAAACCGATTGTGTGGTCCTGAACTAGCCCAAAAATATTTAATTGAGTGAACATCTGAACTTAGCAATATGTACTTGGGACGCTAACCCTGAGTAAGGAGTGACCCCTCCTAAGTATCGATACCCATATGACTAACGGTTGTTGCTAATAGTGTATAAAAGTACTTGAACCAAAACGGGCAAATGAACAAAGTTTCCAAAAGTTGCAATGAGTTCTTACGGGCTTATATAGTCATCAAGGATTGGTCGCTAACAAGTATCCTAAAATTAGTTAACCCGCTAAGGCATCAACACATATACGCATAGTAGTACACAAGTTTCCAAGTTTCCAAAGTTCAAAGTTTCATAAAAGTTCCAATAGAGTTTCGTACAAGTTTCCAAAGTTTACGAGTTTCACAAGTTAAAATGTTTCAAGTTTCCAAAGTTTCGAACAAGTTTCCAAAAGTTTCAATATGTACCAAAAGTATCAAGTTTTCAATTGTTTCAATAATTCGCAAATAGTGTTAAAAGTTACAAAACATGTGATCTTATGTTTCCCCCAAATAATGTTTAAAAGTACAAAAAGTAAAACAAGTGGGGTTGTAACTCACGGTTTGCGGAGAAACGAGAACTCGGGAATCGGTCGAAAAGGAGCCGGGAATCACGGAATGCCCAAGGATACCAAGATTGTCCAAAAGTTATTATCTCATTAGGTTACTTTATATAATGGATTAGGTAACTTTTGTTTAGAATTAAGTGTTAAGGTCAATATTGTTCCAAAAATTGGTCCGAAGCGGTTAACGTTATATTTAGTCCGAAAGTTTAAAGTTAAAGTTATTATTATGATAGACATGTTTAGGTTACTGAAATGGTTTAAGTTTTCTAACGAAATTTGGGCAGCGCTTCCGCGCCCAAATTTCATGTCCAAACCTAAAGCCATTTCCGCTCACAAAACACATATAAACACATAATAACTTAATAAACAAGTCCATTTAGTCCAAAGAGTTCAATACAAGTCACCATTGTTATCACTTTAGTCATCTTAGTTTCAGATTATTATTCACTAAAAATCCAGAACGTGTACATAAGTTTTAAACGGACAAAACGACCATTTTCGGGAGAGTCAGCAGCCCGGTGCGCGGAACCTACCAGGGGGTGCTGCGCACCTCCTTGCTGTCTTCTCTCGTTTTGTGTTTTTCTTGTCAAAAACGTTTTGTTACCCATAGATTTCGACATGCAACCAGTAGATACTTAATAATATGGTGTTTTTACAGTTTCTAAACAACTTTTAACCACAAATACATAGATCTAAATATTATTTAGTTAAAAATCGTTTTTGTATAAAAAGTGTTATAAATCTTCATAAAAACTCATTTTTATGGTTTAGATCTTACATGCAATTAGTAAAAACAGTAAATAAAGGTAGGAGAAAGATTTCTACCGGATGAAAACGAATGGATGATGTTTTAGACGGATTTAGAGCCCCCAAATCGGTAGAAAAAGCTTGAAACCAAAATAGACTTGCACCTTCTTGCTTGTTTTGATGTTTAAACGTTTTTTATGGCGGATTTATGAGGATTTAGTGGCTGTATTTCCTGGATTTGATGGTGGTTTTAGAGAGAGTTTTGAGAGAGAATGGTACTATGTGTTTTTGTGTGTGTGTTTTAGATTAAAGAAAATGAAAATGAAAAGAAAATAGGTAGAGTGTAGTAAAGAGGGTCTTGGGAGACTGAGAAATCAGTAATGGAGTGTTACAAATCGTGTGTGATTGGTTTAAGTTTGTGTAAAAACGAGGCAAGGACTAAAAATGTAAATAATTTGAAATCTGGAAAGAGGTGCTGCGCACCGTGCAGTTTTTCAGATTTTATCTGATTTTTGTTTTTACGTTATTGCTTCGTTGGACCTTTTTGTTAATTGAAAGTTCTTAAGTATGATTTGTTATGAACTTAGGAAAGTTCATTAGTTGTTCTCTTGGTATTACGACTTATATAATTGATTCCGGGAGTTATTCCGACACTGGTTCCGACAAAATACAGACACAATATGTACGAGCTAAAGAATTATGAACACTATAAAAAGAGTAACTGGAGATTCGAACCGATTAAGTAACTGAGAATCACCTGAATTTTTGACGGTTGTCACAGCATCGACTACCGCGAACTGAACAAGCTGACCGTCAAGAACCGATACCCACTCCCGAGGATCGATGACCTTTTCGACCAGTTGCAGGGTGCAACTCATTTCTCAAAAATCGATCTCCGTTCGGGTTATCATCAGGTTCGTGTCAGTGAGACCGACATTCCAAAAACCGCTTTTCGTACCCGTTACGGTCATTACGAATTCCTCGTCATGCCATTCGGTCTAACCAACGCACCAGCAGTGTTCATGGACTTAATGAACCGGGTGTGTAGACCTTACCTGGAAAAATTCGTGATCGTGTTCATTGATGACATTCTTATCTACTCGAGAAACAAGGAGGATCACGCGAAACACTTGAAACTCATCTTAGAAGTCCTCCGAGAACAGAAACTGTACGCCAAATTCTCTAAGTGTGAATTCTGGCTCCGGGAAGTACATTTCCTTGGTCATGTGGTCAACCAAGATGGGATCCATGTGGATCCAGCTAAGATAGAAGCGATCGAGAAATGGCAAGCCCCGACGACTCCTACGGAAATTCGTCAATTCCTAGGGTTGGCCGGCTATTATCGAAGGTTCATCGAGAATTTCTCGAAGATCGCTAAGCCACTCACCGAGCTCACTCAGAAGGATAAGGATTTTGTTTGGGGTACGAAGCAAGAGGAATCCTTCCAGAAACTCAAGCACCAGCTTTGCCACACACCGATTTTGTCTTTACCAGAGGGTACGGATAACTTCGTAGTGTTCTGCGATGCATCCCATCAAGGACTTGGGTGTGTCCTTATGCAGAAGGACAACCGTCTAAATTTCAGGTGATTCTCAGTTACTTAATCGGTTCAAATCTCTAGTTACTCGTTATCGTGTTCATATTGTTCGGGTTCATAATTATTGTGTCTTTTATTGTCGGAACCAATGTCGGAATCAAACTATAAATCCTAACACCAAACAAACAATACAAGAACTTGACTAAGTTCATAACGGAAACTAAAAAGATTCTAGTCCTTAACTAATTATAACGGAAAACTTAAAACGTCAAAAAGCTGGATTTTTCAATCCAGCCGGCGGCTGAATCCCGCTGTCCAGCTGGACGATGACTCGTTTTTGCATGAAATTTCATTGGACCAACTTTATAACTCGGGATTGGACTGTAATAACTGGCATTTGTGACCCCCAAGACCAGTCCTTTCCCCCTTTACCCACTTTCATTTACTTTCCATTTCATTTTCAAGTTATCAAAACACACACACATAGCTTTCTCTCTCAAACTCTCTCTTCATTTCCTCAAGAACATAGAAATATTTCATCAAAATCAGTCCATAAAACACCATAAAATCGACCATCAAACATACACAAATCGTTCCAAGGGAAAAGGGTAGCAAAAGGAAAGGTTTAAATCGGGTTTTCAAGAAGATTTGGAGCTAGAAACTCATCCAAATCGTCTCTATGCCTTTCTCTTCGGTAGAACTCTTTTACTTTACTCTTTTTACTTAAATAATCGTTTGCATGTAAAATCTATAAACTGAAAATGTGTTTTCATAAGGATCTAAAACGTTTTCTTACTTAAAAACGAGTTTTTATGATAGATCTATATTTTAACATGTAAATCTAAAAGAAAACAGTGAATTTTACTGTGGAAATACATATATTTGAGTTATATCAGTTTGCATGTCGAATCTAACGGTTAAACGAGCTTAAAATCGGAAAATAAAGCAATCTTGAAACTGGCCGAAGGCTTTTGGCCGGCGGCTGAAGGATTCCAGCCGACGGCTAAAGTCCAGTCGGCGGCTGAGTACCTCCAGCCGCCGCCTGAATATCGCTGTTTGTCACTTTTATCGTTTTAAAGGCCGTAAACATAAAAATAAGCTAAAACAAGTACCACAGATTAATTACTTTTGAAAAGCTTACTGTTTTGGACAAAGGAATTGTTTGGAAAAGCTTTTGGAATTGAAACATGTGTATTAACGTTCGTACTAGTTATGTTGGGCATTTTAAAGCGGGAAAGTGTTTCGAAAATGGACATAATTTTTATGGCGCGGAAGCGCTGCCCAATATTCACCGTAGAATACATTCAAATTCAGTAACGCAATAACTTCGAGACTTATACACTTTGACTTTGAACTTTGACACCTTTTGGACATAATTGAACTTATCGGGCTATAAAACGTACACGAACACATAAACCTTATAAACTTTCCGTAATAATCTTCTTGGGACAGAATCTAAGTATAAGACAAAGGAGATTTAAAATGTTAAATTGGAACTTAACATAACTCAAACTATACTAATATAACTTGTACAACATTCCGGTGTTTTAGGTCGTTTGTGATTCCCGACGCGTTCCGCTCTTTTTGTGCTAGTTCATACCTTTTAACTCCGCAAACCGTGAGTTACAACCCCACTTGTTTTACTTTTGGACTTTTAAACATTATTTGGGGGAAACATAAGATTATATGCTTTGTAACTTTGACACTATTTGCGAACTATTGTAAAAATTGGAAACTTGGTACTTTTGATACTTTATCGAAACTTTTGGAAACTTGTGTGAAACTTTAGAAACTTGAAACATTTCAAACTTATGAAACTCGTAAACTTTGGAAACTTGTACGAAACCTTATTGAAACTCTTATGAAACTTTGAACTTTGGGAAACTTGGAAACTTGTGAACTATTATGCGTATATGTGTTGATGCCTTAGCCGGTTAACAAAATTTAGGATACTTGTTAGCGACCAATCCTTGATGAAAATATAAACCCGCAAGAACTTACTGCTACTTTTGGAAACTTTGTTCATTTGCCCCGTTTTTGGTTCAGGAACTTTAATACACTATTAGCAACAGCCGTTAGTCATATGGGTATCGATACTTAGGAGCGGTCACTCCTTACTCAGGGTTAGCGACCCAAGTACATATTACTAAGATTCCGTTAGCAACTTATTGAAATATTTTTGGGCTAGATCAGGACCACACAATCGGTTTAGTGTATACTTACTATTTATATTATGCCAAGTGATTGATACGAGTTACTATTTAGTTAAACACATACTCCCTACGCATACACCTTTTTTTTTTAGCGCTTGGATTCCGCTGCAACTTTATTTATACGAGTTCTATTACTTAACTTGCGTGTGTACAAACCTTTTACTATTCACATATATGTTCTAACGTCGCTCCGTTCCTTTTACTTATGACGTCACTATTTTCATGTACTTTCTATTTTTGGAAACTTTTCTCGAAACTCTAAACTGTTACTCACTCACTACTTTATGTAGTTGACACTTTATCTTATGTTTCAGGAAATTAATGTAAGTGTATGGAATGCATGGCAAGGAAAGGGTCGCTATGGTTATGTGAGGCGCAAAGTGGGAAAAGACCTTTCTATTTTTGGGAATTTTATTTTGAAACATTGTACTTGTACTTTATTTAAAACTTATGAACTGCTTGGTTGTTGAAACTTGAACTATTTTATTTTTATTGAAATGACTTGAATCGTTTATATTTGCTTATGACCGTGTAATGATATTCCAGCTCTCACATTTCGTGTTTCCGCTATAGCGGGGTGTGACATATTATGATAGACATGTTTAGGTTGCTGAAATGGTTTAAGTTTTCTAACGAAATTTGGGCAGCGCTTCCGCGCCCAAATTTCATGTCCAAAACCTAAAGTCATTTCCGCTCACAAAACACATATATACACATAACAATTTATTAAACAAGTCCATTTAGTCTAAAGAGTCTCATACAAGTTATCATTGTTATTAATTTAGTCATCTCAGTCCCATAACGTTATTAACAAAAGTCCAGAATGTGTACACAAGTTTTCAACGACTAAAACGACGATTTTTCGGGAAGACAGCAGCCCGGTGCGCCGCACTGAGCAGGAATGCGGCGCACCTCCCTGCCGTCTTTTCCTGTTTTTAAGTTTTTCTTGTCCAAAACGATTTGTTACCCAAGGATTTCGACATGCAATCAGTAGATACTTCATAAAATACCATTTTTGCAGTTTGTACATAACTTTATTCACAAAAACATAGATCTAGAGTGTTGTTTTAATAAAAACCCGTTTTTGTATAATATGTGTTATGAATCTTCATAAAAACTTGTTTTTATGGTTTAGATCTTACATGCAACTTGTAAAAACAGTAAATAAAGATAAAATTAAGGTTTCTACCGGATGAAAGTGGATGGATGATGTTTTTGAAGGATTTAGAGCTCCAAAAGTGATGAAAATGCTTGAAACCGAAAATGCTTTTGCTCCTCCTTGTTTGCTTTGGTTAATGAACGATTTTGATGGTTGATTTGGGTGGATTTTGTGGCTGGAACTCACTGGATTTGAGGTGGTCTTGAGAGAAAAATGGGGAGGATGAGAGAAAAGTTAGTGTGTGTGTGTGTTTTTGATTATGTAAAATGAAAATGAAAAAGAAAAGGGTAGAGGGTAATAATGAGGGGTCTTGGGACAGTGTTTTGGCAGTAATGGAGTGTTAAAACTCGAGATTGATTGGGTGGTAGTTTATAAAAACGAGACAAGTAATAAAACTTGAAAATTTTGAAATCTGCCAACCATTGCGTCGCACTGACTGCTTGGTGCGGCGCACTGGGCCATTTTCAGTGTTTTTCTGATTTTTCGTTTTTACGTTTTGCTTCATTGGACCTTTTCGTTAACTGAAAGTTCTTAATTATGATACGTTATGAACTTAGGAAAGTTCATTAGGTGTTTTCTTGGTATTAGGGCTTATATAATTCGATTCCGGGAGTTATTCCGACACTGGTTCCGACAAAATAAAGACACAACATGTACGAGCTAGAGAATTATGAACACTATAAAAAGAGTAACCAGAGTTTCGAACCGATAAATTAACTGAGAATCACCTGAATTTTTGACGGTTGTCACAGACACCCCACACGAACTCCCATCATTAACACCTACACAAACGACCCATGCAACCCCACCACCGCCGACACCCACAACTCCGGATTATGATAAAAAAAAAAGTCCCATGCTCAGACACAACAAAGGCTAAGCAAAATGCCAAAATTCCAGCAGCACGCCAACTATCGTTCCAAACACCAGGTAATTAGATCCAAAAAACTACAGATTCGTATACATATACTAAAAGCTTTCAACCCGATAATGCAGACGACTCTGCCAATGCTGACACAACAAACAAAATCGGAAACAAGTGCAAGCAGACAGAAACAACAAGTACACTACGTGTAAACCATACAATTAGTACAACAGTTCTAACAGAAACACATTTCATTATGCAGACGAACTCAAATCCATCAATCCGACCAAACACGAAAGATTTCCAGATTAAAAAATTCACATTGCACGAATGAAGCAGAAATTTTACCTTAGTAACAACGTAGAAGAAAACTCACGCTTTTGTAACAAATTATAACTTTCGTAGTCAAAAGTCACTATCCGCAACAGTGTATGCATATGTAGATAGGCAATATTTTCAACGTCAATGTCTATCATAAGCAACAATTTTCAGTATTACAGGTACTTCTATGGCAACAAACAACCGTTTATACAATCACGCACATTATTTACTTACAAATATATTGACAGTAATGAATTTACCATTTACACAATCAAATATTTACAAAAACAACAGCCTAACGAAAATTGACAACTATAGCAGATACATGCATTTTCGAATTAAGCATAACAAAAACATGTTTATTTACTAGACTTGAACCCGACAAAAAGACAAAGACTCACTCGCTCAACCGGACCTCGTGCAACGCACGAGAGTCCCCTAGTTTATAATTAAACTATGAATAGTGTTAAAACTGACTTCTTTTTCTTTTAGTATGAGTAAATTAAAATTTTGATGTATATAATATTTTTTATGTATAGAAACCTAAGTGATTTAAAACTAAAATTTTAATGTATATAAAAATTTAAGTGATTTAAAGTAGATAAAATTTATTTTATTATAGTTATTTATATTTGCAATTCTTTTGTTTCAAAAAAGTTATTTTCAAAATTTGCAATACTTTTTTTTCTTTTTCTTAAGTTTATAATTATCGATTCTATTATACTTGGTTGATGGGTTGGTTTCAGTCAAAATTCTTTTTAAAAAAAGTAAAATGCTTTCTTTTCTTTATTTTACTTAAATTTCATTAGAGGTTTTATTTAAAGTGAACATGGGTCTCATGTACCCATCATAATAGACTTCATTGTAAGGAATGTCTTATTATCATATAAGAATAATTGGTTCAACCTTCTGTTTGTTATCTAATAAGGAGTAAAAACATTTATAACATTGCCTCTTAAAGTGTGAAAAGCCTCTTCTCGTATGAAAGAAAGTGTTCATTTGGTAGCACATTACCTTTCAAACCTCATCGTTTGTGCGATATCATTGAAAGTTGAGTACATGTATACTTGAAAGTTGTGATAAAGTTAAAGTTTTTGAGAGAGTTTGTTTGGTTCAATATGGGGAATTTGGAAGCGTCACAATCTAGGGATGCATGCATCAATCGAAGATATTGGTGATAGTTTGGATGTATACATCTTCCTTTCTATTCAGTCCAATTTCGATTTATGGCTTTCGAACAGAAGTAGACATCAAGGCTAATTAATATTTGGCAACATCATGAACATTGTGAACTCCGTTGTTTTTAATTTTGTTATAAGTTTATAATGACGGTGTTTCAACTTGTCGCGCAACATTAGTGATAGTTGTTCATATATTCTTAAATTAATGAAATCCTTTGCATTTCGGGAAAAGGAAAAAAAGTTAATCATATGGGTGATGTGGCGAGTGTTAGGATTGTCCACATAGGATGGATACTAAGTCTATTGATGTCATATTTTATTATTTTATAATTTAATCAGTTTAGTTAGAAAAGAAAAGCCAATAGTATGCAAGCTTAAAATGGAAGCTATGAACTCGGAAATGCAAGCCACCAATTTCCAAGCCCAATAGTATTCAATGAATTTGAATTTCTTTCGTTTTTAACAATTTTGATATTTGCTACACCAAAATTCTTTCATCTTTATCTGATTCAAATTCGTCTCATAATTTCTCTCCCATACATGCATATACAAAGAATCTGAAAATTATAAAAATACGTTGTTTGTTGTCAATTGGATTACACTGATTTCTTAGCCAACGGGGTTAAAAGTTATTTAAATCAGCTCCATTTTCAAGAACTCTCTAAATTCAAATTACCCTGTTTCATTTTTAGGGTTTTGATTTTGGACTTTTTGATTATTGTAGGATTACGAACGGATGACATGTTGTAATTATATGCCCAACAGAGAGAATATTCAGCACCTGAAAAACTCAGCAACTCAACACCCGAACAATTAGAAACCTTGAAGCTTGAAACCTGTCACAATACAAGAAAAACAAAATTGAAACCGCACGGGATAATTCCCTGTCCTTTAAGGTTTACACAAACTCATATATTTGTTGCGAGTCTACAATCATACAACCCCCAGGATTTGATGCAGTCAACAAGTGTTGTTAGCGGCAGCAACCGAAACAACACAAAACAACAGGTGGTAGCAGAAAACAAATGGAAGTATGGTGGTTACAGGGAACGTATAATTGCAAGTTTCAGGGTGTCTTCTAATGAAGATGAAGTCACAATTTATAGAAAGAAGATTGATATTTGAAAACCATATTACGTGAAGAAGTCGGCCTCAACGTCAAGAAATCCCGTAATATTTGCTTGACTAGTTAATTGCATGAAAAGTGGAAGACAAAGTCTCCACATCACATACAAACACTTCCCACGTTTATTTTTCTTTTAATTAAAGACTTCATTTATTTTAATAAACAAGATATTAGACATTTACCCCCACCATACAATAATTATAAAGTCTCATATCATTATCCAATATTAAAACTTTACAACCTTCAAAATATCCAACAATCCCCCACCAGGTTGGAATAGTTTTCCTACTACTCTAATAAGTCAATGTCACGAAAGTATCACTAAGATTAAACCTTGCATAATACAAGCATGCAAAGTGAAATCGATTCAGATGGTGTCCGAAGATTAAACCCTGAACCTTAAGATTTCTCCGACATAATCATTCACATTTTCTCATTTAAAAACCGATGTTTTCTTCTAAGCGCTAATATGGCCATGTGCTTAATCCCAGTTTCATGACCCTTTAAAAGAGAATCCAATACTCTTTATTCAAGGCGGCACCACCTTTAGACCCCATTCATACCAAAAGTTTACTCACTTTGACACTTGTTCTTTCATGGTTCAAATTTATAAATACTTACCGAGCTAGGACATTTCTGTTTCACCTTTGGCTAAAGGGAAAAGTCATCCACCATCCATTTAATGGAGAGAATCTCTAATCATTTTATTCAGTTATTGATCATAATTAAATCATTAGTCATACTAAATATCGTGCTTAGATTGCAACAAAAGACAAAACACAATGGTTCAAAAAGCGACACATCCATGGAAAATCAAGTATGTTGACATACACTAATGTTATGTCTTATAATTTCAGGTTGCAAAGTTGAAGATAAAGAGATTGAAAATATCATCTTTAAAAAGTGATATCAATAAGTTGGGTGAAAGGCCGGTAAATGCAAACTTGACAACTCAATCATATGAAAAGGAGGTAAAAAGCGAGTTCATTTGGAGCAGATATATATGTCTGAGTTTGAAAGACTATACAACAACTCGTGTAATTAATTCATGTATTGATGTTTTTAAAGAAGCAATGGAATAATGTTGGCCGTGGTTAGAACCTGATTAAATACTGTCATAGACGTGTATTTTAAGGTCGCTCATTTGATTGATAAGAAGGAGTTGCTTCTTTTTTTTTGCCAAGTCCATAATGTTGGTGTCACAACAGATAATCGAGTAATTTTAATCTTGTGTTTTGGATCATATAGACAAGTTCATTGTTCTACTTTATGATATCTTTTTGGTTTATGATATGTTGTTGATTGAGGATATCAGTTGTTTTTATAAAAGTTCACATTTTTATTTCAACTTTAAGTAGCTTATCGTAATTTGGGTTAAATTTTTTAAAGTCAGGACTACTCAATTGATACTGTTTTTTTCTTTTACATTTGAATGTTGTGATTATTTCTAAATGATTTAGGTCAATAATGTAGCATTTTATAGATTCTTTGGTAATTTTAGATGATGTAAAACTATAAACTTAATGGATGTGTTAGTATAAATATAATATCGTTTTATGTTGTTGAAAGGTACCATAAATTTTGTTGCCAAATGGGTTAGGATGTATCGTGATGGTTCAATGCTTTTATTTAACATCGTCTATCATAAGCTAGTTAAAGTAATAAAGATTATTTAAATTGAGTAATTAAAATAAGAAAAACCTAAAATGAAAGTTATCATTTTTTGACGGATCGACAAATTTAACGAAAACAAATCGGTTTAAAAAGTCTAAAGGGGTTATTGTTTCGGCTTATGTAATGGGCTTATGAGCCCAATTTTTCCGACTTATTAGTTTATCAAGTTGAGTTATGAGCTTAAATAAACCATAAGCTCAAATAAACCGGAAAAATTGGACTTATAACCTTATCAAAATTTATATAAGCTCGTAATCCCAGCCTAAACACCCCTAAGACTATCCGGTGTGGGGCTTTATCACACCCAATCACGCCGCCACCTCGGATTATAACGCCCAATAACGCCCCACCTCCACTCCGGTGGGGGCGTTATTGATTGATTTTGGGCCACGGCGTGAGCAGAAACACGCCGTGGTGAGCGAGAGGGAGAGAGGAAACGGTCATTTTTTGGACCGTTGGAAAGGGATTTAAAGGAGTATGAGAGGTTGAGGTTGAGGTTGATGGGTTCTAATGGTAGAGAAACGAGTTGTTGTTGATGGGTTTTTCCGGCGAAGATTGCCGGAGATGATGAAAGTAAGAAATTGGTAGCTGTGGCCATGGTGGTGGAAAAGATAAGGGAAATAGGGGAAGATAAGGGTTGTTATCGTTTTGGTTTTGTATCATGTTTTTTTCCTTAATGTTTTTGGGCTTTACTTCATTTTGGGCTTTCTTCTTATCAATGGTTTCATTAACTTTTTTGGGTTTTTATATACGGAAAATTACGAAACTAGCAATTTTGGAATATGATATTTTATAAAATGTTAAATTTTATAAAATGTCACTTAAATAAATTGTAGTATGTTTTGTTTTTATTTTTAATAAAAATACAACTTTTTAAATTTCATTTATATAAAAAAAAAATAATAAAAATACAACTTTCTATCACTCCACATCATCACACCCTCACCACTCCACCCATTTTCTATCACTCCACGTCATCACACCCTCTTTCCTACAAATCACCTCTATCACTCCACATCATCATCACTTATCACTCACCACCACTCCGCATAGTCTAACATTATTTTCAAAACTAAAAAAAATCGGCGGTTTCTAATTGAGTCTGTGAGGTGAGTAAAATGTGGGAGGAAGAAATAAACGTATTTTGGTCGGATGGTATGTTGGATCATGACACCGGAGAAGGAGTATTTGACACCGGAATCGACCCTGGATTTCTTGACATACTCGAAAAGCACCCCGAAAACTCCCTTCGGATTAAGAACATGCTTTCCATTCTCAAAAGAGGTCCTATTTCCTCTTTCATTAAATGGCACTCTTCTCCTACACCTGCTCGCATCCAACAATTACTTTCTTTCCATACTCAAGGTATATTATCTTACCAGTTTATAAGCTTTTCAAAATTTACATAATTATCGACTTTCATTAAATGGTTACCTATGTTATTGTACAGAATATATCGACTCCCTTATCGAAGCAGATCAAAATGGAGGAAAAGAAATTTGTACTGGAACATTTCTGAATGTTGGATCCTGGAATGCTGCACTTTTAGCTGCTGCTACTTCGCTTTCAGCCATGAAATATATACTTAATGGACATGCTAAAATATGTTATGCACTTGTTAGACCACCCGGTCATCATGCTCAGCCTACTCAAGCCGATGGTTATTGTTTTTTAAACAATGCGGGTCTTGCTGTTCAATGTGCTTTGGATTCTGGTTGTAAAAGGGTTGCGGTTGTTGATATTGATGTTCATTATGGGAATGGAACTGCAGCGGGATTTTATCGTTCTGATAAAGTTCTTACTATTTCTCTTCATATGAATCATGGTACATGGGGGAGCTCTCATCCTCAAACCGGAGATGTTAACGAGCTCGGTGAAGGAGTGGGATACGGGTATAATTTGAATGTACCTTTACCAAATGGAACAGGAGATAAGGGATATAAGTATGCAATGACTCAAGTGGTTGCCCCTGCTGTTTCAAGGTTTGCACCTGATATGATGGTTTTCGTTGTTGGCCAAGATTCAAGTGCTGTAAGTCAATTTTTAATTTCATCAATTTTATTAGACGGGCTGGACAGGCGTCGTTTGGGTAACAGGTCACGTCAGCTTCTTGTTAAAACGGAACATATTTTAGTATGGGTCAGGTTGGGTTGACCCGCTACCATTTTTAAATATTTGAATAAACGATTTAGGAGGTTGTATGCATCACAGTAGTCTTTGGGCGACGTTCAACATATTAGAGTAAAACGATTTAGGAAGTTGTTTGCATTAAAAGAGTACTTCTTTTAAGTTTTTTTCGATGGGTTTCCTCAAGACGTTATAAGCATGTATAACTAAAACCATTTGACCGATTTCCTTTTTAGTGAAGCATTTTTAACTTTATCGATATGACTAGTTAAAGGTCATATATAACCCAATTCAACTCATTTTTGTTGCTGAGACATATTGATTATTATTTAGCTTACGTAACGGTCCTAAACTTATAATTGCATCAAGGGGAGAATTATAAAATAGATTCAGTTGATAATTCTCACGAGTCGGTAATGTTTGCAGTTTGATCCAAATGGAAGACAATGTTTGACAATGAAGGGTTACAGAGACATCGGGCAGATAATTCGCAATCTAGCTGATGAACACAGCAACGGGCGCATCTTAATTGTTCAGGAAGGTGGATATCACATCACATACTCGGCCTATTGTCTTCATGCAACACTTGAAGGTGTGCTTAATCTTCCAGATCCTCTGTTACCTGATCCCATTGCTTATTACCCCGAGGATGACACGGTTGCTGTTAAAGCAATTGAATTAATTAAACACCATCAACAACATGTTGTACCATTTTTAATAGACACCAACCTTTAGTTCTTTTTTCTTCCCTTCACATGTTGTGGATTACAGATACTTGCAATTAAATCGTTGTACCATTAAGAACAAATGTTTGAATTACTATATAGCGTTTGTAATAGTTGCCTTTCTAAAATTAAAACCGTTGTACCAGTGTCTTACACATAATTACTTAAGCGAAATCATTTTATTTTGCTTTTATTTTTGTTGTCTTCTTCCTTCCTATAACTCTTTAACCATGAATCTTTCATCTACATGGAGAAGCGAACTGGGTGTTGAAGAAACTCAATATTGCCAGAAAAATGGAGATCGTCAACAAAACTCATCATAATTAAAGCTCAAACCACTCTAACAAAATAGAAAACAAAGAACAAACTATATTTAAACACAACCGCGAATGAATACACACCAATATTTAGCTACATGGGCATTAAGGCTCAGAGCAACTCCACAAATTCCGTAATTAACAAGTTCAGACGATGATAACGCCGGCTAATAACATACACAAGTTGGGTCAAATAAAAAAGACCAGGATGGGATCAATGTCGGTCATGGCAGAACTGCTCTCAACATCTCCAAGCCACATGCTGGCATTACTGTATACTACGTACTTGGTCTAATGATCATAGGGTTGGCGGCCATTTGGTTGAAAGATTGTTCATGGACTGATATATTCACATTGCCACCACAATCAGCCGCTGCTGCACCACCATTTGTGCCCGCTTGGTCGAAAAGGCTGACAAGCGAGATAAATATTTCCATTCGTGTTACGTCCCTATTTGCCTGTTTACACAGTATAAAATGTGAATAATTCGTTAACAGAGATCAATTATTATTCTTTTAACAAGTGAAGCCATGATTAATTAATGACTAATCATACCTCTACAGTGAAGTGTGCCCATATCTTGTCATTACGTGACTCCATCACCCCTTTTAAGATTGTCAATCCCAACCCTTTAATAATATCAGCTATCTCTAAGAATGAACCTCTTTCTTCACAAAGCATCTGCAACCCGACAAGAACACAAATAAGTAATATAGATTTAAGTTGTTTCAAGATATGATGTGTGTGTGTGTGTGTATGTGTGATATAAGATTCATGTCGGCAGCCCATACCTCCACCAGCATTTGACGAGGTGAATTTAGATCCTCGACTATAATAGGGCACACCATTGATTGTGAACCAACCTCGTACGCCCATGTTGCTCCTCCGTCGAAGCTATCCCTTAATAATAGCCCACCATCCTTGCCAACAAGCTACAGCAAATAATACAAGTACGTTACCTATTAGAACTGTTTAAATATACGTACGAGCAACAGTTTGACATTAGAATAAAGAAAAATAAAAAGTATTTGGGATTTCTTTATTTTTGTATAAAATGGCTACCGGTATAATATAGCTACCATGTAGGTCTCTTATGATGCAATGATATGGATAGGGACTACGGGTTCTTAATAGGTTATGGAGATTCGTTTGTATATATGTTTGACTATGCGTGTGCGTGTTTGTGCGTACATAGACAAGTCTAGAACCAAACAAGTAACAACTAACAAGTAATAGAAAAAGTTACATCTTGATTTGTACAATAGTATATACTAAACCTTACTTTATTGTCATTCACAATCACATGCTTAACGTTTACTTTCGATCTAAAGTAACTTTAGTTACTAATTCCACAAATTGATATTTTTTTAAGGAAAGATAAAAACTGCTTCTTCTGTGTCCCGATTCTAGTCATAAATTCAAACTACAATTCAAGAAGTTTTCCACTTCCAAGAAAAATGGAAATATCTCTGTACCTTAGATTCCCCCGTTTGTTTGAGCTTGTCTGCATGCTTTATAACACTTTGCAAGAAAAGCATATGCTTGATAGTTCGTTCTAACAAAGCGTCAATGCTACACTGTTTTTAATAACATAAAAAAACAAGAAAAAATCATTTTTTTCACAAAGTATATCACATGGACCAGACAAAGCATTATATCTGTGTTACCTTGGCACTATTTGGGACAATTTCTCGCAATTCTTTTACACGATCTTGAATCATCTGGCGGTCTTTCGGTCTAGGTCTTGGATTTTCTCCAGGTTTAAGTCTCTTACGATTTGATTTGCTGATTTCATCACTCCTCTTAGCATACCCAGATGCAAAACCACTTTCTTTTCTCACTTCTTGTCTTTGGTCTGTCCAAGAACTGATTTGGGATGAAATAATAGAGCTAGTATCAGAAAAATTCCCGCCATCTTCCTTCGAGATTCCAGATTTATATGAATAAGAACTCGTTACCCCTGTCTTTTCCAAACATTTAGGAACACCAATCAACTCTTTCTGAATCGAATCAATACCTCGATTAGCCCAAACAGATGGTGCTAAATTTGATTTTGTCAATGATGTCCTGCAAGACACATTGTCATCTGCAAGCTGTTTGGAAGATGAGGGAACCTTAGAGACGACTGCATCTAAAAGATGGTCACTGGCTGATGATGAATAAATACCACTATCAGAATCTCCTTCATATATAGAAAATAGCTCTAAAACCGCTCTGTCATTCCTATGTAGATTTAGTGGGTTTGGCTCTAATCCGTTATTAATAAAGTTATTCCGACTTCCACTAAATTTATTTTTGAATTCCATACCCACAATATCAAACAAGTCATCCCTTGATGAAGGTTTTAAACATGCTTCTTCTGAAGACATTGTAAGAGCTTGAAATAGTTCGTGTTCTAGCTTTTCCTTATTGGAAGTCAATTTAGGATGTGCGCGCTGATCGTCTGCAAGATGAAGTAAAAACACAATCACTAAACTATATTATTTTGTTCTTGAAAATGCTGAATTCTTCCTCAAAAGAATTTGATAAGACCTTATGGTATATGAGTCACTATACGCTTGTGATTGACCACTAAACCAACCCTTGGGGTTGCCTTCGTTTCAATTAAATCTAGAGGCCGCAATTTCAAATGATTTTTGTGAATGTGTCAATCTGGGTATGTTCTATTCTAACCATTTAAAAAGTAATATAAAGAAATAGCTAAAGAGGAAAGTGGTCTAACGCCGACCACCCTAATTAAAATTTCAATGCATAAAACCTCCTACTTAAAACAACTGGATTCTTATTGAAATGAATATAACTTTTGAAAATTATACTTGACAACTATCTAAATTATTTGGACACAGAGTGTTTCAGGTCAATCTAGCCCGACAGAAAGTCTTACCAAGTTGGGAGCTGGAGAAGCGAGCATCTCGAACAGAAAGTGATTTTGAGTTTTCTATCTGAGACATCATAGTGTCATTAACATGATTTCCCAAAAAGGCGTCCGATAACAAATGTTGTTCCACTGATATCAAGGGGTCATAGTTTGGTAAGAACGATCCAAAAGCAGTTTGTTGATCTTTTATGGAATCAGATTTTTTAGAAGTTCGAGAAATTGTAGGGCTTGCAAGTATTGAACCACTAGCCACTTGGTTATCTCCAATATGCCTACTAAAAGAGAAAGATGAATGCCCACTGCTTCCTGAAGCCTGAGGTGAGTGCCCCAGTTCCGTCACTTTAGATTTTCCAGATGAATGAGCGGAAACAGAATTCCTCTGGAAAATGGGATCCCGGTGATTTGGAGTAGAATCCATGGCAGCTCCATTTTGCATATAACTCTCTGATAATAATGCACCAGGAACATATCCAAGTTGAGAAATTAAACTCTTCACATCATTCACAAATCCCATATTCTCCATAATCTGCAGAGACAGTCAAAAGAGCAAATTGGAATATCATTATTCATTACAATTAAATTTAAGATATTACTTTCCTCTTTTAAAAATTGTTATAAAACTTGCACAAGAACCATGTACAGCCATATTACTTTCCCATTTTCATTCGGACTCACCCTCTACTCTTAAACTTAATTTAAGTAAAAAAACGTTATAGATTAAAATATGACCTAAAGCAGTCTACATGGCTATATAGTCGAGAATACAAATACAAATAATATTTACTTCCCGTTTTCATTGTCTCCATTTTACAGATAAGTAATGTGCCAAATAAGTTTACAAAAACTATATTATTCAATCAAAAAGTTTTGTATCAAATGATTTAGGAGGTGGTATGCATTACAAAATACAGTGTCGGAAATTCCAAATCGTTCACAGCATTCAACCATTTTCTTTTTTAGGTTGAAACTGCCATCTCTAAAAATATGTAAACCCCTCTCTTCCTCCACTAAGAGATGTTTGCATGATTTGAGGTACCAGTAACCTAAACAAAGCGTAAATTCTCACATGTTTTTCTATATATGACAATGTAAACAGAAAAACGGAACACAACGATGAACTTACAGTTGAGGACGAACCAAGTTGAACAACCCCATGCGGATGAATGGGAATAACTGCTATTGTCTGCTATCGAATATAGACACATTATTGTGTGCAACAAATTAAAACAAATAATTGACCTTAAAGATAAAATATAAGTTTACCTGAATGCCAGCCGAGAATTGTGTATAAACCTCATTTGATACCTAAAAGCCATGGTGTGAATATACAATCAGGTATACACTTAATGAATAGGTCGATTCAACAGAGGTGGCAGTTTCAACCCATTTACTTATGATGGGTTGATCCGGGTTACTTTTTATTTCAAATGGGTTGAAAACAGGTCAAAACTGTGTTTTAATGCAATAAACCTCCTAACTCATTTTATTAATAATAGCTTATTATTAAAATAGAAGTTTCAAAATATTTGACGCGATACCCAACCCGCCCGTTGTATCACTCTAGTCTCTGGGAATCCAACTAATCCAAGGGGTTCAAGCAAAACTCTTCTCTTCAAAGATAAAGTTGATACCTCAGGTGGATGAACACCAAGCATTTTGTTATCAGAGATGATCCATTGATGATTTCTCGTGAATGCCGCCCTCCCCACTAATCTGAGATAATGTTGCAAATTTTAGTCAACAAAAAAAATTTTAAAAAAATAGAAATAAAAAGATTCTAGACATACCCTTCTCCTGAAAGATTGATATAGTTGTCTTTCATCATTTTGGTTACAAGCAAGTGGACTTTGTTTGTGGTTTGAACTCCATGCCCACCATTAGAATAAATAACAGGTTCGTAATAACATTCTTCCCATATCAAAAGCCTACAATAAACAAGGGGAACTATTTAGTCAGTAAGTAACACAACTAATAGAGCCTATAGTCATCCTTCTAATATTATAGCATTTCAGCCTACAAAGAATTCAATAAAGGGTTCGATCATTAGTTAAATATCTAAGGTACCCGTCAACAAGGACATGGAAAATTACTTTCTCTATAAGTTTGGACCAATATGGACACGGTAAGTAAAACTAATATATTTAATGTTCAACTCATGAAATAATTTCTTATATTATTTGTGTATGTATATATAAATGTACGAACAATACCCTTAATATTTTATATATCTGAATGCCAATATCGACATATCCAGAAGCGGTAACCTTGTACTATGTGTCCTTGAAAACATAGATGAAATTACAACACATGGATTCAGGAGAAGAATACAAACTAAGACAGACACTTCACCACAACAAACCTGTTGTGTTTCCAAACTAGTCAGTAGTCACTAACATGGACCAAGAAAAACTAAAGCATCTAAACATATGAAACCAATAATACGAACAAATAATTACCGATAAAACAAGATAGTCTGGACCAATAAGGACACGGTAAGAAAAACTAACATGAAATATATTAGGTTTAGGTGTACTTACATATTTAACGTGACTCGTGAAATAATTTTTTTAAGATTTGTGTTAATATTTTATATATCTAAATGTCAATATCGACATATCAAGGAGTGGTAACCTCTCCGTGTCCATGACAACATAGATGGAATTACAACACATGGATTCAGGAGAAGAATACAAACTAAGACGGAGACTTCACCACAACAAACCTGTTGTGTTTCCTCACTGGTCACTAACATGCACCAAGAAAAAACAAAACAATCTGAGCATATGAAAGTTTGAAACCAACAACACAACCAAAAAATTACAGAGAGCATGTCAAAATATAAATATATTATAAGGAAAAAACAAGATAGTTTGGGCCAATAAGGAGACGGTATGTAAAACTAACATGAACTTAGATTTAGGTGTATTTTATTAATGCATGACACATGAAATAATTTTCTTATATAATTTTGTTATGGATTTCTATATATATATATATAACACCGTATGATATATCAAGCAGCAGCAAGCTTGTACCCGTGTCCTTGAAAACATATATGGAATTACATCACATGGATTCAGGAGAAAGAATACAAACAAGAACAAACACTTCAGCATAACAAACCTAATGTGTTCCCTCACTTGTCACTAACAGGGACCAAGACAAACAAACCAATCTAAACATATGAAACCAACAACACAAACAAAAAGTTACAGACAGCAAGTCAAAAATTCAGATATATATGAAGGACAATAAAAAAAAAAAATACAAATTAAGATATGTAAAATTAATGCAGATTGTAATTACTTTCATTGCATTTAAGATACAAGTTGGACTATAAATATAGAAAATTAGTATCGTATAATTATTCGTTTTATAAAGTGGAGAATAGTTTTGGGACATAATTAACGAAAAACATATAAATAAAATGACATGCCTAAAACTAACTAAATCGATAACAATTACATAAAATAGTTAGGGGAACTTACTTAGGGTTTTGGCAGCCAATCTTCCAGAAAATAGCATAAGACCATTGATTAACACCACATAGTGTTTTAAGTGCTTCTTTTAGTAAATAACCCATATCGAAAAAATCGAAAACAATTACTATAAAAAATAAAAATAAAAATAAAAAGATGATGATGAGCAGGCTAACTACCCCTGCAAGACCCTCTACCAGCTTGTTTGGTTCTTAAACCACCACTAGTTTTTCTCCCCCCCAAAATAAAAAACCATGTGATTCTAGACATGGGTGTTCTTTCAATTGAATGCAGAAAAAAAGGGTTTTCTTTTTATTATACTATTCCACAAGATTTAAGCTTGTGGTTGTTGAGCAGCATGTTTAGAAAGCTGAAAGAAATATAAAAAAAAATGTCAATTTGTTAAACAGCTTTTCACTTTTGAGGACTGTTGTTGAAGAGAGAGAGAGTAAATGGGTTGGTTCTTTCTTTCTTGTGTTCTGTTTCTTTCTTCTGAGATTCTTTTTTTTTTCTTACTTTTCTTTCTCTCACACACAAACACAAACACAAATACAAAGAGATGAGAGAGAGTTTGGTAAAGTGGTTTTTGTATCAGTTGTTAAATCACAAAGCCTTATTGCTTCTCTGCAACCTTAGATTTTGAACCAAAGTCATATCAATTCCATTAAATCTTTGCCAGAACATCAATTTTATGTCGTTTTTTGTCTAGTATAAACAGAATTCAATATGTTCTAAAGGAGTGGTTTTAAATTAAACATGTTATTAGTTAGTAAATTTTAGTTTTTTAAATTAAACATGTTATTCCTTAGACCACTTCCAATCGTAACACCAATAACACCATTTTTCGTTGTCATGTCACCATAACACCAACTTAACATAACATAACATAACACCCTCATTCATAACACCAAAAACTGGAACCCACCACCTTTTTTTATTTTTCATTTTCTTTGTTTTTCTCATATTATTTTTAAAACATTATTAATAAAAATAAACTTAGATTAATATTAAAAAAAAAACAATACATAAAAATAAATTAAAAAAACCATTACATAAAAAAAAAAAAAAAAAAACCGATCTAGAAATTAGGGATGAAAAGGGAAATTGTCACACCCCGCTAAAGCGGAAACACGGAATGTGAAGAGCTGGAAAATCATTACACAGGTCATATAAAACATAACGGTCATCAAGTCATTAATTAAAATAAAAGTGTTTACAAATCCATCCAAGACACAATAATTTAGTACATTGGAACACAATTAAAAGTTCATTAAAAATTCCCAAAATAACTGGCCACGTCTTTTCCCGAAAAGGTTCTCACACAACCTCCTCGACCCGTCCATGCCATGCACCTCGTGCTTACACTAATTTCCTGAAACATAAGATAAAGTGTCAACTACGAAAGTAGTGAGTGAGTTACAGTTTAAATAGTCGACCAAAAATGTAAGTAAAGTATATAAAAAGTAGAAATTTCCACGAAGGAGATTAGCGGAGAAAAAGTCGCTTAGTTTATATATACTTTAAAGTCCAAGTAATGGGCGGACTGGTGCCCTAAGTTTGTAAAGACCAAAATATAGTCGATTTTAGTCAAACAGTAGAAGCGTATATCAAACGCTAAAAATTTATAAGTTTATGCGTAAGTAACTAATTAGATTTTCTTGTATCAACCTCTTGGCATCTATAACTTAAGTGTTCACACTAATCCGATTATCCAACCGTGAACGGCCCCAACTTCCCGCCTCTCAAACGGAAAGTTATTCAGAACTTAGTAATATGTACTTAGACTGCCATCTAAGCAAGGAACGGTTCTTTCCTAAGTATCGATACCCATAATTACTATACGGCTAAGTAGTTAATAATGTGAAAGTCTAAGTCTAAAACAGTCGGGCACTAGTAAACTTTATTTTAAAATCGAGAGAGTCGTACGTCCATCACTTAAGATCGTGTTATAGTTCCATCAAGGGTTGGTACGTATACAAGCATCAATAATTAGTTTAGTCAAAAGAGAGCGACCAATAAGTCTAAATAAAGTCAAATAATTTACGCATAAGAGTTCAAATAGTCGATCAAATAAGTCCACGTACGTTCAAAAAGTCAAGTTTAATAAGTCAAAGTCAAAGTTTAATAAGTCAAAAGTCAAAGTTTAATAAGTCAAAAGTCAAAGTTTGATATATTGCAATTTGTTTCATAAGGCTTAAAAATGCAATTAATCTTATGTTTCCCCCAAATTCATGTAAAATATATATAAAACGAGGGGTTGTAACTCACGGATTGCGAAGAGAACGAGAACTTGGAACTCGGTCGGAATATGTAAGCCGGGAATCACGGATTGCCTATTAATACCAAGGTAGTTTAATGAGTTGTTATATTATTACGTTCTTATATAATAACATAGATAAACTTTATTAAACTTTAATTGTCAAGGTTAAGTATTGTTAAAAATAGTCCGTAAAGGTAATTGTCACGTTTTTGTCCAAAAGTCCGATTTAACGTTTTAGATTATTATATCTTAAGTGCTTTTGCTTACTGAAGTGATTTACAATTTCTGAGGAAATTTGGGCAGCGCTTCCGCGCCCAAATTTCATGCCCAAAAATTGTACCATCACTTCCGCTCACAAATCACCTAAAACACCATATCACATATATTATAGCTCATTATAGTCCAAATAGTCCAATACAAGTCACCATTATACTTATTTTTATTTGTCTCAGTCCCACAATAAGGTTAGAACAAGTCCAGAACGTATATATAATTTTTAAACGGGTAAAACGACGATTTTCGGGAGAACAGCAGCTCGGTGCTGCGCACCTGGGCACAGGTGCTGCGCACCTAGCTGCTGTCTCAATCCCGTTTTGTGTTTTTCTTGCTAAAAACGTTTTGTGACTTAAGGATTTCGACATGCAACCAGTAGATATCTTTTAAAAAATCATTTTAACAGTTTCTAAAGTGTTTTTATCCACAGATTCGTGGATCTAATGAGTATTTCGATTAAAAACGTTTTTGACCATAAAAAGTCATAGATTTATGTAAAAATACATTTTCAACCGTTAGATCTTACATGCAATTGAATATTTGTATGAGAATAGTAAAAATAAAGAAATCTACCGAAGGAAAAGCTCGGATGATGAGTTTTTGGTCGGATTTATGCTCCAAAAATCCTTACAAGACTAGTCCTTTTTGATAAAACGACACCCCTTGGCTTCACTTGAAGTTTAGAACGATTTGTATGGACTAAAATGGTGTTTATGAGGCTGGAGGTCACTGGAACAAGTGTGTTCTAGAGAGAAAAATTAGAGAGAAAAGGGGTGTAGGTGTTTTGTGTGTGTTTTTGTTTTTGTAAAAATGAATTAAGAAAATGAATAAGAAAAGTGGGTATAGGGTGAGTTGGGACTGGTAAATGCCAGTAATGAGTGTAAAGGAACGTTTTTGATTGGTGGAATTGGGTGGATGTGTAAAAACGAGGCAGGGACTAAAATTGTAATTTTTTTGAATTCTGGCGTGAGGTGCTGCGCACCTCAATACTAGGTGCGGCGCACCGGGCAATTTTTCAGCCTTTTTCAATTTTTTTCGTTTTTACGTTTTTGCTTCGTTGGACCTTTTTGTTAATTAAAAGTTCTTAATTATGATAAGTTATGAACTTAGGAAAGTTCAATGGGTGTTTTCTTGGTATTAGGACTTATAATTTGATTCCGGAAGTTATTCCGACACTGGTTCCGACAAAGTATAGACTCGAAAGTTACGAACTAGGATAAAGCGAACGTGATAAAAGAGTAACTAACGTTTCGAACTGATTTAATTAATTGAACAAGTACCTGAATTTTGACGGTTGTCACAGAAATTTATGTATATTTTCAAAGTAAACTTTAGAAACGATGTAATTAACTCAAAAACATTTGCATTTAAATCGAAATCGACATAAACACAAGTACTAAAACCGTAAACACAAAAGAACTACAAGGTGAAAAAAGCAACAAAACACAAAAACCAAGGGACCTATATATACAAACATATATACGTATAACCACACCAAATCAAGCAGCAACTAGTATCCTTTACCAAGTCTTCATCTTTCTTCATCGCCGCCAAATAAAGCAGCAACTAAACATGAAGGTATGAATCTTTATCCAAATTTAACAAATTAAATCAAATTTATATTCAATTGTATATTCAATTTAACAAAAAAAAAAAAAACACCACAACGTCGCGTTGCTTGAGCCACACCGCGCCAAGAACGCCGGAAGAACGGCGTTGGCCCAGCCAAGAACGGCGTTCTTGGCGGCCAAAACGCCCGCGTTCCTTTGCCGCTAGGAGTGGTCTTAGTAAATTTTAGTTTTTGGGTTTTCTTTAATATTGCAAAACAATTTCGCGAGTTTAGTAACTACTTTAAAATTTTGTTGTGTAAAGAGATTATTTTGGTGATTTTCTGTAGTATAAATTTGTGAGTTCAAATAGTTTACAAAATACTTATTTGATTCTAATCTCTCACCTTTCTCGTTTAATCTAATGAGGATTTATTATTGAAGCTAAAAAATTAACTCGTTTATTTTAACTATATTATAAAAAATATGTTTATACTCTTAATCCTTTAAAATTTAAGTAATTAAAATTACCTTTCTACCCTTACTAAATTCAAACACATCACACAAGCTCTTTCTTTCATGCAACTCTTATTTCCTTCTTCCGTAATTCCTAATTCATACGATCATACCTTATTCCCTGATTATCCGTATTTTCTTCGATTCGACCTTTTTCTCTGATCAACTGATGTCATCGCCTTCACTTTTTTACATCGCCTTCATAATCTTACGTTTAATTCTTTGTTTTCGAATTCAAACAACAAATCAAGATTTCATGAGATACCAATGTCGTGTTAAATCTAATTCATCAAGCGGTCAAGGTGATAAACAAGCAAATATTTCACATAACAAGGTAATGTTTTCACCTGTTTTTGTTTTAGTTTTTGCTATTAATGATTAATCTATGACTCAATTGTTTGTTAATATGATTTTTCTATTAATTGTTTGTTTATATAAGTTTTTTTAATTTTGATTTTAAAATTAAGTTGTTTATATAAGTTGTGTTTTGCATTAATTTTTTTTAACCTATGACTCAATTGTTTGTTTATATAAGTTGTCTTTTGTATTAATTACTTTATGAGCTTAAGACTCAAACCCATTGAAGCTACATTTTTTTATGCATTTGTTTCAAATTTCTTTAACATTTGGTATTTATTATTCATCCTTAACCTAATCTATATATATATTATATATTCAATGATTCTATATTTTGACTTTCGTCCCACATTCTTATTTGTAAGACTTGTGTTTTCGTAACCATTTATTTCATTGTTCTTAAAAACCGGTTAGTCTAATAGTGCAAACTTGATTATATAGTGGAATGATTGTATGATCATAACGCTATGATTTGTGTTTAAGTTAGTATTTTCTAAAATAGGTTAATGTAATAATGCTTACTTGATCCTATTAATTATCATGGATGTGGAATGAAATATGTTTGGACATATATTGGATCCTGATTGGGTTGATTACTTAATTTGGGTTGATTACTTAATTTGTATATACATCGTTATGTAAGATTAGCTTTTTGTTAATACTTCAAATGATCTTTATTATTTTCTTCATTTCAATTTGTGCATGTGAGGAGATAAATCAAAACTTTGGCCGGAGGATTTGTCTTATGAAAGCAACGCGATGGTCACTTTTGCGGGATCAATGTTATTGTCAAATATAAAGGTATATTTATATATATTTTGTCTTTAACTATTTATATTGATCGTTTTGTTTTTAAATATATAACACTGACGTTTCATTATTGTTTATGGAATGTATTCATTTTTATAAAATAATTTGACATTTTTAAATAACAATACAACTTTCATGTCCATATTGATTTTGATATAATAAATTAAAATGTCAAAGTATTTCGGTTTCACTTTTTAAGGCATTTATCTTTATAAAAATATGAAAATGCAAGATTCCAACCCATATTGATTTGGTATAATAAATTAAATATTCTCAAACATGTCGAATGAGTTGAATACCGTAGAAACTGTATATCCAATGTATACACATGTTGCATTAAACTGAAAAGTAGATTATACCTTGAAAGCCTTTGACACTTGCAGCTAAAATTTAATAATTTTTTTTATAACTTTGGTTAAAAGTGTGTTTTGGGTCAGACATATCCGTTTAAAGTCATACTAAAATATAGTCGTTTAACCGATTATCTTGGATTCATTATCAAACTAATTCTTCGTGAAATTTAATGTTACTATTTGATAGTAGCTTCAAAGACAATATTTGGTTATCAAACACAATCTACATTTGTTATTTAGTTATCTAACATAATCTATGTTGGGTATTGAAAGTTATGGATGAAGCTAAGAAATCTTTAAGGTATGTTTTTGCTCTAAGTTTTAAGTCGGGTGAACAATGTTCATCACCCGAACTAAAACTTAGAAAGTATTTCAGTGAAGACTTTAACTCGGGAGAACAAGTTTTACTCACGAGAGTTAAATTAAGTTCACCCGAGTTAATGTTAACTGAAGATTTAGCTGATCAAGACAAGTCAACATTGAAGACTTTAACTCGGGTAACAAGTTAGTCTATCCGACTTAACTGAAGTTCACCAGAGTTAAAGTTAAATGAAGACTTAAGAATTTTATTTGTAGAGATTATGTATTTAGATGTCTATAAATAGAGTCATGTGTGTATAGTTAGTGATCTTTGAACCCGAACACTCTTGAGTACCGTAGAGCTTCAACATTTTGTAAACGGCTATTCCCGCCAAAATCACACTATCAATGATAATCTCACATTCAGCTTTCATTAATCAAATCCTCAATTCAATTACTATTAAGATTCAATCAAATCGTGAGATTTTGCATCATGAATTGATCAGACAATTCACTGTTAGAGCTTTAGATCCTGTTTTAAATCATGTCAAGTGGTATCGGAGCCGGATAAATCATTTGATTAGATTCAACTGATTTTGGTTCATCAATTTGACTCGATTCAAGTGAATTTAGTCAAATTATCGGTGTTTTGTTGAATCAAAGAAGTTCGAATTAAAATTGAGGAAATTTATTGAAAAATTTGTGAAGATTAGTTAGTTTTAAGTGGAATTGTTGTTACAGTAATCAATTGGAGGTGGTCGGAGTATGAAGCTAATCCACGAGTTATCAATTTATGAAGTTTGAAGGTGTGTTTGGTGATTATGCAGTGATTTTGAGCATATCAGAGCTGAAATTGAAGAATTGATATTCAAATTTGAATTAATTCGGATGATGAAGCAGTTCTTCCGAACTAAATTGAAATTGTGACTGACGAAGAGTAGATTGAATACGATGATCATGAAGCTAAGGATCTACTCAGAAGTTTATACAAGCTTAGAATTAGTGATTTTCCAATTCAAGCTGCTTGAGTCAATTAATCTATGAAGAAATTATAGTTAATTGAAGGTGTGGATGATTGAAACTGTGATTGATGAAGAGAAGGTTGAAAATGATGAACACGAAGCTAAGAATTTACTCAAAGTTCATGTCTACATGCTTATCCAAGTCTAGATTAGTGATTCATCAATTCAATCAACTTAAGTCATTCGTTGAAGATTTGTGAAGCATTTGAGTTTAAGTCGGATGAAGGATTGAAGTTTACCTGAAGTAAATTGACATTTTGGAGCCCTAAACGAACCCGAAAGGCCAAAAACTGTTCGGGGTCATGGAAACGCAACTAGTTTTGATCGTTGACCCGTTTTTGAGTAACCACGCGAATTTCGGCTCAATCCGACCCTAAAGTTAAGTTTGTCAAAATTGAGGAGGAATGAATTGTCGACGATGATGGATAGAGATAGATTGTTTGTTTGATTTTGAGATGTTGCAGAAAGTAGAATTTGGTGAGGGGGAGATTGTTGATCCGATAATACTGAAGTGTGTAATGCTAACAATGGAGAATTAGTTAAGGGGGAGATTGTTGCATTGAAGAATCTGAGTTGTTAATTACTAACCATGGAGAATTATATGTGTTGATTTGAATATTCATAGCATCATCCAAGGGGGAGATTGTTGGGTACTGAAAGTTAAGGATGAAACTAAGAAATCTTCAAACTATGTTTTGCCTCTAAGTTTTAAGTCGTGTGAACAATGTTCATCACCCGAACTAAAACTTAGAAAGTCTGTCAGTGAAGACTTTAACTCGGAAGAACAAGTTTACTCACCAAAGTCAAATTAAGTTCACCCGAGTTAATGGTAACTGAAGATTTAGCTGATCAAGACAAGTCATCATTGAAGACTTTAACTCGGGTGAACAAGTTAGTCCGACTTAACTGAACTTCATCGGAGTTAAAGTTAAATGAAGACTTAAGTATTTTATTTGTAGATATTATGTATTAAGATGTCTATAAATAGAGTGATGTGTGTGTATAGTTAGTGGTCTTTGAACCCAGACTCTCTTGAGTACCGTAGAGCTTCAACATTTTGTAAACGGCTATTCCCACCAAAAGCACACTATCAATGATAATCTCACATTCAACTTTCATTAATCAAATCCTCAATTCAATTACTGTAAAATTCAATCAAATCATGAGATTCTGCATCATGAATTGATCAGACAATTCACCGTTAGAGCTTTGGATACATTGGTGCAAATTGATGGACAAATAGCCACATGTGAACAACAGTAAAACCTTTATCTTTTTTATCACTTTCTTTGTCTTCCCTCATTTGGAACATCCTGACTATGATTTTCTACTTTATACGCATAATTTATCTATTCCTTATATTGTCCCTCAGAGATGAACATGACAGACTATGCATATGAGTACTTTGTGCTCCGAGCTCAAGAGATAGCAATGTTCAAGAACTGGACCCTTTCGAGTGGTATGTCAAATATTATAAACTTCGAATTTATACATTAATGATTTATTAAACTGTTGTTTCAAAGAAAATATCCCACAAACACAATTATACTCTTACGAGGACCTGTTTGAATTTGACTCGACACTCATGATTTAACTTGGATTCGAAGAAAGTCTAGGCACATTAGGATTCTATAACTCACGAGTTGAGTCACTTTTGTTGGTACTGTTAGGATTCACAATGAGCTAACCCCCCACACACACTTGTATCACACTTGTTGGTCCTAATCGTACTTGACGAGGTTTCATATGCTAATAACGTTTATTTGTTTCTAACCGCATGACAAAAAAATAATGGAAAACGTTGTAGACTACGATGGGTGAACTATATGAGACTAGACCTTAAGAGATTTCGAATAATAATATTGAGATTAACAACATGTACGTTTGTAACATATATATTTTATTTGTTTTTATATTATAGTAATGTATTATTTTATTAATTTCTCAATAGTATAATGACTCTTTTAGACGATGATATAATCAAATACAAGAAAGTTAAGTTTGGATATCGAAAACTTAAGTGACTAATTGTGTAAGCGACATGAACACCGAGACAACATGAGTAATCCTTCTTTTTACTACTGCAACCGGTGTTGGTATTTTGGGGTGACAATACTTGACAAGATACGAAACACGACCTGAAACCGACATGAAATTATCGGGTCAGGTTGTATAATTTTAACCTGCTGACCCGACAACTTGCAAACCCGAATTATTTTGGAGTTAGGTTCACGTTGGTCATTTGATTGAATAGGTCGACTTGACAACCTAAATATTTTTATAAACTATTTCTTTACAAATAATAATGAAACTGGAACTGAAACAATAATTATCAAACTATGGTGAAAAAGTAGGGGTGAGCATGAGTCGGTTTGGTTCGGTTAATTGAAAATGTTAACCGTTCGGTTTCGACTAATTCGGTTTCAGTTAATCGGTTATATGTTATCTATTAGGTCGGTTATCGGTAAACCATCAGTTAATAACTACAAATACTAAATAAAGTTATAAGCTAAAAATAAAATTAATAAGTCTTTATTAGTTATAAAATGAAATAACAAAAAGTTATTATAATAGTTCTATTTGAAGATGCTTCTTAAATCGTGAAGGTTTGATAACAAATTCATTACTTTAAATATGAAATACTATGTGAATTACTTGGAAAAAAAAATATAATACGGCAATTTAGTTTCAACTTTTTTATAAACAAGTAGGACATATTGTTAAACAAAAAACAATAGAATTCCTAATGATATTTTGATTGTATATAGAGATGTAATATGGTATTTAAACTCGATTATTTGTCCCGATATAACGCGGACATAAATAGACAAAAAATAAATCGTAAAATTTATATTTATGTACATATTCTTTTAAGTTGTTATAAAAACACAATGTTACAAATACACATATTGTTTATAGTTATAATAACATATATATCTTTACGTTTATTCAAATTCTTTAATATTTTGTATTATGAGATATTATAAGGTAATCATAGTCCAAATTATTAAGCGATAAGTAAATAATGATTGACAAAATGAGATAAGGCGAATGTTTTTTATTTAAGTGAAGATGAAATGAAAGAGATAATGCAATTATGTATTGTAAAATGATATAAAATGAAAATAATATTTGATGACATCATCAATCTGATATAACGGTTAAAATCAAAGAAGTTAACTTATTTAAGAGACCTTATTTCGCAACGTGGAATTTAAGGCTCCTCTTCTATTAAAGATTAAAAATTAAAAATATTTGATTGTTGTTTAAATGAAAAACATCATTAATAAGATCGCAACTTCTTTCAATGGATTTGATTTTCATTTTCGTTAGCATATCTTTTTCTTTGAAAAAAATAAGTAGAAAATAATTAATTATATTTAACTATAATAAAAAAAATTCTTGTTGAAATATATAGTGAGCGGTTCGGTTAATTTGGTTCGGTTTTTTAGAAACCCATAAACGAACCGAAATATTCGGTTAATGGAAATTTCAAAACCGAACCGTTGGGTATGTGATCGGGTCGGTTAAGTCGGTTATTTCGGTTATGATTCGGTTAAATCGGTTGTTTGCTCACCCTATGAAAATATACTAAATAAAATTGTCATCCTTAAAGATATGATGATGACCTTTTATCCATGAAAAATGTGAAGAGGAAGAAAAAATAAATCAAAACCGAGTATTAAGCAGAAATTAAGTCTTCAAGCTAAAAGATAAAAGTGGTAATAATATGTGATAATATCATATTATGTTTCTAATAGAACGTGATCTTGTTGCACTTACAATTGATTCGTCAGGTATCGCGGCTAATAACATGTCCAATGGGAGAACATCTCACTCGAATATTAAAGATTTTTCTCAATCTTAATAATACTTCAGTGTGTAATATAAAAAAAAACGAGATTGTTGAACTATGTACTTAGGTCATAAAAAATAATCATATGAGATGAAGCATCATTGGCTAAAAGACAAGCAATAGAGGTCGTAGATTGTAAGGATAAAAGGCAAGCTAAAATACGATTTTTTTTTTTTTAGTTTTTAAAGTTACAAATACACTATTAATAAAGATTAGTCGAATAGAATAAACATAAATAGTCATTTTGTGTAATGGTAAAAATCTTTTTTTCCTACCCCTTAAAAACAACATTTTTTCTTTGTAATAACTTAAACCTATGAAAACGAAATGTTATGACTGTCTATGATCACCACTGCATTACGCGGATACTATACTAGTAACTATATAATGCATGTTTATATATATTAAATATTGTTTTCAAACTATATTTAACAAAACATTAGTGTTTAACTGTATCAAATCAACACAACTTAAATATTCTTACCTAATTAGTTTATATTTTTAATTTTTCACTTTCAAATAAGTTACCTAACATAAAAACACACATATATTAAATCACCCAAAGCACCATAAATCCATAATCAACAAGTTTCCCATCATCAAAACCACCAACCTCTTTTAGCAATTAGATATGATGCCTAGTCTTATTCAAATTTCTCTACGGTCAAACATGACTCATTTCAAACTTTTAATTTTAAAATTTAGATATAATTATAATCATGTGATTGTGTTATTCTATATTAGTTTTACACCGGCCACTACGTCACGTGCTGGCCACATTATGTATCGGGTTAACTACGTTGAGCCCCTAACACAATTTTTTCTTTTACCAATATCCAATTCAGTTAAAGTAATAAAACGACCAAAGTTATCCCTATCCTATTCATTACTTTACATTTTCTTTTTCTTCCAATAATGTTCTCTTCTTATTCCTAGAGATATATTACTACATGTTATCAATTAACAAAGTAAATGACTAATAAATAGTATTTTTCTTTTTTATATTATATATATTAAATCTTAGATTATTAACAATTAATTAACAAAGTAAATGACTAGTGAATAATGTTTTTCTTTTATATATTATATATATTAAATCTTAAATTATTAACAATCAATTAACAAAGTAAATAGCTAGTGAATGGTGTTTTCCTTTTTTATATATTATATATATTAAATCTTAAATTATTAACAATCAATTAACAAAATAAATGACTAGTGAATGGTGTTTTCCTTTTTTATATTAAAGATATATCAAATCTTAAATTATTAACAAAAGAAGACTTGGTTTAGTGGTAAGGTTGAATATTTGTGCACTTGAGGTCATAGGTTCTATTCGTACTACCACTTCTTTTTGTAGTTTTTTATGTAAGACTAATATTAATATTTCGTTCTTTTTGAGTTATATGATTGTAACAAAGTATTTACTATTATAATTACTATTTTTATAATTATTATTATTATTACTTTAGAGATATGTTTGTAACTAAAAATCATTGAACATATATTTTTCTAAAACAAATATGAATTGGTTTTAAATAAAAATAAAAGAGGTTGAATAAATATTCCATAATAATTATTTGTTAAATAAAAATACTCGGTTTATGATAAATAGAACCATGAGACTAACTTAGAATCATATTTTTGCCCATTAACCAATTATTAAATGCTTTGTTTTCTTTTAGTTATTTGATAGAATTGTTAACAAAGAATAATATAGAAAACTTAATCAAAATGGTAAATTTATTAAATGATACTCTGCTAAAAAAATGATGGTAGATAAGAAAACTACGGGAGTTTATCGAGTCCATAACTTTAGAAAAAAAATATGTAACTTAACCAAACAATATTATAGTTTTGTCTCTTTTTTATCTACTAATGTCACTCGTAGCCCGAATTTGCCAAACACTTTTATACACTATTTTTTATACTCCATTATATTACATTTAATTTTTAACCTAATTATTATATATGAGATGTTTAAGTTACTTTGAAATGAAACGTGCATTTTTATAGATGGTTTTGGATCAAGTTAAGAGTGTGCGGCCATTAGCGAAAAAGGGAAGTCGTTTATGAAGAACATATAGTGAAGTTAGGTGACCAGTCGTGAACAAATATTTTTTTTAGTGCGAATCAAATAGTTGTACTTGGTTGAATAGAACCAGCTAGTACAAATATAAACAATAAATCTTTTTTATTTATTTATTTTATATGAATAATATATAACCCCGATCTGAACAAAGATTTGCTATCGCCACGAAGCACGAGTATGTTAATTTTCCTTGAAAGCATGTTTCCAGTAGACTTTGTGCTTCATCGGTACAAGTTCTTATGCTAAAAGAGCAAGTATTAATTAGAATGATGTCATAATAATAGGATTTAATGGATGATGACATCATCGTCAAGTATGTCAAATTGATTTTCTGTTTAGGAAATAAATGAAATTTGCGTGGCTGATGGGCAAAGGCTGAGCGTCGTTGGGGTAGAGTTACTCATGACGATCCCAAAAGTTATTAATAGTGTTATAATAAATTAGATTTTCATGTTTTTGCGAAATTTGGCAAACCAATGAATTTTCTTTTGGAAAAAAATCTTCTTAGTGTAGCTTATTACCCATGTTACACGTAATTATCTAAAAAGATTACTTTAAAACAAAAATTAAAAAAAAATTAAAAAAAATTATAATCAATAATCATTAAAAATGTAATGATTTGTACCTCTATTTCATTGACTTTATTATTGGTGTTTAGTGCTTAGTATGACTAATAAAAGAATAGAAAGAACAAATATGTTAAGGTAACGTACTAATTTTGTTTCCAATGCATGTAGAAAACTACTGTATTAAGCGTAGGTGTGGTTCATTGTCATATAACTCACTATAAGTGTTGCAGTATATGGTATGTAACTTGATTTGTTAGGATGGTACCTTTTATTTGATTAATGTCAAATGAACAACACCAATCTTTAATGTTATAACCAACCGAATAATTACTATCTTTATCGATTTGCTTTAGGTAAAAACAAAATAAATGTTGTAAAGACAAATTTTAATATCACAAAGACGAAGATGTATACAGTATACACAAAAGATGAGCATTTGTCATATAGCATTTTTAATCATTATTGCCCCTAACACATTGATTAAAATAAGTGTCTAAAAACATAACGAATCAAGACACATAACAAATTACAAATGCTTAAAGTTTTAAGAAACATTCAAGTATACCCCGTCAATAAAACTTATTGAGCTAAAAAGTATGCTTTAAAATCAATGTGACCTTTAATATATTTAAAGAAGTAGGTGGCCAAGGCAAAAAACTTCATCTAATTAGCAAAGATAATCAATAATGCCCTAAGAGGCTCAAATTTAATGAGGAGTATTTTTGTTCAAGCTCTCTTCAGTAGCAAATAAACTCTAAATCATCAGTATAAGCGGTCGAAATAACTGTTCAAATGAAGTGTAAAGTTGTCAAAATAAGCAGTTAAGTATCACAAAACATAATATTGACTTCTACAAGAGATTTATTGTAAGCGGGTCAAACTGGTTTTGTAGAAAATATTGATCGGGTTTTGTGAAAAAATATTATAATTTATCAACTGAAAACGATTACATCAAGAGCCTATTTATAGGAAATGTAAACCTAACGGGACCAAACCCACATACCGGGCTTGGACTTACATTAAATTGGACCTCTATGTTTAACATTCCCCTCAAGCTGGGTAGTGGGATTTTCAATGCTCAACTTGTCAAGACAATGAGTGAAAATCTTTCCAATAACCGCCTTAGTCAGGATATCTGCAAGCTGATCTTTGGATGAAACAAACGGAAGTTCGATAATCTCATCTTCAAGTTTTTCTTTGATAAAATGCCTATCAACTTCAACATGTTTTGTTCGATCATGTTGAACTGGATTTCCTAAAATCTGGATAGCAGCTTTGTTGTCACACATAATCTTACTAGCTTCCACTGGGGGATATCCAATTTCTGATAGTAGTTTTCGCAGCCATAGAACTTCTGCTAAACCTCGTGCTATTCCTCGAAATTCAGCTTCAACACTTGAGAGAGCGACTACCTTTTGCTTTTTACTTCTCCAGGTAACAAAATTTCCTCTCACTAGAGTAAAATACCCTGATGTAGACCTCCTATTACCTTTGTCGTCTGCCCAGTCAGCATTAGTGTAAGCATCAATCTTCAGGTGCCCATTTGATCTGAACAGAACTTCGTGTCCAGTGGTTCCCTTGAGGTACCTGATAATCCGTAAGGCTGCTTCCATGTGTTGAACTTGAGGTTGGTGAATTAATTGACTTATAACTCCCACTGCGTATGCAATATCTGGTCGAGTATGAGCTAAGTAAATGAGCTTTCCCACCGTTCGCTGATACTTTCTTTGTCTGCCAGTTCAGCTTCATCTTCCATGAATAATTTATGGTTATCAATCATAGGGGTATCCGCAGGTTTGCAATCTAGCATTCCCGTCTCTGCTAGTAAATCAAGAACATAGTTTTGCTGACAAATGAAAATCCCTGACTTTGATCTCAGAACTTCGATTCCGAGAAAATACTTGAGTCTTCCCAAATCTTTCATTTCGAATTCTTTAAAAAGATTGGTTTTCAATTTTGACATTTCCTCCGAATCATCTCCTGTAATAATCATGTCATCAACATAAATTATTAAACAGGTTATGAGTTTACCTCTCCGTTTTAGGAATAAAGTATGGTCGGAATTGCTTTGATTATAGTCATATTTCTTCATTACTGTGGTAAACCGACCAAACCAAGCTCGTGGGGATTGCTTTAAACCATAAAGAGATTTCTTTAGCCGGCAAACTCTTCTGGACTCGGAATTATCATGGATCCAGGTGAAGTTTCCATATAGATTTCTTCCTTTTAACTCTCCATGAAGGAAAGCATTCTTGACATCGAACTGGTGCAATGGCCAATCCTTATTTGCTGCAACTGAGAAGAGAACTCTAATAGTATTGATTTTTGCTACTGGTGAGAAAGTCTCACAGTAGTCTATTCCATACGTCTGAGTATACCCCTTTGCGACTAATCGAGCTTTATACCTTTCGATTGATCCATCGGGTTTATACTTGATAGTAAATACCCAACGACATTTAACGGGTTTCTTTCCTGGGGGTAATTCACATTCTTCCCAAGTTTCATTTCTTTTTAGGGCTTCAGGTTCAGTACCAATTGCTTCCCTCCATTCCTTATACTTAAGCGCTTCTTCAACACTTGTTGGTATTCTTTCAGAACATATGACGTTTGCAAAGGACCTGGCTTCCGGGACTAAGTTTCTTCTTGCGATATTTGCAACTGGATATCTTGATCCTCGTGAACTTTTTTCAGGTGAGTATATGTTGGGCGGAATTACCCTAGTTGATCTAGGAGGAAGATCATATCGAGCTGGTTCAGTCACACTAGGATTTTCCATTTCAACCTGTTGCTCATCATCACACATATCAGAATTATTTGAATTATCCGGAGATTGAGAACCACTTACCTCAGATATCAGTTGGTCCGGAGATTGAGAACCACTTACCTCGGATATCAGTTGGGGAGGATCATTATTATTGGCAGTGGTACTGTCTTCAGGGTCTTCAGGACTATCAGATCTATGAGGAACAGGTGTGTGAGACGGAGAATCACACACTGGTGGTGCCCAACTTATCCATCTTAAGGCGTCATCGTCATTTTCCCCCTGACCATGAAGATGGGTTTGATAAAAGTACTCGGTTTCAAGAAAGTCGCAGTTCATTGTTGTGAACATGTGACGCTTACTCGGGCTATAACAGCGATATCCGTGTTGATTTACACCATACCCCAAAAATACACATTCCTCTGCACATGGATCAAACTTTGAACGCTCTATTTTTGGTATATGGACAAAAACAGAACATCCAAAAACTCGAGGTTCGAGGGTTAGAGTGGATGGCAGTTTATGGAAATGTGCCAATGTTTGGATAGGAGTTTTTAAGTTTAGGGCTCGTGTTGGAAGACGATTAACAAGATAAGTTGCAGTTACAAGGGCTTCTGGCCAAAATGTCTTTGGAACTTGGGATTCAATCATAAGAGCACGTGTAATTTCCAATAAAAAACGATTTTTTCTTTCAGAGACTCCATTTGATTCAGGCGTGTGAGCACACGAAGTTTGATGGATGATTCCCCGTGTTTGACAGAAGGTTTTCATGGAATTGTTACAAAATCCCCCCCCCCCCCCCCCATTATCTGACCTGAGAATTTGGATTTCACTTTTGAATTGAGTTTTGACCATGTTACAAAAAAAAATGTGAACTTCGTAAAAACTTCAGACTTAGTTTTTAAAAGATAAGTCCAAGTCATTCGAGTACAATCATCTATAAACGTCAGAAAATAGCGGAAATTTTGTCCCCCTTCAATTTTAGCGTGACCCCAAACATCGGAATGAATTAATAAAAACGGTGAATTAACTCTAGTATCGTTCGGTTTAAACGTATGTCTATGACTTTTTGCCAAAATACAAGTGTCACAATGAAAAACTTTATTCTTAGGAAATAAATGCGGAAATAACTAACGTAAATAACCAGTGGACGGATGTCCCAATCTTCGGTGCCATAACCATTCTTTCCTATCATTTGAACCATGAGTCAGCATAATAGAGCCTTGTTGAGTAACTTCATCTACGTAATATAGTCTTTGTCTCTCAGTCCCACGCCCAATGATCTTCCCTGTCCTGATATCCTGCAAAATGCAAAAATTGGGGTGCATTAATACCACACAATTTAATTCCTTCGTAATGTGACTAAGTTTGCTAGTTGGATAGAGAGATTATTATTGTCTGCGTCAGTCATGTTGGTTCGTGTATTGAAAAGAAAACCTTGGTCGAATGGTGAGTTCGTGTCCTATGTGTTGCTGGTCGAATGGTATGCTAGTCGAAGAGGGAGTTCGTGTACTAGGACTTCCTAGTCGAATAGGTACTGGTTGAATAGGTACTAGTCGAATGGTCTTAGTCTTCTGAGATCGTTAACTTGTTCGAACACTAGGAAAAGTACCCAGTTGAATGAACAAGTTCGCGTGGGTTGAAGCTTCAGTCGAATGGACAAGTTTGAGCGTGTTGGTTTACTAGTCGAATGACTAGTTCGTGTTGGTTAGTTTACTAGTCGAATGACTAGTTCGTGTTTATTGGTTTTCTAGTCGAATGGACTAGTTCGTGTATGAACACGTACTTTTGAAAGTAACCTGCTCTGATACCATGTAGAAAATATTGATCGCGTTTTGTGGAAAAATATTATAATTCATCAACTGAAAACGATTACATCAAGAGCCTATTTATAAGAAATGTAAACCTAACGGGCCCAAGCCCACATTTGGGTTTACATCAAATTGGACCTCTATGTTTACAGGTTTGACATGGTGAACCCAAAGTGTTGTCACATGTTTCAACCTCCCAATCCCAAATCGCTTAATTTTGTGTAGTTTTATAACCTTATATAATAGATATGGATAAGATAATTTAGGAAGTTGTATAAATTAGACTTCACACAACTTTCAAGTTGTTTGGCAAAATGACAACCCATTTGACCCATTCCTCTCAACGTTAAAAAAGTATTTGACATACTTGCGATAAAACCTTGACCAAATGTATCCTTTTATATAGTTCGTTGCCGCAAGTTCGAAAAAACATACATATCCATAAGTGTCCACTTCTAACACAGTTTAAACAACAAACCAATTAGACATGTATAGACACTGTATGTATGTATCCTCTAATAAAAACATTTACTTCTTTTATAGAATCCTATCCATCTAATCCAATTAGACATGTATAGACAGTGTATGTATGTATCCTCTAATAAAAACATTTACTTCTTTTATAGAATCCTATCCATCTAATCAGTATGCTATAAAATTTAACATATTTGATATCTTACTTACATTTTGAATCATGAAAATGAATTTAACAATTCAAAACATAAAATGAATTTAACTATCCATCTAATCAGTATGCTATAAAATGAATTTAACCTCAAAATATAAGAAACCGTTTCATATTACCAAATATTTTATAAATATATTTAAAAGGAAAAGAGTATGAATATATGGAGACAAACCTAAAATATAAGTGAACATATGTAGCATCCCAATAGTGTAGTTGCACTTTTTGAAAGTTCTTCTACTAAAGCACCATGCTCTTTAGCTCATCACACTGCAAAAATACAGAGAAAAAAAAAAGTCAAAATGAAAATTTATTGTTCTGAAAAGAGAGATAAAATAAGACTTATAAAAGAAATTTTGGAGAACTTTGGTTAAAAAGATAGGAATATAAGTGTGTCTTATGTAGTCATTAAGATTTTAAAATCCGTAGACATGTAATAGTAGACGGTCTACTATTTACATCCCTATGGATTTCAAAAGGTTAATGACTGCATAAAGGTTTTGAATCTTAGGAGATTGACTTGAAAAAGTCAAACTGGGTATATGGTTTTTTGACCGAATTAAGTATTTAGTGGTAAGGCCTCCGTTCGATAAAAGATTTATTATATGTTTTCTTGTTTATGTTTCTAGAAACCGTAAACTATAAACCATTTATGTTTCAACCATCTAACACGATCGGCCCATTTGGCTAGTTGTATCATATATTCTTTTGACCCATTTAGGAAAAAGTACTAACCATCCTTAGTTCCAAACGGAGGTTTCTCTTAATATACCCTGTCAAAACAATTCATATCACAAGACATACCTCATTTGAGCAATACTAAAGATTTTGAAGAAGTTTCATCAATCATCATTAACCCTAACTAACAAAATCAAACACACAAAAAAAAAACATCATTTATTATATGGATACATAAAATTGTTTTCCTTATAATTTTGTATAATATTAATACTTTTAGCATTTGTTGGCTTTAAAAAAATTGTTGTCAAACTTCTTAGTGTTTGACAAATTAATTAGTCCACTCTAATGCTAATATAGATTCTTGACTTCCCCAATATTTATGGAAAAACAAACTAAATAACAAAACTCACTCTTGATCTGCGGTATTCTTCGACAGCTTAAGATAGTAAATAGTAAAAACGCTCGTAAGAACATTATTCTTTTTTTAGGTTTTTAAAGAAAAACTTTTTCGGCCATCTATAATTTGACCGGGGTAAAATGAATTTTTTCGGATAAATGAAAGAATAAATTGTTATTTTTGCCCCTTAAAATCCTTTGATTCGACGATTCTATCATTTTTTTTTTCTAACAATTTTTGTCCTTAACATGTTATTTTCATTTTTTTTTTTTGCTCATCGTCCATTAAATGTTAACTTGACTAAATGAAATAACCAAAAATGAAATTTGTATATTCTATATATTTTATAGAGTAAATTGCAATTTTTGTCCTTCAAGACTTTCCAATTCGTCGGTTTCGTCCTTAAACTTTTTTTCGCAATTTTTGTCCATAACATGATATTTTTCCCTTTTTTTGTCGTTCCGTCAAATTACGGTTAGTTTTTACCGTTAAATGTTAACTGAACTAGTCGAAAGGACAAAAAGTGTAATTTTAATTTTTTTAATTAATCAAATAATTATTTAATAATTTTCTTTTATGTAAAAATCATATGTGTTTTATCGCATACACAAATTATATTAAAAATCACATTTAATATTCCACGTATATTTTTCGATGACGATCCGTCATCGTCAATCATTGTTGCCGCCACCACTAACTCCTTCACTGAAATTCATATGTAATTTAAAAACATAACTTTTATAACGCCTCCATGGAAATCGTATTTGATTTTTCTAAAACATAAATTGTGTAGGTTGAAAAACCTACGAATATTTATGTTTTTAAATCACATATGATTTTCAACGGAGGTAGTAGTGGTGGTGGCGATGATATCGACGGTGACAGATGATCGTCGAAAAACAATGTGAAAAATCCAATGTGATTTTTAAATATAATTTTTGTATGCGAAAAAACACATATGGTTTTTACAAAAAAAATAAAATTAAATAAGTGATTAATTAAAATAATAAAATAAAATTACATTTTTGGTCCTTTTAGTTAACTCAGTGAATATTTAATGATAAAAACTAACTGTAACTTGACGGAGGGACAAGAAAAATGGAAAAATAACAAGTTATGGTCAAAAATTGCGAAAAAAAACTTTAAGGATGAAATCGACGAATTGAAAAGTATCGAGAGACAAAAATTGCGATTTACTCTATTTTATATTTTTCTTATTCTTTAATTCTTTTTTCGCCTTTTAATAGATTTATTTTATATATTTACTTTATATTTTTTATCTCGCATCTCGATTCTTTTATTTAATTTTAAAATCTTTATTTTTCTTGTGAAATCTCTTATCTCTGAAATGAAAAACAGATTTATAGATATATAAATTCACCAGATTTATCTTTATTATTCGGGTTTGATCTATAGTCTATGTTGGTGCTCTGTCCTTTACGTTAAACTTTACCGGTTGCCTTGGCGTGATCTTGAATTTGTGTTTGCAGCCATGCAAGTGTTATGAGTTAAATTTTTTGATCTAATTGTTTGAGGTTTGAAATTCAAGATAACTATTCATTTTAGGTTTTTGAGATAATAGAAGTTTATAGGTATAAATTATACAAGTTGCAAGAAGGTGAAAGTTTCAGAAAAGGAAATGGAATCGAGATATATTTAAAGTGAAAAGAAATTAATAAAGATAAAAGATATAATATAAATGTTAAATAAATGAAAAAAATAAAGGAAAAAGATTGCATTTTTGGTCCTTTCAATTAGTTGATATAACATTTTAATGAAATAAACGAACTGTAAGTTAACGAACGGACAAACAAAAAATGAAAATTGACAAGTTAAAGACAAAAACTACGAGAAAAAAAAAAGTTGATGGCAAAATCAACGAATTAAAAGATCTTAAAAGACAAAAATAACAATTTACTCTAAATGAAACTTATGATATTGTTTGTTTGTTTTCATAAATAAGTTACAATAATTACATATAACTCTGAAAAGGAATATATTTATAGTGGAATTTTTTATATGGCAAAACTAGATCATCTAATTTTTTATAATTACGTCTCTTGTAAAATTCAAGTCACAATTTCTAGATTAGTGGTCATTCGTATATGGCAAAACTAGATCATTTGATTTTTTTATAATTACGTCTCTTGTGAAATTGAAGTTACAATTTCTAGATCAGTGGTCATTCATATATGGCAAAACTAGATCATTTAGTTACACGGAAAGGTTATCTGAAATGATCTCGTCACATATAAGATCATCATGCATGTCATTAAATTCAAAACAGTTTGAGTCTTTTATCACATTATATTAGAATATAATGTAATAAATAATTAATTATCGTTTAATCAAAAAAGATTTTTCTGTTTTTTTTTCTCGTTTCTTAAAACACTAAAAGACAAGCTTATTAGGAATGAAAAGATGAAAAAGTAGTAAAGGTATCCTTTTGAGGGCTTTTTCCATTTCATGCATGTTACTTTGTAGATAAATATTTACCCCATGTTACAACAAAGATATTATAAAGCTCAAAATTTGTATTTTGTGTTTTAAGCTTGTGTTTGTGTCAAGTTAACTTAATTTGTAATTACGGATATGTGTTTAAGTCAACTTCAGCTTTTGAATTGGGCATCAAAACTAGATTGTAAAATTGATGAATTTCTTTAGCAAATCAGTTTGTACGACTAAAGCGATAAGACCTATAACCAAATGTCTTATAATTTAAAAATATATGAGTGACTTATCGACTTAGAGGTCATGAATTCAAGTCTATAAAGGATAAAACTATAGAATAAAAGTGCCGTGAAGTATAGTAGTTACTTTCAAAAGAATAAATAAAAAGCAATGCTATACATACAAACGAATTACAAATATATTAATGGGTTAAAATAAAATAGATAAAAATGTTACGATGGTGAATATGATTTCCTTCGTCACTACAACAAAACCAAGATCTCACAAAATAGTGGCCCAAAACTGGCATTCGAACATTAGCCCATCAAGACACTTTTTACTTTGAAAATTGATATATATAAACCAATTATTTTTCAAATCAAGCAATCAAAGTTTTAAATCCATTTGCCTTTAGTTTAGACATCTTTTTATTTGAAAACACAAACTCATCTCCTTCGATTTTAAACACAAATTGTAATCAAGGTTTTCTTCAAATCAAACTTCGATACATATATAGCCTAAATCAAATGTTTTTTAAAATCAAAACCCGATCTAGGTATATGTTTCTTTAAATCCAACTCCATTTTAATTAGAGAAAGTCTAGACATACAAAATATATGAAATGAACTCATTAAGAACAAGGATTGAATTGTTATGTTTTTTTTTCTTCTGAATATTAATATAGAATGAATTTGAAGTTCCGAAACTTTGCCAAGAATCGTCCCCTAATATGAAAATGACTGAATTACCCCCCTTACATATATGGTTTTTGCAACGTAGTTTGCTCTTAAGAATGATTGTTGCAAAATTAGTCTGACAAGAATGATTCTTCTAAAATATAACAAACTTTAAGTACGATTTTTGCAGCTTACTCAAAAAGTTAACATACACATATACTTCTGATTTGGGTGAGGTGCATATAGCATATGCTTGTTTAACTGTAAACAATGCTTTTTAATGTTTAAACATCGGTTTTGATGTTTAATAAAGCAAAGAGAAAATATTATATAAAGGATAACTTATCGAGATTGTCACTCTATGTTATCATTTGTCTTAATTTAGATAGTTTGTAAGTTGATTTGTTTGACATTAAAAAGTTGGATTCAATTACATTTTTGTACAACATTGTTTTCAAAAAGATTCGTATTTAGACATTTCCTCCTATAATTAAAGTACCAAAACACATACGATTTTGTGCCAAATAATGTTTTTTTATTCAATTGGGTTGGGCTGTGTCTTTTTGTTGGGCTTTCCTATCATGAATATTGGCCTGCTTTCCTTTATCCTGTTGCAGTAGACTACAGTCTTACCACGTGGATTTTGTTTGAAGTATGGCTTGAAGATGCTGGATTTTGTTACGCGTGTCTTTCCACGCGTCCTACCTTTCTGCATTTCCGTCCACCTCATTTTCTTAGCACACCTCATTTTCTTAGCATTCTCTCACGCAGCCTCCGCCGTACGTCCATCGATTTTCGATTATCGATTTTCAATTATCGATTTTCTAGCTGCTGCGATTAGTATGAGTTGATAACAGTCGATTTATTAGCTAATTTGTGTAAATTTGGTAACAATCAATTACGTAGCCGTGTCTGATTTTCTTTTTGAATTTGTGTTAGTTTTAATTGTGTAATTTTTTATCATTATTTGAATTACTTCATGTCAATGGCAGCCGCACCTTCTTTCCTTAACTTTGCTCATTTGACAAGCAAATTTTCATCCATTTTCACATTTTCTTGATTTTTAATTAGTCAACCAAAGTCTTATTCTTTGTGTACTTTTCTTGATTCTTGAAACTTGATTTTTGAAACCCACTTTCCAATTTTGATTTCTGATAATGGGTTCTTTTTATTTTTGTAGATTTAATTGATTTGAAGAAGAAATAAAATGTCAAAATTCGAAGGTGTTATTGTTTCTGATCATTGGCTTCAAAGTCAGTTTACACAAGTTCAACTTTGAACCCTTAAATCCAAGGTTTGATCTTTTTAAAAACCCATTTTAATTATGTAATTTTTGTTTCTTAATTGTTAATAATTAAATCTGTTTGTTGATTTTTTGTTTAATTCGTAGTATATATTATTCAAGAATCAAATTGGTGAAATTAGTGGGGATGACTTGCCTTCCTTGCTTGTAAAATTGAAGCCTTTTAATGATATTTTTAAGGAAAAAGAAATTGGGGATTTGTTATCCGAATCCGGGTTGGATTTGAGTAATGCCATCGATTTCGAAGGTTTTTTAAGGGTAAATTTTTGGCTTTTACTTTTTTGGTTTGGTCGAGTTGTTTTGTTGTGAGGTTGGATTGATTGGATTGTTGTGGCAGGCTTACTTGAATTTAAATTCGCAAGCGGCTGCGAGATTGGGTAATTCAAATAACTCGTCTTCGTTTCTTCAAGCAACAACCACAACATTGCTTCATACTATCGATGAATCAGAAAGAGAGTCTTATGTTGCTCATATCAATAGCTATCTTAGAGATGATCCGTTTATGAAGCTGTTTCTTCCTATAGATCCAGCTACTAATGCTTTATTTGAGCTCGCTCGAGATGGTGTTCTTCTATGGTATTTACTATTTAACTACAATTGTTTTTATTCCATTTGGCATCATACTGTAAATATAAAGTACATAATTCTCATTTGGCTGTTTTGTTTATGTTTGAAATGTAGTAAACTTATCAATGTTGCGGTTCCGAATACAATTGATGAACGTGCAATCAACACGAAACGAGTACTTAATCCGTGGGAAAGAAATGAAAATCATACTTTTTGCCTTAACTCGGCTAAGGCTATTGGATGTACAGTTGTAAATATTGGCAAACAGGATCTGGTTGAAGGAAGAGTAAGCTTAATAAGGGTTTATCTAAGAGTTATATCGATAATGTGCTGGTTTAAATTATGATAAGCTCACTAATTTGACATGTTTATGTCGGTTTGCAGCCTCATTTGGTTCTTGGCCTAATTTCCCAAATTATAAAGGTGGGTTCTTTTAGTTCACTTATCATGTTATATATAAAATATAATTTTTGTTTGCTAATTTTCGGTTATTGGTATTAATTTGCAGATTCAACTCCTGGCGGATCTTAACCTTAGAAAGATGCCTCAACTTGTGGACCTGGTGGAAGACAACAGTGTACTTAAATCTTCCGTTTTTTGTATATTTGTGAATTGTTTTGGTATATACAGTAGAAGTGAATGCTGTAATAAATTATGTGTAGGATGTTGAGGAGCTTATGGGGTTAGTACCTGAGAAAGTTCTATTAAAATGGATGAATTTTCATCTTAAGAAGGCGGGTTACAAGAAACCCGTGACAAATTTATCGTCTCATCTGAAGGTATTTTATATAATATTATCTATGTTTAATGAGCCAACAAGGTACTAACTTTGTACTGTATAGCATCATACCATGAAATAATAGTATTATTCAGCGAATATATTTTGAGATTCAAACATCGAATGTTATCCAAATCGACAACCTTATAAAGTTTTGTCCTACCAAGGATGAGATGGAACAGATTAAGGTATAATATTGGTGGAGCTATATATTATGCAAAATGCACGGCTTTTATTCATAGTATAGCGGACGTTTTTCTTATGCTTAGCAATATAATGGAGACAAGGATGATTTGGCAAAATGTGAACGGGTATGAATTTTACCATTTTCCTCTATATGGATGTAAATTCAACTCGATCATATGGATACGTTTGTGATTTCTTGTAATAGTTCTTCTTCGAGTTAATGAGAGTTCCACGTTCAGAAGCTAAACTCAGAGTTTTCTCATTTAAGCTACAGTTTTATACATATGTAAGACGATATTACTACTTACATTTACCCGATCATTATAAGTAGTAGATTTTAACGTGGTGGTCTTTTCACAATTTAGATCTCAGATGTTATAACGAGCTTGGAGAATATAAGTGTCGGTAGAACAGGCAAGTTGGTTATATCTTTTACTTTCGTATTGTGGTAAATCTGTGACCATTTATTTCAACGATTTTTTTACATATTTCAGATTAGGAGTAGTGTGAAGCTGAGAAGAGTCATGCAGACCATTCTTTCTCTTGGTAATGCTTTGAACCAGGGAACCCCAAGAGGTGCGTTATTACTTGACGTTTTATGCATGTGATAAGAGCGTAGCATCCTTAATAACTTGATTTTGGTTTTAGGCGCGGCTCTTGGGTTCAGATTAGATAGCCTCCTTAAACTTAACGACACTCGTGGATGGAACAATAACATGACTTTGATGCATTATCTTTGCAAGGTACAACTTACTGTTTATATGTTTTTCTTCATTATAAAGCGAATAAATTGCTCTTTTACCTCTCTTCGTGGTGGATGTCTTAGGTGATTGCTGTCAAACAACCCGAACTCCTGGATTTATCCAACGAACTCAGCAGTTTAAAACCTGCATCAAAGGTAACCTTTCTGGAAATTCACAATCTTTTATAGTAGTTTCATTTTTATCGATTGTATTATTTTTATCATTCGAGATAAGACTAAAATTTGTGGCAGACGACATGCAAGAGATTACCAGAGAACTCGAGAGAGTAATCCTGGAAAAGAAATCGTGTAAAAAAGATGGGCAAGTGTCTAATCGTTTTCGGAAAGTGGGTGCATAATCTAATTCTTTATTCATACTTTATACTGCAATGTAACTAATTCGTTTTGGTTTTCCATTTTCAGTGTTTAAAAAAATTTCTTGCTTCCGCGGAAATAGAAGTAAAGAATATAGCCGCAAAGTACTTAGAAGTGGTATGACGCAACAAAATGAACGATTCCCGGAATAAGCAACACACGCAACACAAAAGAAGCAGCAGCCCTACTTGTGTAATAGACTAGCACCTATATAACGAAAAATAGCAGTCTATGTACTAACACCTACTGTCATCGCTTTGTAATAGACTACGTAGATACATATAATCAGCACGTACGTGCACATTTTGTAAAGAATGTCAAACAACGTGTTTCTCGAACAACTAGTTTATATCAAAATATCTTATGCATGTCAGTTGCGTATAACAACAACACCAACCCTCTACTCTGCCCAGTTTATCAGTTGGCTAACTACGGTGGTCCAGTTCAGCACTCGGCCCACCTCGCAACAATGCTTCTTTTTGTCCGCAGTCGGTGTGATGCAGATTTGATATGAATTTGATAAATAATATTTAGCAAATTAATACCTGATACGCTTTCTACACGATCACCAAACAAAAATACTTTATCTTTATATTTATCTTCTTCATCGGTATCGGTATCATAAATTGGATCTGATTCTTCTTCAATAATATCTTCTTTTTCTTCGTTATAAGTATCATAAACCGGCAACAAGTCTTCTTCTTCCAATATGTCCGAAATAACGTTGTCATCCCAGATGACATCCTTTGGGTCAGTGTCCTGGATCATACGGTGGTCCAGTTCAGCACTCGGCCCACCTCGCAACAATGCTTCTCTTTGTACGCAGTCGGTGTGATGCAGATTTGATATGAACTAAAAATAAAGCTTTGCTTTCAAAACAAACTTTTTGATAGTCTTATTGGCTTTTTGTGTTTTATTAGCTTTTCGTGTTTTATTAGCTTTCTTTTCAAGATAGTTGATTAGGTTAAATATATGTATTGTTTAATGAGGCAGTTATCTTTAAGTTTAAGGTTTATTTTGTCGTGTATTTATTTTACAAGTTTTTATACAAATTTGCGTTTTATTAGCTTTCTTTCCAAGCTAGTTAATTAGGTTAAATATCTCTATTGTTTAATGTTTATGCAGATTTGATATGAATTAAAAATAAAGTTTTGCTTTCAAAACAAACTTTTTGATACTTTTATCAATTATTTGATTTAATCATTATACAATATTCTTTGGAATCAACGAATAGTGATTGTTTGTGATTTATTCCGTTTATTTTTTGTTGAATCAACGAAGTTTATCTAGTATCTTATTTATCCTTCCACCGCGTTGCATCAGTTGGTATTCAGAGACGAACGATCCGCGCTTTGGTTAATTCAAATGGCTTTGCGTGTTGAGAACTACCTTTTTACTCACCGAATCGCGGACCGAGGCAGCGATAAAATCGTGTTTGATTCGCAAGATCGTATGATCTAGGACACTAACCCAAAGGATGTCATTTGGGACATATTGGAAGAAGAAGACTCGTTGCCGGTTTATGATACTGATAACGCAAAAAACGAAGATGTTATTGAGGAAGAATCATATTCAATTTATGATACCGATATCGATGAAGAAGATAAATATAAATATGAAGTATCTTTGTATGGTGATCGTGTAGAAAGCGTATCAGATATTAATTTGCTAAACATTATTTATCAAGATTCATTTGGGTGGATTAGGTTGGAAAAAGATGATGTGATCAATAAGTATAATATGTTTACTTTTTTTTTTATTAGTAAAAGTAATCTAGTTGAGAATATGAATCCCGCACACAAGGTATCAAAATTGGGTATGAAAACAGTCAAGATTCGAGGTCGGGTATTTTTGAAAAGCGGCAAGTTGATGCAAAGAGTACAAGTTTGGATGCTAAAAGTTAAGCGAAAAGTGAAGTTAGAAACAAGACTCGAGGTCGAGTCTTTCTCAAGAGGGAGAGAATGATGCAGTTATCTGTAAGTTTAATGTTTATTTTGTCATGTCTTTATTTTACAAGGTTTCATATGAATTTGTGTTTTATTAGCTTTCTTTCCAAGCTAGTTAATTAGGTTAAATATCTCTATTGTTTAAGGTTTATGCAGATTTGATATGAATTAAAAATAAAGCTTTGCTTTCAAAACAACTTTTTGATAGTTTTATCAATTGTTTGATTTAATCATTATACGGTATTCTTTGGTTACAACGGATAGTGACTGTTTATGATTTATCGGTTATTCATTGTTGAATCAACGGAGTTTATCTAATATCTTATTTATCCTTCCACCGCGTTATATCATGGTGGCTACTCCACCGCAACTCCTCTAGTATAAATGTTACCACGGATCTCACATAAGTCTTGAGCTAGTCTTTTAATTCTTACCAATAAACAATGTTATTATCAAATCAAATGTCGTATCTTAGGAAGAAGAAACATGAGAAAGGAGAAGCAATTTTAACAGTTACTCTTGTATAGTATTATATTACATATTACATATATAAGTAAGAATATTATTATGAAATCAAATGTCGTATCTTAGGAAGAAGAAACATGAGAAAGGAGAAGCAACAAGTTTGGAGATCACATGGGCAGATGAGCATTATGTGGCATGTATGTGGGGATCACATTTTAATTACAATGATTTTGACCCAAAACTTGATTTATTATAAGGACCTATATTACATACACTGTCTAGTTGGTCAAAGTTTTCACTTCGGTTTTATCAAATATTGTTGGGATTAGAACTTAGATAAAATAGTTTTAGTTTCAATTAATACTGCTTCTAACTAGTGATAGTAAAGTATGTGATTAATGCGGACTGAAGAAGGTTAATATTGATGTTCATTAATACTGAAGACATACAAGTTACTACTGAAGACTTTCATTACTACTGCTTCTCATTACAACTGCTGCTTCAACTTAGTTAATGCGGGAAGTGTTAATACTGTAACACTTGTCATGCACGTTTAGAATAAGAGTTATAGATAGATTGTAATTCCTTATTTAGATAGATGCAGTTTCCTAGTTTATCTAGGTTAGCCTCAAGGTCTATAAATATAGATCCTTGTATTGATAAAAACACATTGTATTGATTTTCATAATTAATCAATTGAGGCTTATAATTCGGCAATATTATTGTTCTTCTTGTTTATTCATTATACAATATTATTTGTTTGAATCAACTTGTAAATATCAAAGTGTTCATATCCGCTGCTGAACTTCTTTGATAGATCACGATCTAACAATCAAGGTTTAGGTTTATATAAAGTTATTTGATCCTGACAAGTGGTAACAGGTTTACAAAGTCTTATACAAAAAAAAGCCAAATCTAAAACATGTCTGACGTTCTTGTCAACAAGGTGCCAGTTCTCAACAGTAATGAGTTTGATTTATGGAAGCTACGCATCAAACAACATATTTTGCTATCAGATTTTACAGTTTGGGATGTGATCATTAATGGAAACAAACCAGTTGAAAATCTTGCAGCCGATGGTCAACCTGGACAAGTTATTCGTCCTCTAACTGACAATGAAAGAAGAGAGAAGCAAACTGAAATCAAAGCTTTGAGTCTTCTTCTCATTGCAATTCCAAACGAGTACCAATCTCAATTTGAAGGGTACACAAATGCTAAAACTCTATGGGAAGCCTTGGAGAAAAGGTTTAGTGGAACAAAGATCACGAAAAAGAACAAGAAGGCTCTACTCAAACAAGAGTATGAGAATTTCAAGGCTCTAAAAGAAGAACAAATGACACAAACATTCGATAGGTACAAGAAACTCACAAGAGAACTTCCAAGTGCTGGAGTTAGAATGGACAAAGATGACATCAACCGTAAATTCATTAGATCTCTTGGTGAAGAATGGGTAATCTATACAGTCTCTTACAGACAGGGAGATGTACTAGAGGAGATGGAACTTGATGATCTTTACAACGATCTTCGAGTGTTTGAAGCAGAAGTGGAAGCAAAGAAGCCAAGCAGCAGCAATACTAACAATTTTAATACTGCATTGATCACTTCCTCTGCCAGAACATCTCAACAGGAAGATGGATAAGAATTGACTTTTGAAGCTTTCATCTCTCAGAGTTCATATCTTACCAATGATGATTTGAAGCGGATTCATCAAGATGATTGGGATGAGATAGATCTTAAGTGGCAGATGGCCATGCTATCTCTAAGAGCAAAAAGATTTGTTCAGCGTACTGGAGAAGATTCAATCCCAGAACCAATGATCGTGTTACCTTTGACAAAAACGTGGTAAATTGCTATGAATGTGGAGAGCCAGGACACTTTTCAGGGAATGCAAGAATAAGACCAATGGTAATAGTACAAGGAACACACAAGACAATACATCCACAACATTAGTTTCACATGATGTATTTGGTTATGATTGGTCAGATCTGGCAGAAGAAACCAGTCGAAACAGGGCTCTAATGGCGATTATCACTGAAGCCTCATCTGTTTCTACTTAGACAGTTAATAATGTTCACCATGCATGCATTCCTACTGATGATGGTGTTTCTACTAACAGTGTTTCTACTGATAAAGTTCCTACTGATGCTCTTGAAGATGTTTTTGGATATGATTGGGATGAAGACACTACACCAACAACTGAAGAATCCAAACTCATCCAATCATTGATGGCCATCGATTCTACCTCCAAGGGAAACAGCTGAGGTAAATGCTAAACTTTGTTCTATTGAATGCAAAGAAGTCGTGTCTAAATACAAAAGTCATAATCAATTACTATGTGATTCTGTTAAAGCTTCGGAAGAACAAAGGAGGTCAGTTGCTTTAGGTATAAACAATCTAGAAAACCAAATTAAATCTTACAAAATTAATGAGTCAAGTTATGATGAAAAGATTAAATTGGTAGAATGGCAAATAGATGATCTACTAGTTAAACTCACTAATGCTAGGGAGGAAATTAAACGGTTATTGGAGGAAAAAGATAAGGTTGCATTAAATGTAGGGAAATTAGAACATTCTTCTAAATATGTTAATTACCTAATAAATCAACAAATCCATGAAAAAATCAAATCAGGATTAGGTTATAAAGAGGTAGCCCCACCATTTAATCAAAACTATATCCCTCCAACTCTAGAAGCCCCTAGAATTCCCATCACACAAAATCCTCCAAAATAATTATTCATAGTTGATCCAATCAACTATGATGAAGTTCTAATAGAGGATTTTGATGAAGAAAGTGACTTAGAGCTAGAAGAACAAGTGCCTAAACCAGTAGAAGTTAAACAAACACATTCACAAAGTCCAGTTTCAAAAGAACCAATTAAAAAGAAGGATTGTGAATGCAATTGTTGTACTTATACAAATGGTAAAAGAGAAAAGATTAAAACCTGGATTCACATAGGAAAAAGAGGAAATCAACGAAACCAAAATCAGTTGAAAACTCAAAAAGGCTTAATTTTTAAGAAACAAGTTAAATCATGCTTTAGTTGTGGCAAGTCTAACCATTATGCTAAAATCTGTTATTGCAACCCTGAAAATCAAAACAAAGTAGCACAAAAACAGCACAGGGGGTTGGGGTATACAGGCAAGGTTGACCATAAAGTTAAGCAAAACAAACCATCACTTGTTCGAAAATCTGCTTTGAACAGTAGTAATGGAGTTTCTACTGCAAAGAAGAATTCTGTTAATACTGCCTCAAGCAGCCACAACATTAACAAAACAAATTTCCAAATCAGTAGAAACAAGAATAATACTGCTAAACAATCTTTTGTTAATACTGCACGTATTAATACTGTCAAGAAAAGTGGTGTTAATACTGCCCGTATTAATACTGTTACACGAAAAAGTGTTAATACTGCAGGTGTTAATACTGCAACAAGTAACTCTGTTACTACTGCAAGTATTAATACTGCACATCAAAAGAATGTTAACACAGTACCTGTTCCTACTGTTAAAACAAAGAATGTTAATACTGCTAAAGTTCAAAAAGCTAAAATCTTTAAACAAGTATGGCAACCAAAGGTCAAAGTAACTCAACCACCTACTCCACCTGATTTCACAAACTTAGTTCAGAGGAAGGTGATTTACTTTGATGAGATGGGCAAACCCAAGTCAACTTTGGCTTGGGTCCCAACCAGAAACTAATTTTCTTTGTTATGTGCAGGTTCAGCCAACAAAAGATTTCGCGAACAATTGGCATGTAGATAGTGGTTGTTCCAGACACATGACAGGCAACATTGCTTGTCTTCAGGACTTTGAAAAGTTCAATGGAGGTTATGTTACCTTCGGAGGTAATCCAAAAGGAGGAAAGATTTATGGAAAGAGATCTGTTAGCAATGGGAGAATCCACTTCAAAGATGTCTTCTATGTGCAACAATTACAATATAACTTGTTGAGTGTGTCTCAAGTATGTGATGAGAAGCACACAAAAATCTTCACTGCAGCCGAATGCATCATAATGAAGCCTGGATATGTTATTGATGAGAGCATGATCTTGCTCAGAACTCCAAGAACAGACAATGTCTATTGTTTTGACATGTCCAAGGTAAATCCCACTGCAGATGAAGCATGTTTTGTCTCCAAAGCCTCATTAGATGAATACACTCTATGGCATAGGAGGATGTGCCATATGAACCTCAAGACTATTAATGAGTTGGTGAAATCTAACTTAGTAAGAGGATTGCCCAACAAGCAATTTTCTTTGGATGACAACTGTGTTGCATGTTTAAAGGGAAAGAAAGACTTCTCACAAGACCAAGGAAATCAACACCAATAATACTCCTCTTCATTTGCTCCACATGGACTTATTTGGTCCAACAAATGTGAAGAGTATTGCTAAGAAGTCCTACTGCCTAGTGATTACTGATGATTACACAAGGTACACTTGGGTGTATTTCCTGGCAACCAAAGATGAGACAAGTCAACTCCTCATCACATTCATCACAAGAGTGGAACACCCAAATCAATTTGAAGGTGAAGAAGATTAGGTGTGACAATGGTACAGAATTCAAAAACCAAAGATGAGACAAGTCAACTCCTCATCACATTCATCCAGTTCCTACTGCCTCAACAACCAGTGTTCCTACTGCTTCAGTTTCTACTGATCCAGTTCCTACTGCCTCAACAACCACTGTTCCTACTGCTTCAGTTAATACTGATGCAGTTTCTACTGCTAATCCTCCAGTCATTGGTACTGACAGATTAGATGTCATGGAGTACATCTATCTCCTAATCTCTCTTGATGATCCTCTAAATTTATATGACACCATTGACAAAGCAGTATAAGATATCTTCAGAAACAAGAAGGATGAGAGAGGGATTGTCATCAAGAACAAATCAAGACTAGTAGCTCAAGGCTACACTCAAGAAGAAGGTATAGATTATGAAGAAGTCTTTGCCCTAGTTTCCAGAATAGAAGCTATCAGACTCTTCCTTACTTTTGCCTCCTTCATGGGATTCAAAGTCTATCAAATGGATGTGAAGAGTGCATTCCTTTAAGGAATCTTTGAGGAGGAAGTGTATGTAAAACAGCCACAAGGATTTGAGGACCCCCAAAACCCTCACTTGGTGTACAAATTGGACAAAGCTCTTTATGGTCTTCATCAAGCACCAAGGGCTTGGTATGACACTCTATCAGACTACCTTCTCAAGAACAACTTTCAACGAGGAACTATAGACAAGACTCTCTTCTTCAAAAAGACTTATTCAGACATTCTTCTTGTGCAAATTTATGTTGATGACATCATCTTTGGATCCACCAAAGATGCTCTGTTTAAAGAATTTGAAGAGCTGATGCACACAAAGTTTCAAATGAGTTCCATGGGAGAACTCACCTTCTTTCTAGGCCTCCAAGTCAAGCAGAAGACTGATGGCCTCTTCATCAGCCAATCAAAATATGTCAAGGATATTCTCACCAAGTTTGGCTTTCTTGAAGCAAAAGTGGCAAACACACCTGTAGAAACTCACAAACAACTTACTGCTGATCTTGAGGGGAGGATGTCGACATACATAACCACAGGTCAATGATAGGTTCACTCATGTACCTCACAGCTTTAAGACGAGACATTATGTTTGGAGTTTGTGTGTGTGCAAGATATCAAACCAGACCAAAGATGTCACATCTTATAGCAGTCAAGAGAATATTCCGCTACTTGAAGGGCAAGCCTACCTTAGGCCTCTGGTATCCTAAAGATTCACCCTTTGATTTAATTTCTTATACTGACAGTGCTTATGGTGGTGAAAATTTAGACAGGAAATCTACAACAGGTGGATGCCAATTTATAGGGTCACGACGGTATCTTGGCAGTGCAAGAAGCAAACAACGGTTTCTACTTCATCCACAGAGGCTGAATACATTGCTGCAACAAGATGCTGTGCTCAAGTGTTGTGGATTCAAAATCGAATGATGGATTATGGATATTCATTCATGAATACACCCATCTTCATAGACAACCTGAGCACCGTCAGCATAATCAACAACCCTGTGAAGCACTCCAAGACAAAGCATATAGAGATTCGCTATCACTTCATCAAAGATTGTAACGAAAAGAAGTTAATACATGTTGAGAAAGTTCATACTGACAATCAGCTTGTTGATCTTCTCACAAAAGCATTTGATGTGGGAAGATTTACATTCTTGATTACAAGTATTGGATTGATCAACATGGACTAACTTATCTAAAATTATCTCTTTAATTATCACTTGGTTTGTCCCTTCGAGAAAAGCAGTAGTATCCTTAACATAATTCAAGAGCCTTACTTTTTAGTATTGCTCTATGTTACTACTGCAAAATTAACAGTAGCAATAGATTTTGACGAAAGTGTTATTAGTACTGCAAATTTTCATTACAACGGGAAGGTTTAACTACTACTGCCCATAGTTTTTTTTAATACTGCAAAAAAAGTTAATACTGCTAGTAATTCATTAATACGGACTTCTGGTTAATACTGAAGAGTGATATCTATTACTACTGTCAGACCAGTTAATATTGTCGTCATTACTACTGTAATTAACTTAATTACTACGGTCATTATCTGTTAATACTTCAACGATTAGTACTGCAGGGTTTCTTAATTCATAAGATTACTCTGTTAATACTGCGTTGACAATTCAAACCCCAACTTGTAACTAACTTTTAACACGTGGCGACTTGTGATTGGACCTAAATTTTAAATCTTCGGCGCGGGTTCAACAATTTTTGACACGTGGAAATACACTATTGCACCGTTACGTTTAATCATAACCCGTGTCTAATCCAATTTGCCAAGTTGTTATAATGTTTTCAGTATAAATAGGGTTCTAACTAAATTTTTTTAATTACCTTACTTCTCAAGAACCCTAACTAAGAAAAAGTTACCGTTACAATAAAAATCTAAAATCTTTCTTCACTGTTTGATTCAATTCTCTCTTACTACTAACAATGGGTGATTTACAGTTCTTCGAAACCCATAATATGGTGGCATGCTTCATCAAGAATAAAGAAAACGAGGATTTTCATCCTATTATTGAATTCTTGAAGCGATCCCACATTAAATTCTCTCTCACTGTTAGCCCAGAATTACATGAATACCACATTAGAGGTTTCTGTACTACTGCAAGTATCACTTCCTTGGGAGAAGTACTTGTCATCAAAGCCACGGTGGATGTCAAAGAAATCAATGTTTCAGAGGCAAACATTCGCACTCATCTTCAACTACTCCACCTGTTGCAACTTTCTCAAGAAAGGCTAAGAGGGTCCCTCGGTCTCTTAGACCTCCAACTTCCCCACTATCCATTTTCAAAAATAGGGAAAACATTGAGCAATCCCCCATGCTCCCTGAGGTGGTCCATAAGGAGGGGGGAGACCATTTGGAAAGGGCTAATACTACTGGAGTCATTACTCTCATAGTGATGCCCAGGACAGTATTAACATCACTAAGATCCAATCCAAGGCAACACTATCCTTGGATGCTAGCATCTTTGGTAAGTGGTCCCTGGTGCCAAGAAACCACATGGGGGTGGGGGGGTACATGTTTCTGCAGGGCAGGAAGGTACCCCTACATCCTATGATCCACCACCTGTTGGTACTCAACAGTAAAGGAGTGAGGATAGATCTACTTTTAACTTGTAATTGATGGATATGTACAATAATGTCATTGTTAGAGTGGATAAACAAGGGGAGGACCTTGCCACTTTAACTCAATTGGTGCAGCAGCTGATAGCTCAACAAGCTTTACTTTCAGCACAACTGTTTCATAAGCACCCATCTATCAGGAGCATTGGTACCTCACCTAAATCCTCAAGCTCATCATCTTCATATGACACTCCCCCAGCTGAAAAAATGGGGGAGAAAGCAATTGAAAATATTTTATCATCTGAAGAGAGTGCAGAACACAAGGGGGAGGAAAAAAGGAGTGATGAAACTGTGATTAATGCCACATCATCAAAGGAACAAGAAGTTGAAGGTGAGAATATGGTTGTTGATGATGCAGTTAAAAAGGAGAAAGGAATTGAGGGGGAGCAAGGAATGGATATTGATATTGAAGAAGAGTTGTTTCTACTGAAGCTATTCATACTGAAGAAGCTATTACTACTGCTCCTCATATTCCTACTGAAGAGATAGTTTCTACTGCTCGATTTGTTTCTACTGAAGGAGTTGGTACTGAAGATCTAGTTTCTACTGTCAGCTCAATTACTACTGATCTTCACGTTTCTACTGAAATACCTCCAACAGTATCTATTCCTCCATTATCATAAGCAATTCAAAGTAGTGAAGCTCCAAAGGCAATCTTTTCTGAAGCAACAACAGTCACAACAGTTACTACTGCTACAATTTCAACTGTTGATGAAGAAGTTGCTGCTGCTGAACTCTTAAAGATGGAGATGGCCATAATTCTTGCAGAAAGAAAGATTGAACAAACCTCTATTGCAAAAGCAAAATCATTGAAGATACCTGCAGTTCCTGACAAGACTAAAATGGTTGAAGGAATTGACTTTGTAGCAGATCCTTCAAGGACAAAAGGTATAAGACCAATCATTCCTCCTCGTAGATCATATGTACCCAATCCTATTGCATATATTGAGCCAGCTGAGAAGGCTAAGGGGAAGAAAGTAGCAGAAGATCTTATAGAGAAGGAGAAAATGAAGAAAAAGAAGGAAAGAGATGAAAAGTTGGTTGAATTTGCTTCTTACCAACTAGGTGATGAAGACTTGGATGTTGGTGATGATCCAGCAATTATTGTGGATATCCACATCAAGCTTCAAATTCAAGAGATGGAGAAGATACAAAAGTTAAGGGAAGAAGAGCTAGATGTGAAAGCTATGGTAGAGAAAGAGATGGTTGAGTTAGCCCAAGAAGAAAGAGAAAAGAAAAGGAAAATTCAGAAGAAGCAATCCACACAAGAAAAGCTTACTGAAGATGGACAGAAGTTCATTTCATTTCTGAAGTCCAAAGGCTACAGTGGTAAGTCATTGGGACCAATGAAGATGGGAAACTTGCTTGGATTGGTGGAGAAAGAAAGTAAAAAAGATGCTCAGAGAAAGATAGCTCTCACAAAACTGCAAGATAAAAAGCAGTTTGAGTTGGAAAGATCTTTAAAAAGAGCTCATGAAATGGGGAGAAAGATGTTTGATGCTCAAGGAAAGGAAATTTCAAATCCTTTTGTTCCAGCCAATCCTAATGCTCCTAAGAAGCTGAAGAGGAAGAAGTCAGTATCTACAAGATTTACAGGGAAGAAACAAAGAGTAGAAGACATTCCTACTTCATCTGCTCCTCAAGGAAGTCCAATCATACCAACAGCTGCAATTAAGAAAGAACCAGTCAACATTGAAGTAAGAGATAATGATATATAGATATCACAAGATAATTGTTCTGCCTTGATCATTCATGAAGAAGGACTAAGGATAGCTCCATTGGCTGTTGAGCCTCCTGAGATTGTGGACTGGGAGTATACTGGTGGACCAATGACAACAAAATATGTGGTGACCAGGAAAGATAAGTCCAAGATCACTATACCAGCTCTTCACAGGATGGTAAGAGACTTTTCAAGATCTGATCTGGAACGTGTTTATAACATTGGGAAGATCAAATTTTCAAATTACAAAGGCAAAGTCTCAGGAATAGACATGGCCATGGATTGGTTAAATGACATGTTTGAGCCAGGTTCAGTGAAGATCAATTCTGCTTTCAAGAAAGGTGGTCCAACAAATCCTATTATCAAATGGTTCATTTATGAAAGAAGTGGTACTTATTCCATAGTTAGAACTCATGTAACTATGGAGTTCTATCTAGTAGATAAGAGGTATCCACATGATTTGAGGACTTTGAAAGAGTTGGTCAAGGTGAGATTGTTTGGAGTTATTACTTCCAGAATGGCTCATGAATTGGTATGGAGCATTATGATGCAGTTGAATGAAGAAATTACAAAGGAAGCAGATGAGAAGAAGAAAAGTTTAGATAAATAATTATGATGTGTAATGAAAGTAGTTAATTTTGATGTATGAAACTTGTACTTTTGATATATATAAAAGTTCAAGGTTAGGGGGAGATTGTTGGGATTAGAACTTAGATAAAATAGTTTTAGTTTCAATTAATACTGCTTCTAACTACTGATAGTAAAGTATGTGATTAATGCAGACTGAAGAAGGTTAATACTAATGTTCATTAATACTGAAGACATACAAGTTACTCCTTGATATCGCATATTTATACGTTTATTTCTATGCGATATTCGGTTGTTTTTAATAATAAACATGATGGATAAGATAGGTTATTGCATTTAATCATTTGGAAAAGTTGTTTTGTCTATTTTATAGGTTTATATGATTGGGAAGTGGAAATGGTGGAAGAAATGAGTTTAAAAGACGAAAAATGGTGAAATATGACAAGGAGAACGACGCAGTAGCACCTCCACCGTTTTGATCATAACTTCTTCATACGATATCCGATTTAGGTGATTAAAATTGGAGAATAAATAAAAAAGAGAGAGCTACATTTTATAAATTTTGAATATTGGGAAACTTGGCTCCCACTGCGCCGTACTAACCATCACAACGACGCACTGCGCTGTTTTCAGCAAAATTGGAGTTCGACTCAAACACGAATTCTATCGATTTTTGCCTATAAATACCAACCCAAATCATCCAGAATATCAATCATTCCACCACATATTTGGAGCTGGAGATCTTGGTTTGGAAGCTTGGAGAGCAAGGAAAAGAGTTAGAGTCGGAGTACGATTACAATTCGATCACGACACGTTTTGCAACTTTCCTAGTTTGTTTCTTACTCTTTTATTCCAGATTTTTAGTATGTTTTCTCTACTTTTATTTGCTGTTTTGAACTTTAATATGAGTAGCTAAACACTTTTGAATGCTCGTTTGAATAATGGATCTTGATTAACGGTTTTGTTTCGTTTTTGAATGTTTAGGTGTTTATGTTTAATCGTAGATCCTTACTTGTTTAAGTTTTAATATATTATCATAAAGTTGTTTATATACAAATTAATTAATCAACATTCTAGGTATTCGAGAGGAATCTAGATAGGTTAAATAAATTGTATGAAATAATCAATCGGTCTTTAATTGGTTTAAAATTGTTAGGATTCGAGAGGACCTAGTAATAACAACTTAGGTAATTAAACGTGAACGAGTAAGTCTAATTAATAAGATTCGAGGGGACTTAGTAATTAGAAAAGTTATTCGAGAGGAAACTTTATAAGATTAAATAATAGAATATCGGCTTGTTAATTAATGCTTAATTGTTGACAATTATAACTGTATTCGAGAGGAACATTATAGTTTGAAATAGTTAAAGTTAGTAAGGTATTCGAGAGGAATTTTACTATACATTAGAAGTTAAATATACATTCAATTACGTAAACTTAACTAGATTTCAAGTGAAGTATCAAACGAGTGTTTTTTCTCCATTATTTGATAACAAACAATAACTTTTTCTAAATCGATTTTTATAATCATTCTTAGTTTTAATTAGTTAATTAATCGTGAAAACACAAAAACCCCAAAACAAACTTAGTATTATTAATTCGTTATTTAAAAACTATTCAGTCCCTGCGAACGAACCTTTACTTACTTAAAGCTATATTATATACGAATAGGTCCACTGCCTATAGTGTGTAATTAAGTGAAATAGTAGGTCAAGTTTTATAAACTAGATTTTACACATCAAGTTTTTGGCGCCGCTGCCGGGGACTGATTTATAGTTTTTGTTTCGAATTTGTGATACGACCCTTTTGAGTATTTATTTACTTGGAAGTTACTTTTAATTGCTATTACACCGGTACCTTTTACGCTTTTTCTTGTTTCTGTCTTTGTAGGTATTCGGGTAGTGGATGAACACAAGGGCTTCGGGATTATCACTCCTAAGTCCAAAATCCAATCCATTGGACATGCCGATGCACCGACGGGCTGCAACCGTTGCAGTAGATGAGCAGGGAACCTGTTTTCGTATTGACGATTTTTATGAAATGTTTGACTTAGATATGCAGGAAATGCTTGGGGGACAAGTTGCGGTTGAAGTTGCGGAAGATGAGGAGCTCGAGGATTTTGATCCCATCTTGAAAATGGAGTTGGAGGAATTTGAGAAGAATTCTACGAGCATGACATTTGAAAAATCCGACCCATATTTAGATTTATTAGAAATTGAATACTTAATGAATAATCCGGGTGCAACGTTTTTGGTTGAAAGAATTCCATCTGAGGAAGAGTTCAAAGATTCTGCTGCAATTTCGCCAAAGGAGCTCGAGGGATTTGACAAGTCGAACCCACACATGAAGCATAAGAAATCTAACTCAAGTTTGGGGCAAAAATGTCCCGGTATCTCTCATGACCCTTTTGATTTATTTTCTTTAACTTGTTGAGAAAAGGAAAATATTTTGCAGGAATTTGAGGATGTCGGAAATGAAAAGTCCTGGAGCGAGTTTAAGACGAAGGAATTTAATGTGAGCAAATGTGATGACGTGTGCGAGTTCATAAAACGTAGAGATGACAGAGTACTATTTTCCGAGGCTCGAGATTGGCACGATGCTTGGGTGAAGCGAAGGAAAATGCTCGATGTTGGAAATGAAGCATTTATTTTTGGCGACCATGACGGATATGAGTCGAGTGAGCAATTCGTGGATGATGGAGAACATGTGGGAAAGAAAGGCGAGAGAAGTCTCGACCTTTACATGAAGTCATAAGTCGAGGCATATCGAGTCAAGCTAAGGACTCGTTCGAAAAATTAGCGCTTCTCGGGAGGCAACCCGAGTTTTATTTTCCCTTTTTCGTAGTTAAATTTTTCCATTTTCTTTTATCTTCATTTCTTATTTAGTATTCGGTATTTTTAACATTCTCTTTTGCAGTTTCAGTTTTTTAGGTACCAAGAAAACCAACGAAAAAACAAAAAAAAAAAATTATAAAAATGAAAAAAAAAAAAAAAAAATTGTAAAATTTTGTAAAGTTATTTTTTACCATTTTCCTCTATTAGTCTTTAAAAATAGTAGACTATTTTTACTATTTTTATTCCGTCCTAATTTGTAATTTTTATTTTTAATTTATTTTTTCTTTTATGATTTTAATATTTGTGTTTAGTTTTTCTATTTTAGTTTTTATAGATTTAAAGTAAGTTCAGCAATCGGTGTTGGGACTGGCATTCAGTTCAGCACAGTTTTTCACCGAAGATTTTTCGTTATCTACGAACGAGTTCTACTTTCTTCCTTTCTTATTTTGTATTTATTTTTCTTTTTAGTTTTATTTTTGTAATTTCGCTTAGGTTTGAGTCGTTAACACATTCGAGAAAATGTGTTACCTAAGTTTGGGGGGGTCATCGGAAAATTCCAAATTATATTTTTCGACCCTTAACATAGTTTCCATCGTGTTTGTGTTATTTTGTACATTTTTGAGTCAGAAAATAGAAAAAATAAAAAAAATCGAAAAATTGAAAAAAACCGAAAAAATATAACGTGTCTAGTCGGTAAATACCTTAAATTTTAAGCATAACCAGACACATTTTACACCCTACTCGAGAAAATAGTGAGATTTTTGAGCCTTTGAAAGCATTCATTTTTAATGCTACTTTTTCGATTCTTGAGTGTGCCGATGGTTGATGACTTTAGAACCTGACATTTTTATACATTTCGAGACCACATATGAGCAATTGCATTAGGGTAACTTAGTGTGATTTGGTACAATGATAGGGGCAATTAGGATTAACCCATTTGATTAGCCATTTTCGTTTCTTTTATATTTTCCGCCTAACCCTTGTTACACTTATTTTTAATGTTAGAAACTCTAGTTAAACCATTTGCGCCTAAACCGTTTCGTTTCTTAAACACTACTATATATTTTGTACACTCGCCTATTTTCGTTTCATTTTTAGATTAGATCCGAACTTAAATTATGATTGCTATTATGTTTGAAGTGAAGTTTGGAAGTTAGTGAGGCATGAAGAAAAAGTTATATTATTATTGCCTTTGTATGATTTTTGTATTATTTGGAATAAAGTGAAAAATAGAAAAATAGCCTTTTGAGCATGTGAGCTTACCAAAAGAAAAATATTATATTGTAAGACATGTACTAGGCTGAAAAAAGTGAGTCGAAAAAAAAAAAGAAAAAAAAATCGAAAAAACAAGAAAAACGGAAAAAAAAATTAGTTGTAGAATTAAAACGAAATAGTGTATACTGAGTCTTGTATTATACGATATTTGTAAATTCGAGAAAAAGTGAAGTTGAAGAAGAAAGTAAGCAATTCAGTTCGTTAGAGATTTTATTAGTTCGGATTTAATCTAATTTTTGTATATTTTATTTTTACCCATTTATATTCCATTATATATCCACATGCCTTAACCTGTAAATTATAACCCGAATAAAAGTCCCCGTTTAGTTGTACCTAGACTCTAGTGGTAGAGATTTGATTCTTTATCAAGCCTATGATAGAATATTCACCATGACTGAGCAGTTGAGCGATTCCACAGAACACGTTACACACCTTTTTAAACTAGTTTGAGAGATTGTGTGATTTATTTCCAATAAAATTCGTGAGATGTTTGGTTATGTAATTTAAAATTTGGCTTTGATAATTTGTTTAACACAGTTTTTGCTTGAGGGCAAGCAAAAGGTTAAGTTTGGGGGGATTTGATATCGGATATTTATACGTTTATTTCTATGCGATATTCGGTTGTTTTTCATAATAAACATGATGGATAAGATAGGTTTTTGCATTTAATCGTGTGGAAAAGTTGATTTGTCTATTTTATAAGTTTATATGATTAGGAAGTGGAAATGGTGGAAGAAATGAGTTTAAAAGACGAAAAATGGTGAAATGTGACAAGGAGAACGACGCAGTAGCACCTCCACCGTTTTGATCATAACTTCTTCATACGATATCCGATTTAAGTGATTCAAATTGGAGAATAAATAAGAAAGAGAGAGAGCTACATTTTATAAATTTTGAATATTGGGAAATTTGGCTCCCACTGCGTCGTCCTAACCATCACAACGACGCACTGCGCTGTTTTCAGCAAAATTGGAGTTCGACTCAAACACGAATTCTATCGATTTTTGCTTATAAATACCAACCCAAATCATCCAGAATATCAATCATTCCACCACATATTTGGAGCTGGAGATCTTGGTTTGGAAGCTTGGAGAGCAAGGAAAAGAGTTAGAGTCGGAGTACGATTACAATTCGATCAAGACACGTTTTGCAACTTTCCTAGTTTGTTTCTTACTCTTTTATTCCAGATTTTTAGTATGTTTTCTCTACTTTTATTTGTTGTTTTGAACTTTAATATGAGTAGCTAAACACTTTTGAATGCTCGTTTGAATAATGGATCTTGATTAACGGTTTTGTTTCGTTTTTGAATGTTTAGGTGTTTATGTTTAATCGTAGATCCTTACTTGTTTAAGTTTTAATATATTATCATAAAGTTGTTTATATACAAATTAATTAATCAACATTCTAGGTATTCGAGAGGAATCTAGATAGGTTAAATAAATTGTATGAAATAATCAATCGGCCTTTAATTGGTTTAAAATTGTTAGGATTCGAGAGGACGTAGTAATAACAACTTAGGTAATTTAACGTGAACGAGTAAGTCTAATTAATAAGATTCGAGAGGACTTAGTAATTAGAAAAGTTATTCGAGAGGAAACTTTATAAGATTAAATAATAGAACATCGGCTTGTTAATTAATGCTTAATTGTTGACAATTATAACTGTATTCGAGAGGAACATTATAGTTTGAAATAGTTAAAGTTAGTAAGGTATTCGAGAGGAATTTTACTATACATTAGAAGTTAAATATACATTCAATTACGTAAACTTAACTAGATTTCAAGTGAAGTATCAAACGAGTGTTTTTTCTCCATTATTTGATAACAAACAATAACTTTTTCTAAATCGATTTTTATAATCATTCTTAGTTTTAATTAGTTAATTAATCGTGACAACACAAAAACCCCAAAACAAACTTAGTATTATTAATTCGTTATTTAAAAACTATTCAGTCCCTGCGAACGGACCTTTACTTACTTAAAGTTATATTATATACGAATAGGTCCACTGCCTATAGTGTGTAATTAAGTGAAATAGTAGGTCAAGTTTTCTAAACTAGATTTTAAACATCACTCCTGAAGACAAGTTACTACTGAAAACTTTCATTACTACTCCTTCTCATTACAATTGTTGCTTCAAATTAGTTAATGCATGAAGTGTTAATACTGTAACACTTGCCATGCACGTTTAGAATAAGAGTTATAGATAGATTGTAATTGTCACACCCCGCTAAAGCGGAAACACGGAATGTGAGAGCTGGAATATCATTACACGGTCATAAGCAAATATAAACGATTCAAGTCATTTCAATAAAATAAAGTAGTTCAAGTTTCAACATTCAAAAACAACCATGTAGTTCATGATTTAACTTAAAGTACAAATACAATGTCTCCAAAACAAATTCCCAAAATATAAAGGTCTTTTCCCAAACGCGCCTCACGTAACCATGATGACCCTTCCTTGCCGTGCACTCCGTACACTTACATTAATTTCCTGAAACATAAGATAAAGTGTCAACTACATAAAGTAGTGAGTGAGTTACAGTTTAGAGTTTCGAGAAAAGTTTCCAAAAATAGAAAGTACACGAAAATAGTGACGTTATAAGTAAAAGGAACGGAACAACGTTAGAAAATATATGTGAATAGTAAAAGGTTTATACACACGCAAGTAAAACAAATAAAACTCGTATAAGTAAAGTTGTAGCGAAATCCAAGCGCTAAAGAGGTATATGCGTAGGGAGTATGTGTTTAACTAAATAGTAACTCGTATCAATCACTTGGCATAATATAAATAGTAAGTATACACTAAACCGATTGTGTGGTCCTGAACTAGCCCAAAAATGTTTCTGAAGTTTCCAATTGAACTTAGTAATATGTACTTGGGTCGCTAACCCTGAGTAAGGAGTGACCGCTCCTAAGTATCGATACCCATATGACTAACGGCTATTGCTAATAGTGTATAAAGTTTCCTGAACCAAAAACGGGCAATTGAACAAAGTTTCCAAAGTTTCCAAAGTTTCTTACGGGTTTATATTTTCATCAAGGATTGGTCGCTAACAAGTATCCTAAAGATAGTTAACCCGCTAAGGCATCAACACATATACGCATAATAGTTCACAAGTTTCCAAGTTTCCCAAAGTTCAAAGTTTCACAAGAGTTTCAATAAAGTTTCGTACAAGTTTCCAAAGTTTACGAGTTTCACAAGTTTAAAATGTATCAAGTTTCGCACAAGTTTCCAAAAGTTTCAATAAAGTATCAAATGTACCAAGTTTCCAATAGTTTCAAATAATTCGCAAATAGTGTCAAAGTTACAAAGCATGTATCTTATGTTTCCCCCAAATAATGTTTAAAAGTACAAAAGTAAAACAAAGTGGGGTTGTAACTCACGGTTTGCGGAGATAGAGAACTCGGGAATCGGTCGGAAAGGAGCCGGGAATCACGGAATGCCTAAGGATACCAAGATTGTCCAAAAGTTATTATCTCATTAGGTTACTTTATATAATGGATTAGGTAACTTTTGTTTAGAATTAAGTGTTAAGGTCAATATTGTTCCAAAATTGGTCCGAAGCGGTTAACGTTATTTTTAGTCCGAATAGTTCAAAGTTAAAGTTATTATTATGATAGACATGTTTAGGTTACTGAAATGGTTTAAGTTTTCTAACGAAATTTGGGCAGCGCTTCCGCGCCCAAATTTCATGTCCAAAACCTAAAGTCATTTCCGCTCACAAAACACATATATACACATAATAACTTAATAAACAAGTCCATTTAGTCCAAAGAGTCCAATACAAGTCACCATTGTTATTATTTAAGTCATCTCAGTTCCGTAATATCATTCACCAAAAACCCAGAACGCGTACTTAAGTTTTAAACGGCCAAAACGGCGATTTTCGGGAAAGTCAGCAGCCCGGTGCGCGGCACCTACCAGGGGGTGCTGCGCACCTCCTTGCTGTTCTTTCCCGTTTTGTGTTTCTTGTCAAAATCGTTTTGTTACTCAAAGATTTCGACATGCAATCGGTAGATACTTCATAATATGGTATTTTTACAGTTTCTAAACAATTTTTAACCACAAATACATAGATCTAAATATTATTTAGTTAAAAATCGTTTTTGTATAAAAAGAGTTATAAATCTTTATAAAAACTCATTTTTATGGTTTAGATCTTACATGCAATTAGTAAAAACAGTAAATAAAGGTAGGAGAAAGATTTCTACCGGATGAAAATGAATGGATGATGTTTTAGACGGATTTAGAGCCCCCAAATCGATAGAAAAGGCTTGAAACCGAAATAGACTTGCACCTTCTTGCTTGTTTTGATGTTTAAACGTTTTTGATGGTGGATTTATGTGGATTTAGTGGCTGTATTTCCTGGATTTGATGGTGGTTTTAGAGAGAGTTTTGAGAGAGAATGGTACTATGTGTTTTTGTGTGTGTGTTTTAGATTAAAGAAAATGAAAATGAAAAGGAAATAGGGAAATGATGTTAAGGGGGGGTTGGGAGACTGAAAATGCAGTGATGGCAGGTCCAATCTCGAGTGGGATTGGTTTTAAGTTTGTGTAAAAACGAGGCAGGGACTAAAAGTGTAAATTTTTTGAAATCTGGCAACAGGTGCTGCGCACCATGCACTAGGTGCTGCGCACCGTGCCTAAAATCAGATTTTATCTGATTTTTGTTTTTACGTTATTGCTTCGTTGGACCTTTTTGTTAATTGAAAGTTCTTAATTATGATACGTTATGAACTTAGGAAAGTTCATTAGGTGTTTTCTTGGTATTAGGACTTATATAATTGATTCCGGGAGTTATTCCGACACTGGTTCCGACAAAATAAAGACACAACATGTACGAGCTAGAGAATTATGAACACTACAAAAAGAGTAACTGGAGATTCGAACCGATAAGTTAACTGAGAATCACCTGAATTTTAGACGGTTGTCACATCATCCCCGGGTTGAAAGAAATTTCGTCCCGAAATTTGACTCGTCACATCAGGTAGAAGTATCTTTGAACAAATGAGGATACTTTTGACGTATCTGGTCTTCACGTTCCCATGTGAATTCTTGACCACGTCGGGAGTTCCAACGAACCTTGACAATAGGAACACGGCTTTGTCTGAGTTGCTTGACCTCTCGGTCTACAACTTCAAGCGGTTCCTCGATGAAATTGAGCTTGTTGTCGATCTTGACCTCGTCGAGTGGGATGACGATGGTCTCATCGGATAAGCACTTTTTCAAGTGCGAGACATGGAACACGTTATGAACATTTGAAAGAACTGGCGGGAGTTGAAGTCGATACGCTACTGGACCAATACGCTCGATAACTTCAAACGGTCCGGTGTACCTTGGGCTTAGCTTGCCGCGTTTCCCGAAGCGAACTACCCTTTTCCATGGCGATACTTTAAGAAGTACCCGATCGCCAACCTGGAACTCGAGGGGTTTTCTTCGGTTATCGGCGTAGCTCTTCTGCCGAGTACGGGACGTCTTCAGTCTCTCCCTGATGGTGGTGATCTTGTCGATGGTTTCTTGGACAATGCCGAGCCTTGTGAGTTGTCGATCACCGGCTTCTAGCTAACAAAGCGGCGATCGGCACTTACGTCCATATAAGGCCTCGAACGGGGCACACTTAATGCTAGCGTGGTAGCTGTTGTTGTACGAAAACTCGACCAATGGAAGACGAGTATCCCAACTTCCTCCAAAGTCAACTACGCATGCTCTAAGCATATCCTCAAGCGTTTGGATCGTCCTCTCGCTTTGACCGTCGGTCTGAGGGTGGTAAGCTGTGCTAAGATCTAATCGCGTCCCGAGGGATTTCTGAAGCGCGTTCCAAAAGCGAGACGTGAACCGACTATCCCTGTCAGAAATGATGGAGAGAGGTGTCCCGTGGCGAGAGATGATCTCGTTGATGTAGATTTGCGCGAACTTCTCCATTGAGTGGGTTTCTCGCACCGGCAGAAAGTGAGCAGACTTCGTCAAACGGTCCACAATTACCCAAATTGTGTCGTTACCCTTTGCCGTCCGGGGTAACTTGGTAATGAAATCCATAGAGATTTGTTCCCATTTCCACATAGGAATCTCCGGTTGCTGCAGAAGTCCTGAAGGTTTCTGATATTCCGCCTTGACCTTGTAGCAAGTGAGACACTTGGCTACGTACAAGGCGATATCCTTCTTCATGCCCGACCACCAGTAATACTCCTTAAGATCCTTGTACAACTTGTCTGAACCGGGGTGGATGGAGTATCGGGAACGGTGGCTTTCGTCCAGAATTAACTTGCGAAGATCCTCGGACTTCGGAATCCATGCTCGGCCCTTGAAGTAGTGAATCCCATCGGATTTGCGTTGGAACTCCTTCTCATGATTGTGCAAAGTTTCTCCCTTTAGGTTCTCGGGCTTCAACGCTTCTCGCTGAACCTCCGCGATTTGCGTTTGAAGGTTAGTCTGAATCTGGATACCTAATGCTCTAACCCGAGATGGTCTCACCCTTTCCTTCCGACTCAGGGCGTCTGCTACTACGTTTGCTTTACCCGGGTGGTACTTGATCTCGCAATCGGAGTCACTCAGCAGTTCGATCCATCTTCTCTGTCTCATGTTGAGCATCTTCTGGTCTAGGATGTGTTGAAGGCTCTTGTGATCCGTGAAAACCATGCACTTAGTCCCATACAAGTAATGTCTCCAGATCTTCAATGCAAAAACGACTGCTCCCAGCTCTAGGTCATGAGTGGTGTAGTTCTGCTCGTGAACCTTGAGTTGTCTTGAAGCGTAGGCGATGACTTTGTCTTTCTGCATAAGGACACACCCAAGTCCTTGATGGGATGCATCGCAGAATACAACGAAGTTATCCGTACCCTCTGGTAACGACAAAATCGGTGCGTGACAAAGCTGGTGCTTGAGTTTCTGGGTGAGCTCGGTGAGTGGCTTAGCGATCTTTGAGAAATTCTCGATGAACCTTCGATAGTAGCCGGCCAACCCTAGGAATTGACGAATTTCCGTAAGAGTCGTCGGGGCTTGCCATTTCTCGATCGCTTCAATCTTAGCCGGATCCACATGGATCCCTTCTTGGTTGACCACATGACCAAGGAAATGTACTTCCCAGAGCCAGAATTCACACTTAGAGAATTTGGCGTACAGTTTCTGTTCTCGGAGGAGTTCTAAGATGAGTTTCAAGTGTTTCGCGTGATCCTCCTTGTTTCTCGAGTAGATAAGAATGTCATCAATGAACACGATCACGAATTTGTCCAGGTAAGGTCTACACACCCGGTTCATTAAGTCCATGAACACTGCTGGTGCGTTGGTTAGACCGAAAGGCATGACTAGGAATTCGTAATGACCGTAACGGGTACGAAAAGCGGTTTTTGGAATGTCGGTCTCACTGACACGAACCTGATGATAACCCGAACGGAGGTCGATTTTCGAGAAATAAGTTGCACCCTACAACTGGTCGAAAAGGTCATCGATCCTCGGGAGTGGGTATCGGTTCTTCACGGTCAGCTTGTTCAGTTCGCGGTAGTCGATGCACATACGAAAGGATCCGTCTTTCATTTTAACAAAGAGTATAGGGGCTCCCCAGGGGGACGAGCTAGGACGAATAAGACCATGATCCAAAAGTTCCTGAAGCTGTTTAGACAGCTCTTGCATTTCCGGTGGGGCTAGACGGTACGGTGTCCTAGCGACCGGGGCTGCACCAGGAATGAGGTCTATCCGGAATTCCACTTGTCGATGCGGGGGTAACCCATGCAGATCTTCGGGAAAGACTTCAGGGTGATCCTTGACTACTGGGATATCTTGAATACGGATCTCCTTGGGTTTACGTTCAACAATGTGAGCAAGAAACGTGTCACAGTCGTTCGCGAGGTACTTACGCATTTTGATGGACGACAAGAGACGGAGTGAACGTCCGGGTTTGTCTCCTTGAACAACTAAGGTTTCAGTGTCGGAAAGAGGAATGCGGATGAGTTTGTCAAAACAGACGATCTCGGTTCGGAAACGAGAGAGCCAGTCCATTCCGACGATGACATCAAAGCTTTTCAGCTCGATAGGGATTAAATCAATAGGGAAAGTTTTATCGGACAGACATATGGAACATCCTATGATTATATCCTTAGCTTCGTACTCCTGACCCGTAGCGTACTCTATGGTGAAGCTATCCTTAAGAACCTTAGATCCTAAGTTAATAAGGGGTCTAAATTCTAAGGACACAAAGCTTCTTTCGGCACCAGAATCGAACAAAACGGATGCATAATGGTTATTAACAGGAAACGTACCGTTCACCGCGTTCGGGTCCTGCCGAGCCTCTTCAGCTGTGAGTGCGAATGCACGTCCTCGACCTCGCCCGCCTTGGTTAGGTTGGGCGTTTCGGAGTCTTGGGCAAGCATTCCGGAGGTGCTGGTCACTTCCGCACTCGTAGCACACCGACTTTGGACCTGGAGCTGCCAGCTTGTCCGTGCAGTACTTAGCAAAGTCCCCTTCCTTCTGGCACCTCAGACACACGGGACAGTTACTGTGATGGTGGAAATTGCACTTATTTCACTTGGGGTTCGTCCCCGTGTATCGATTCCCAGCTGGTGGAGGTGGCGGTGGCGGTACTACGGCTGCTATGGCAAGGTTGCGGGTGGTCTTCTTCTTTTTGTTCCTATCGCTCCGCCTTGGAGTCTGGTCAGACTTCCTTTTCTCAGCCGACTCCTTTTTGGATGAGGTAGGAGTGGTGAGTAGGTTTCTTGTGAGGCGGTGAGCTAGGATGATGGCACTTTGAAGGGTCTGGGGTTCCTTGGTGAGAACCATTCCCCTGATTTCAGGAACAAGACCGGAGATGTACAGGTCAATCTTGCTCTCTTCGGGAGTCACTAGCCTTGGGACTAGTCGAGCCAACTCGTGGAATCGGGCAGTGTACCCTTCGATGTCGTTTCCGACCATCTCATGATCCCAGAGCTCGGCTTCGAGCTTTTTGATTTCCCCTTTGGGGCAGTACTCCTCAATCAGGAGATTCTTGAATTGTTCCCAGGTGAGAGCATTGGCGGTCTCACGTCCCCCATTGCGGACCACATTGTTCCACCAAGTCAGTGCTTTCCCGTGCAATACGCAGGAAGCGTATTGTACTTTCATAGCTTCAACACATCCACTGATGTGCAGCACCGACTCGATGCTCTCAAACCATGATACCAGGCCTACGGCACCAGTTGTGCCATGGAACTCCTTAGGCTTGCAGGCCATGAAGCTCTTATAAGTGCAGGTTGGTGGGTTCGGGGGTTGGTTCTGGTGATTGTTCTGTTGCTTTTGTTGCTGCTGCTGTTGCTGTTGTTGTTGCTGTTGCTGTTGCTGTTGTTGCTGGTGTTGATGTTCCTGTTGTTGCTGGTGGTGGTTGTTGACGTTAGCATTGATTCCCGCAGTGATCTGGGCGATCATGTTGGGCATCGCTGCGTGCAACTATTCGGCCACTTGCTCAGCAATGATTGCGGCGTTGGTACGGGGTGCCATGATTCTACAACAGACAACAGATTCAGTTTAGAAACGCACGATTAGAGTATGATAAGAACATGATTCAATAAACAAGTTAGCAACCACGCAAGAGTAAGGTAATAGAACAGATAGCACACGCACGACAAGGTTTCAGGAGATTCACACGATACGGATTCATACGTAAGAAAATGATTCAACACAGTACAAGATTCACAAGACAAAGTAATAATAGATAGTAATAAATGGAACTTCATTAATTAATATAAAGGTGGAGTACAAGGTTCAAATAGGAGAAGTACGGTACAATACATAAGGAAATAAAGAAAATGGCGCGAAGCTGTGTACATGGAAAATTACAACTCGGCCTACAGTACAATAATAAAAGAAATGAACTAATGGCGTCTCTCGAAGAACATCTTGGCAGCAATAACCGCCAACAAGGTCCCCATGACTAAGCAAACTCCTACCAAGCGTTGCACCGTACGAGCCGTGGCCTGAACCACAGAAAGGTGACGCAACGCTTGTTCCGACAACCTCTGCGGGGCGTCGGAGACCTCGCAAAGGAGCTGCCCTTGGTGCTGGGCTTCCTCTGAAAGTCCCCTAACCTCGTGATGGAGGTGCAGGAAGGCGGCAGGAGGGGGTAGCTATGGGGTAGGAGGCATCCTCTGCCTGGCTGCCTCAGCGTCTCTGGCACGCTGCATCTCTTCTCGCTCGAGTTGCCGCTCCCACGAGTAATGGTCTATCATCGAGGTGCGCGGAGCCTCGGGAGGCGGGTGCCCGAATGGGAAATGGGGTGGCGCAGGCCTGGACGGGTCGTCCTGCTGCGCTGCCATCCTATCGGGTAGCCGTCCCGGAAGGATTACCCGCTTGCGTGCCGTCGTGACGACACGTGGCCCACGGCGCTGTGGTGGCGCGGCAACGGGGGCCGGTGGAGGTGGTAAAACCGACCTCGGGCTTGACCCGATGCTGCTGGACACAACCATGGAGGTATCCTCCGTGGGGTCCGTGGTCTGGTGTCGGAGACTTTCCGAGGCGGTATGGCCCTCGGAAGGCTCATGTGACGACGCGGCTCTCGGCTGGGATCGGGACTGGGAACGCGAGGGGGATCGCGAGCGTGAGGACTGAGACATGACGGATCTGCGACGTAAAAAGTTTCGTAAGTACATGAACAAGATAATGCTAAAGGAAATAAGTAAGGAATGCAGGTAAGGGTCGATCACGTGAGGTTGGGAATAGTAAGACCGGGAATTTTTCGACTCAAAACCGTTTATCTTTAGAAATTACGTTTCGTCCTTGCATAAGTCATTTTGAACTAGGCAGGGGTGATCAGGCCATGCGTAGTTAAAAACAATCATGCAATCGCAAAATTAATTTTCTAAAGTTTTGAACCCATAATGATTTTCCGAAAAGCCTTGGTTATAGTTTGGTTTCAAAAACTTTTTGGAAATTTCTAAAACCGTTTTCACTACAACCTGTGCTCTGATACCAAGTCTGTCACACCCCGCTAAAGCGGAAACACGGAATGTGAGAGCTGGAATATCATTACACGGTCATAAGCAAATATAAACGATTCAAGTCATTTCAATAAAATAAAGTAGTTCAAGTTTCAACATTCAAAAACAACCAAGTAGTTCATGATTTAACTTAAAGTACAAATACAATGTCTCCAAAACAAATTCCCAAAATATAAAGGTCTTTTCCCAAACGTGCCTCACGTAACCATGATGACCCTTCCTTGTCGTGCACTGTCGCACCCCGCTAAAGCGGAAACACGGAATGTGAAGAGCAAAGAATCATTTCACGGGTCACAATAAAGTTTACGGTTCGAGTCATTAAGATTTAAATTGAAAAGTACAAATCGAAGGTACAACCAAGATTCAACGTAAGACCATAATACATAACAAAATGTTTTTAAAATAAAATTCCCAAATTAAGGTCTTCTTCCCAATGTACACTTCACATAAAAGACTTGACCCGCCTGAGCAATGCACTTCATAACTTACGTTTAGTTCCTGAAACATGAGATAAAGTGTCAACTACGAAAACGTAGTGAGTGAGTTACAGTTTATGACTTAGAGAAAAGTTCAATTGAAAACTTCATAATAGTCCAATGACGAATTCAAGATTTAAAAGTTCAAGAGTCGTTCGGGGTCAAAGAATTTCAAGACAATATCGAGTACTTAAAATTCAAGAATAACTTAATTAAATTCAAGTGCTTAAAGTTCAAGAATAGTTTAATTTCAAGACAACTTCAAGTACGTTTAAAATAAGTTTTAGTACGTTCAAAACAAGTTCAAGTACGACCAAAGTAAGTTCAAGTCAATTACAAAGTCAAATAGTGTAGCGAGCAAAAAAAAAAAAGTTGTAGTCATTACCTCAGCGGTGGATTAATCCACATGTGCAAGACAATAAGTAAGTATATGCGTAATATAGGCCTATGATCCTCGAGTTGTACCAACCACTAAGCTTAATATACGTAAGATTTAGTCTACACACTAATCCGATTCTAGTCAAGTACCTGCCCACTAGTCAAGTCTAAAGTCAGAGTCCGCGAGGACTTAGAAATATGTACCTTGGTCGCTACCCATTGGTAAGGAGTGACCGCTCCTAAGTATCGATACCCATAATATATGCTAACGGCTTGTGTTAATAGTGTGTATAGTCGTCCAAGAAAATTGTGGGACTTTTAGTCGTACCATTTTTAAAAGTCTTTTAGTCTGCACTTACGGCGTTATATTCTCACCTAGGGTTTAGCACCTAAATACAACCAAGCTATCAATGTCTACTCAAGTATCCAAAGAGGCAAACCTAGGGAGTCTAAGGTAAGCCAATCCGAACAGTTGATGTTGTTTACGCATATTAGTCCAAATAGTCGTCCAAAAATAGTCCCAAAGTCGTCCAAATAGTTCGTACCAAAAACAGTTCCTTTAGTTCAAAAGTTTTCATAAATAGAAAGTCGTTCAAATAGTCAAAAAGGTTCGCAAAAGTTTAACAAGTTCGTAAAAGTTTTAAATAATAAGTAGCCAATAAGGCAATAAAGCATTTTTACGCATAAAAGTCTCTAAGAATTTGTCCAAAATAGTTCCAGGATCCACAAGTCAAAATAGTTAAAATAGACCAAGGTCAAGATAGTTCAATAAGTTTCAAAGTCAAAATAGTTCAATAAGTACAAAAGTCAAACTAGTTCAAATAGTTCAAAAGTCAAAATAGTTTATAAGTGTAAAAGTCAAATTAGTCCGATAAGTACCAAAAGTCAAAATAGTCGTACAAATTCAATAAGTCAAAATAGTTTGATAAGCAATTTCACATAAATGCCATAGCCCAAAAACAATTTGATCTCATGTTTCCCCCAAAAAGCATATTTAAAGGTAAGAGTAAGGAGGGGTGTAACTCACGGTTTGCGAAGAGAATGAACTCGGAATCGGTCGGATAAGGGAGCCGGGAATCACGGAATGCCTAGGAATACCAAGATTGTCCAAAAGTTAATGTCTTATTAGGTCCTTTATATAAGATTAGGTAACTTTTGTTTATGATTATGTGTTGAAGTCAAATTGTCTCAAAATTGGTCCGAAGCGGTTAACGTTTATTTTTAGTTTGAAAGTTTAAATGTTAAAGTTATTAATATGATAAACATGTTTAGGTTACTGAAATGGTTTAGATTTTCTAATGAAATTTGGGCAGCGCTTCCGCGCCCAAAGTTCATATCCAAAACCTACAACCATTTCCGCTTCACAAAACATGCATATACACATAAAACTTCATAACAAGTCAAATAAGTCTAAAGAGTCCAATATAAGTCATTATTATTATTAGTTTTACTCATCTCAGTCTTAATAATAATATTTGCAAAAGTCCAGAATGTGCGTACAAGTTTAAAACGGACAAACGACGATTTTTCGGGAGAACAGCAGCTCGGTGCTGCGCACCTGGGCACAGGTGCTGCGCACCTAGCTGCTGTCTTTTTCCCATTTTGTGTTTTTCTTGTTAAAAACGTTTTGTGACTCAAAGATTTTGACATGCAACCAGTAGATAACTTATAAAACACCATTTTAATAGTTTCTAAACAACTTTCATCCACCAAAAACATAGATCTAAATATCATCTAAATAAAAATCGTTTTTGTAGAGAAAGTGATATAAATCTTCATAAAAACTCATTTTTATTGTCTAGATCTTACATGCAATTAGTAAAAACAGTAATTAAAGATAGGAGAAAGGTTTCTACCGAAGGAAATTGAATGGACGATGTTTTTGGTCGGATTTGTGCTTCAAAAATCTTTGCAAACTTGGTCCTTTTCGAAATAAACGACACCCCCTTGCTTCTCTAGACGATTTGGACGATTTGTATGGATAAATAATGGATTTCTATGGTGGAAAGTCTTTGGAAATGGAGGTGTTTTTGGTTATGTTCTTGAGGGGAGTAGAGAGAATGCAAGTGTGTGTGTGTTTTTGGTTTATGAAAATGATTAATCAAAATGAATAAAAGAAAAAGATAGTGTATGGCTTTGGTACTGACTAAACTCAGTAATTATGGCCTGCCAATCGAGATTGATTGGTTGAAAGTTTATAAAAACGAGACAAGGACTAAAAATGTAACATTTTTGAAATCTGGCGTGAGGTGCTGCGCACCTATACCATAGGTGCTGCGCACCGGGCCTTTTTCAGCATTTTTCTGATTTTTCGTTTTTACGTTATTGCTTCGTTGGACCTCTTTGTTAATTGAAAGTTCTTAATTATGATTAGTTATGAACTTAAGGAAGTTCAATATGTGTTTTCTTGGTATTAGGACTTTTAAAATTGATTCCGGAAGTTATTCCGACACTAGTTCCGACAAGGTACAGACTCGACAATTACGAACTAGAACAAAGCGAACGTGATAAAAGAGTAGCTAATGATTCGAACCGATGAAGTAGCTGAACAAGTACCTAGATTTTTTACGGTTGTCACATGCACTCCGTACACTTACATTAATTTCCTGAAACATAAGATAAAGTGTCAACTACATAAAGTAGTGAGTGAGTTACAGTTTAGAGTTTCGAGAAAAGTTTCCAAAAATAGAAAGTACACGAAAATAGTGACGTTATAAGTAAAAGGAACGGAACAACGTTAGAACATATATGTGAATAGTAAAAGGTTTATACACACGCAAGTAAAACAAATAAAACTCGTATAAGTAAAGTTGTAGAGAAATCCAAGCGCTAAAGAGGTATATGCGTAGAGAGTATGTGTTTAACTGAATAGTAACTCGTATCAATCACTTGGCATAATATAAATAGTAAGTATACACTAAACCGATTGTGTGGTCCTGAACTAGCCCAAAAATGTTTGTGAAGTTTCCAATTGAACTTAGTAATATGTACTTGGGTCGCTAACCCTGAGTAAGGAGTGACCGCTCCTAAGTATCGATACCCATATGACTAACGGCTATTGCTAATAGTGTATAAAGTTTCCTGAACCAAAAACGGGCAATTGAACAAAGTTTCCAAAGTTTCTTACGGGTTTATATTTTCATCAAGGATTGGTCGCTAACAAGTATCCTAAATTTAGTTAACCCGCTAAGGAATCCACACATATACGCATAATAGTTCACAAGTTTCCAAGTTTCCCAAAGTTCAAAGTTTCACAAGAGTTTCAATAAAGTTTCGTACAAGTTTCCAAAGTTTACGAGTTTCACAAGTTTAAAATGTATCAAGTTTCCAAAGTTTCGCACAAGTTTCCAAAAGTTTCAATAAAGTATCAAATGTACCAAGTTTCCAATAGTTTCAAATAATTCGCAAATAGTGTCAAAGTTACAAAGCATGTATCTTATGTTTCCCCCAAATAATGTTTAAAAGTACAAAAGTAAAACAAAGTGGGGTTGTAACTCACGGTTTGCGGAGATAGAGAACTCGGGAATCGGTCGGAAAGGAGCCGGGAATCACGGAATGCCTAAGGATACCAAGATTGTCCAAAGGTTATTATCTCATTAGGTTACTTTATATAATGGATTAGGTAACTTTTGTTTAGAATTAAGTGTTAAGGTCAATATTGTTCCAAAATTGGTCTGAAGCGGTTAACGTTATTTTTAGTCCGAATAGTTCAAAGTTAAAGTTAATATTATGATAGACATGTTTAGGTTACTGAAATGGTTTAAGTTTTCTAACGAAATTTGGGCAGCGCTTCCGCGCCCAAATTTCATGTCCAAAACCTAAAGTCATTTCCGCTCACAAAACACATAATAACACATAATAACTTAATAAACAAGTCCATTTAGTCCAAAGAGTCCAATACAAGTCACCATTGTTATTATTTAAGTCATCTCAGTTCCGTAATATCATTCACCAAAAATCCAGAACGCGTACTTAAGTTTTAAACGGCCAAAACGGCGATTTTCGGGAAAGTCAGCAGCCCGGTGCGGGGCACCTACCAGGGGGTGTTGCGCACCTCCTTGCTGTTCTTTCCCGTTTTGTGTTTTTCTTGTCAAAAACGTTTTGTTACTCAAAGATTTCGACATGCAATCGGTAGATACTTCATAATATGGTATTTTTACAGTTTCTAAACAACTTTTAACCACAAATACATAGATCTAAATATTATTTAGTTAAAAATCGTTATTGTATAAAAAGAGTTATAAATCTTTATAAAAACTCATTTTTATGGTTTAGATCTTACATGCAATTAGTAAAAACAGTAAATAAAGGTAGGAGAAAGATTTCTACCGGATGAAAATGAATGGATGATGTTTTAGACGGATTTAGAGCCCCCAAATCGGTAGAAAAAGCTTGAAACCGAAATAGACTTGCACCTTCTTGCTTGTTTTGATGTTTAAACGTTTTTGATGGTGGATTTATGTAGATTTAGTGGCTGTATTTCCTGGATTTGATGGTGGTTTTAGAGAGATTTTTGAGAGAGAATGGTACTATGTGTTTTTGTGTATGTGTGTTTCAGATTAAAGAAAATGAAAATGAAAAGGAAATAGGGAAATGATGTTAGGGGGGGGGGGGGGGGGGGGGGTTGGGAGACTGAAAATGCAGTGATGGCAAGTCCAATCTCGAGTGGGATTGGTTTTAAGTTTGTGTAAAAACGAGGCAGGGACTAAAAGTGTAAATGTTTTGAAATCTGGCAACAGGTGTTGCGCACCATGCACTAGGTGCTGCGCACCGTGCCTAAAATCAGATTTTATCTGATTTTTGTTTTTACGTTATTGCTTCGTTGGACCTTTTTGTTAATTGAAAGTTCTTAATTATGATACGTTATGAACTTAGGAAAGTTCATTAGGTGTTTTCTTGGTATTAGGACTTATATAATTGATTCCGGGAGTTATTCCGACACTGGTTCCGACAAAATAAAGACACAACATGTACGAGCTAGAGAATTATGAACACTACAAAAAGAGTAACTGGAGATTCGAACCGATAAGTTAACTGAGAATCACCTGAATTTTAGACGGTTGTCACAGTAATTCCTTATTTAGATAGATGCAGTTTCCCAGTTTATCTAGGTTAGCCTCAAGGTCTATAAATATAGATCCTTGTATTGATAAAAACACATTGTATTGATTTTCATAATTAATCAATTGAGGCTTATAATTCGGCAATATTATTGTTCATCTTGTTTATTCATTATACAATATTATTTGTTTGAATCAACTTGTAAATATCAAAGTTCTCATATCCGCTGCTGAACTTCTTTGATAGATCACGATCTAACAATCAAGGTTTAGGTTTATATAAAGTTATTTGATCCTGACAAGTGGTAACAGGTTTACAAGTCTCATACAGAAAAAGCCAAATCTAAAACATGTATGACGTTCTTGTCAACAAGGTGCCAGTTCTCAACAGTAATGAGTTTGATTTATGGAAGCTACGCATCAAACAACATATTTTGCTATAAGATTTTACAGTTTGGGATGTGATCATTAATGGCAACAAACCAGTTGAAAATCTTGCAGCCGATGGTCAACCTGGACAAGTTATTCGTCCTTTAACTGACAATGAAAGAAGAGAGAAGCAAACTGAAATCAAAGCTTTGAGTCTTCTTCTCATTGCAATTCCAAACGAGTACCAATCTCAATTTGAAGGGTACACAAATGCTAAAACTCTATGGGAAGCCTTGGAGAAAAGGTTTGGTGGAACAAAGAACACGAAAAAGAACAATAAGGCTCTACTCAAACAAGAGTATGAGAATTTCAAGGCTCTAAAAGAAGAACGAATGACACAAACATTCGATAGGTACAAGAAACTCACAGGAGAACTTGCAACTGTTGGAGTTAGAATGGACAAAGATGACATCAACCGTAAATTCATTAGATCTCTTGGTGAAGAATGGGTAATCTATTCAGTCTCTTACAGACAGGGAGATGTACTAGAGGAGATGGAACTTGATGATCTTTACAACGATCTTCGAGTGTTTGAAGCAGAAGTGGAAGCAAAGAAGCCAAGCATCAGCAATACTAACAATTTTTATACTGCATTGATCACTTCCTCTGCCAGAACATCTCAACAGGAAGATGGAGAAGAATTGACTTTTGAAGCTTTCATCTCTCAAAGTTCATGTCTTACCAATGATGATTTGAAGCAGATTCATCAAGATGATTGGGATGAGATAGATCTTAAGTGGCAGATGGCCATGCTATCTCTAAGAGCAAGAAGATTTGTTCAGCGTACTGGGAGAAGATTCAATCCCAGAACCAATGATCGTGTTACCTTTGACAAAAGCGTGGTAAATTGCTATGAAAGTGGAGAGCCACGACACTTTTCCAGGGAATGCAAGAATAAGACCAATGGTAATAGTACAAGGAACACACAAGACAATACATCCACACATCAAGGTTTAGGTTTATATAAAGTTATTTGATCCTGACAAATATTTAAATCAAAATTCTAACTACTTTTATGGAAAACTACAATATATAAAAAGACTAAATTATGGTTTATTATCAAGCTAAGTCAACAACATTTTTATTAAAAACATAAATAACTTAATTTATTTATGTTCTAACTAACTCATTAAATATGATTTAAACCAGATTTAATTAGGTATATATAAATAGATTAAGTTAATTACATTCTTAAATTTCATTATCAGGTTTATAGTGTCTAAATTATAATCCGTTTCCAAACAACCACATATCCAAACACCCAATCACATAAAAGAAAAATTTATATTTTTTTATTTTTCTAAGGAGCATAACAACAAGCGGAGACACTGTTATATGGTATATCAAATTAATTACTTTTAATTCCTTTCTTTTTTTTACTAGAATACTTTGAATTTCTTTTCTTTTTTTTTACTAGAATAGTTTTTTTTTTTTTACTTTTGACACTATTAAGTTTAGGGTTTTAAGTGTGGTTTGTATATAAATGGGTCTAAATTGCTTAGTATTTATCTTTTATTTGTTTTTTGGGCGTTTTGTATTCCCCTGTTTGTAATGTCCTCACTAATATTTGAGTTTTTAAATTACTAATTACTTTAATTTAGTTTTTGATATTTTTAATATTTTATTGTATATATAGGTTCTAGATTAGTTTCGTATAAGTTATAATTATATAGATATTAGATTTTTACATTTTTATTTATGTTATTATATCATAATTCTTTTAATAATCTCGCTTTTTTATTACACTTACAACTACGTTTGGATGTTTTATGCAAAAAGATGTCATTTTCTAGAAGAAAATAACACAAATGAGTACGTTAAACTTCCTACATGGACATCATACTTTCCCACTAATGAGATATGATATTCAACTTATTCATATAAATGTTTCTTTTTTTTCTAATATTATAAACCAAATTTATATCGTGTACGTTAAAATAAATAAATTCAATTTTAGGTGTTTACGTCTCGTGAAGAATTGATGACTTGGGAGCAAAACAGGGCACGTTCTCATGGTTTTGTCCTTGTCACGCAAAGATCGAAGAAATACACAAACGGTTTTGTGTATAAAGTCACACTTATGTGTGATCGTGGTGGTGAATATAAAGTTGTGGATAGAAGTAAATTTAGTGCTACCAAAAAGTGCAAGTGTAATTTTCATTTAGTAGGAAATTATTCAATAGACCATGATAATTGGATGATAAGAGTGAAATGTGATAAACACAAGGTTCTAAATAGCGTGAGGCGTGGCTTAGCGGCACAGCCACACCTCAAGCCTTACATGCTATAGCGAGGCTACGGCGTTTGTTAAGGCGTGATATATAGCGGCAATATTTATAGCATATTTCATATATATAGCGAGTTAGCGAGTTTACATATATTTGTGTGTGAGTGTGACTGTGTGAGACAGATTGGGTTTCACTTATTTATCTATTTTTTTTAGTTTATATGAGTGGTCCATTTGATATAAGTCCAAATAGGTGAATTGAAAAAGCCCAAATCTGAAATAACAATAAACGCTTCAAGAAAAGGCGCAACGCCACACGCAATAGTGCGCCTTACATCACGCTACGCTTTAAGACAACGCTATGGACTTATTCGTGACGGCGAGGACACGCCTGGCGCCTTAGCGCCGCTATAACGCGCTATTTAGAACCATGGATAAACATAATCATCCACCCGCACAACATATGGAGGGACATCCTTTTGCAAAACGATTGTTTGAAGATAAATTTTTTATGGTGAAAGAATTGACATTGAAGAACGTGAAGTCACAAAATATTTTGTTGACATTTTTAAAGAGTAGAATGAGAATAATGTTTCAACAAGTAACACCATATACTATGCACGTCAAAAATTACACATGATCGGAAAATTAGGAAAAACTCCTATGCAAGTTCTAATGACTCTTCTACATATTAATAATTTTGTTTATGAGTTTTCAACAAATGAGTCAAATGAATTGAAGAACTTGTTCTTTGTGCACCCAACATCGTTTGAGATATGGCGTGCATTCCCATACGTTTTGATTATAGACGCCACATACAAAACGAACAAGTATAATATGCCTTTTGTTCAGATTGTCGGTGTAACTTCAACGAGCAAGACATTTTGTATAGCTTTTGCTTTTATGGATAAGGAAAATGAGGCAGATTATTCATGGGTGTTAAACCGTCTAAAGTTGACACTAGAAGAGTGTATGCATCCACGTGTTATAGTTAATGACAGAGAGTTGGCTCTAGTGAATGCATATGGACGAGTATTTCCTAATACTACTCGGTTACTTTATAGGGGAGAGAAGAGAGGGTGTATGGAATATGGACCCTTTATTATTATCTTTATCTCTTAAATATTTTAATAATATGTTTAAATTCATCCACTTGTTCATCTCAGTAGACATTTAGTTTACAAGTTAATCAATCACAAAGATCAAGGCCAAGTCAAAATTCTCTATCCCTATTAATTTCTTTGTCCATGAGTTAATAGTTTTATGTCCATCTCTTAGTTTATATTTATAAACTATAATAAATTCATTTATCGTATAAATACATAATCTTATGTTGTTTGAGTGTATTATAGGGAATACTATTAGATTTTAAAATATTATACGGTTTTAAATTACGTCATGTAGCAAGCTATATATAAAAATAAATTAAATAGGTACGCAATTACAACTAATTAGTTTTCAAATAAATTTATATTATATCTAATCTAATTTTATTTAACTATTTATAAAATAATTAGGCCTATAAAATTAATGTTGAAATTTAAGAGTGAATTCAATAAACTATCCTTTATATTGCATTTATGTGAATACCGTCAAATTTCTAGTGTTCTTTACGCTCTATGTCTCTCGTTTTACCTATTGTGTCTTTAAACTGAACTTTTATCGGAAACACACTCGTGTCGGAATCACAACCGGAATCAACTTATATAAGTCCTAATGCCAAGAAAACACCTAATGAACTTTCCTAAGTTCATAATGTAACATACTTTAAAACTTTAGTTTACGAAAAGGTCCAACGAAACAATTATACAAAAACAGCAAAAACACAAAATATATTGCAGAAATGGTCCTAGACGACGCACAGAGGCCATGTGCGCCATCCTGGAGGACAAATTCTGTAATGAATTTGAATTTCTTGCATGTCTCGATTCCAACAATTTTTCAACCAACCAAACTCGATTTTTGACAATAATTTACTGCATTTGGCAGTCCCTATTCACATCATTATTATTATCTTTAATTTTCTTTTTACTAATTCATTTTTACAAAAAAAAAACAAAACACACACATACATCTCTTCCCTCAACTTTCTCTCTAAAAACCTCTCAAGAGTTCTTCATTTCCAGAATATTTCACCATCAAAATCCATTTTCCATCCATACAAATCGTTTATAACATCAAGATAATCAAGACGAACCAAAAGATTTCGAAACGGACTAGTTTTGTAAAGATTTTTGGAGCTAAATCCGGCCAAAACATCATCCGAGCCTTTTTCCTCAGGTAGAAATCTCTCTTTTATCACTTATTACTGTTTTAAACTCTTGCATGTAAGATCTAAGACTTTAAATCAAGTTTTTACAAAGATTTATAACGTTTTATGTACAAAAACGATTTTTAACCGAAATGTTATTTAGATCTATGTTTATATGGATAAAAACGTTTTAGAAACTGTTAGAATAACATTTTATTAAGTCTAGACCAGTTGCATGTTGAAATCCGTGACAAAAATAATCGTTTTGATCGAAAAATCCCGAAAACGCGACCCGTGCGCCGTCCCAGTGACCAGGACGACGCAGCGGGGTTGAAATATGGCTCTGTGCGCCGTCCTAGAGGTCACAACGGCGCACAGGCCTGGACTTTTTCCCGATTTTTCGTTACTTGACGTTTTTGAATATGTTGACCTGCTGACTTTTTGAGAAATAGCATTTTGGGACTGAATATGTAAAAGTAATAATATTTGGGACATGTATGAACTTTTGGAACTTAAAGGGACTTGTTTGGATTTAATATAGTGTAGTATGTATTTTTGTGAGCGGAATTGGTAGGTACATTTTTGGATATGAAATTTGGGAGCGGAAGCGCTGCCCAAATTTCCTTAGAAAAATGTAAACCACTTCAGCGAGCAAAAACACTTATGACCTAACAATAATGAACGTTAAAAATTGGACTTTTGGACAAAAACGTAACTTTCACCGTTTGGGACTATTTTGATTAAACTTAACCTTGACACTTAAAGTTCAATTAAAAAACTTATTACATTATATTAAGAACAATAACATAATAAGTTAATGATAATTGGACTATCTTGGTATTATTAGGCGACCCGTGATTCCCGACTTCCGCTCCGACCGATTTCCGAGCTCCTTGTCTTCGCAAACCGTGAGTTACACCCCTCCTTCCTCTTACACTTTAAGTACTCATTTTGGGGGAAACATGAGATCAAATCCTTTTGTGAACAATATCTTTATGTGAAACTGTTTTACGTGCTTTATCCTATGTACAACGTATTGTGATCTTATTTTGGAAACTTTTGAACTAATTGAGCTACCTTTCTATTTTTGGAAACTTTTGAACAAATTGAGCTACCTTTCTATTTTTTAAACTTTTGAACTAATTGAGCTACCTTTCTATTTTTGGAAACTTTTAAACTAATTGAGCTACATTTCTATTTTTGGAGACTTTTGAACTAATTGAGCTACTTTTTCTATTTTTGGAAACTTTCGAACTAATTGAGCTACCTTTCTATTTCTGGAAACTTTCGAAGTAATTGAGCTACCTTTCTATTTTTGGAAACTTATTGAACTTGCAACTCTTTGAACTCTTGGAACTTTGAGAACTTTTGAACTATTTAAGAAATTTGCAACTAATATGCGTAAACAACATCATTTATTCGGATTGGCATGCTTTAGACTCCCTAGGTTTGCCTCTTTGGATATTTGATTGGACAATGATAGCTTGATTGTATTTTGGAGCAAAACCCTAGGTGAGGATATAAACGCCGTAAGTACAGACAAACAAATTTTTAGAACAAAACGAACTAAATGCCCCGCAACTTTTTCTTGGAACTGGACTCTACACACTATTAACAATGGCCGTTAGCAAATATGGGTATCGATACTTAGGAGCGGTCACTCCTTACTTTAGGGTAGCAACCTGGGTACATATTGCTAAGTTCTCGCGAACTCGAACTCTAGACTGGAACTAGGGGCTGGAACTTGACCAGAATCGGATTAGTGAGCAAAACTAAATCTTACGATATATTAGGCTTAGTGGTTGGTACAACACGAGGATCATAGGTCTTTATTATTTACGTATATACTTACTTTCTGTCTTACACATGTGAATTAAACCACCGCTGAGGTAATGACTACTCTTTTTACCGCTTGATACGCGACTTGAACTTATTTGAACTTGAACTTATTTGAACTTGAACTTATTGAAGTGGAACTTATCTTGAACTTTGAATTATTCTTGAATTTTAAGCACTTAAACTTATTTTGAACTTCTCTGACCTTGAACGAATTTTGAACTTTTATGAATTTTGAACTTGTCTCGAACTCTTACGAACTCTGAATTCTTGATTTGAACTATTACGACAGTATATAAACTATCTTAGGCGACCGCTCATTCGCTTACTCCTTTTGGAAACTATGTACTTATATATATATATATATATATACTTGTCGAACTTTTATCTGAAACCTTTTGTCAACTTATAAACTGTAACTCACTCACTACGTTTTCGTAGTTGACACTTTATCTCATGTTTCATGAACTAAGCGTAAGTTATGAAGTGCATTGCTCAGGCGGGTCAAGTCTTTTATGTGAAGTGTACCTCGGGAAGAAGACCTTATTTTGGGAATTTTTATTTAAAATCATTTTATTATGTATTATGGTCTTAACTTTGAATCTTGGTTGTAACTTTTACTTTTGTACTTTCCAACTTAAATCTTAATGACTTGAACCGTTGATTTTAGTGTAACCCGTGAAATGATTCTTTGCTCTTCACATTCCGTGTTTCCGCTTTAGCGGGGTGTGACAGACTTGGTATCAGAGCACGGGTTATAGTGAAAACGGTTTTAAAAATTTTCAAAAAGTTTTCGAAACCAAAACTATAACCAAGGCTTTTCAGAAAATTCATTTTGGGTTCAAACTTTAGAACATTATTTTCCGCAATTGCATGATTATCTTTTTCAACTATGCGTGACTTGATCAACAATGCATAGTTCAAAATGAATTATGCAAGGAAGGAAAGTAAATGGCTATCGTTAACGGTTTTGAGTCGAAAAATCCCGGTCTTGTCAATTCCCGACACTCACATAATTGACCCGTGCATGCATTTTACTTACGATTTTCCTATTCGTAGTTTACCCCGTACTTATGTAACTCTCTATTCGCAGATACGCCATGTCTCAGTCGTCGCGCTCCCGATCTCAGACTCGATCGCTCCCACGAGCCGCCTCCCCCTCGCACGAACCCTCTGAGGGCCACAAAGCTTCATAAAGTCAGCGTCACCAGAAGACTGACCCAACGGAAGACACATCCCGGACCATCAGCAGCAGTAATGGGTCCAGCCCAAGGACGGTACTTCCACCTCCTAGGCTGGGGCCCGTTGCAGCACTACCCCAGCCCCGAGGACCCAACGCTAGAGCACCTATGCATCAGCAGTCGGGCTCGTTCCGTCCCGCACCTCCCCAGTCTTTCTTGGATCCCTACGATCCCGCCCTGCGTACTCCAATATCGGAACGCTACGCGTGGGGTCGTCAGTTCATCGAGGAAAGACGACGTGCCCAGGAGGCCGGACCCTCCCGACCCATGATGCCACCTACTCACCAGCCTCTTCCACCGGATGCGTTCCTCAACCTGCACCGTCAGGTCCGGGGGCTCGCGGAGGAAGCCCAGGAGCAGGGTCTCCTTCTCTTTGAAGTCTCCGACGCTGCCAATGAGTTGGCACAGCAGTCCCGGCGGATCATCGCAACGGCTCAGGCCACCGCCCGGACAGTGCAGTGCCTCACCAGAGCCTGCTTGGTCATGGGAGCGCTTATCGTAGCCATTGCAGCCATGATGTTCTTTGAAGAGCGTTATTAGGCATACCTTCTTTTATTTGTATTGTACCGGCTTAGTCGTAATTTTCCATTGTACACGACTTAACCATTATCTATTACTTCTCTATGTATGGTACTTGTATTTCTTTCAGTATTTTGTTCTATGTACTAAAACCTTCTATTATTAATGAAAATTTCTATCTTCTATTTAATTACACTTGTCTTATCGCGTAAATCTTTTACTATTGTTAACATTATTACAAATTCTTGAATCATCATCGTGCGTATACTATTACCTTTCTTGTACACTCTTTTATTACTATCGTTATCATACTTGTACTAATTGTCCACTCTCATTATCCTCGTGTACTCGATAATTGTTAACTCTTGAGTTGAATTCCTGTGGTAAATCCCAATTTGTACGTTCTAAACTTGTTTCTTCTTTCCTTTGAAGAACCATGCCTCCCAAGAGAAGTCGCGCGGATCGCATAGCCGAACATATCGTTGTGCAATTCCAAGCGGTACTCCCAAGCGTGATCGCCCAGATCGTCGCTGGAATCAACCAAGGGATCTTTGGAATCAACGAACCCCTTCTCCCTCTTGTACCAACTAGGCAGGACGAGGACGAGGATTTTGGAACCAACTGCCTACCTCCCCCTCCAGCCCTCTTCCAGCGAAGAGAGAGTAAGAGAAGGAAGATTCACCACCCACCCTCATGGACTAGCATCAACCAGGAATCCACCACCGTAACCCGAGCCTACTCTAGACCGCACCCCCAGTGCAACAGGTGCCACTTCTAGCATGCCCGAAGATGCCCGGTATGCATACTTTGCAACGCAGTAGGGCATTACCCCTGGTGTTGTCCAGAAAATGTAAACAGAAAACTGCTATGCCTCGAATGTGGAAGCGACCAGCACCTTCGTGGGGATTGCCTCTTAGAGCATACCACGGAAACTCTTAGTGCTCTCGCACTCACGGCCAAGGAAACCCATCAGGACACCGATGCAGTTACCGGTACGTCCTCTGTCAAACGATAATTTTCTTCCGTACTATTTGATCCAAGAACTGAAAGGACCCTTGCCTCCTCAGAAATTTGACCCCTCATCAACTTAGGACCTAAAGCTTTGCGGATAGCTTTCCATCGAATATGCCAATGTCCAATGGTCGAAGCTACGAATACAAACTTAGGATATCCGATACTACATTGGCCCAAAACCTTTTCCCATCAACCTAATCCCTATCGAACCATCAAGCTTTGGCGCTATCGTTGGGATGGACCGGTCACCCCATTTTGAGCCAAGATCGTCCGTTCCGACAAACTCACCCGTATCCCTACCCATGAAGTGAAACTCCCGTCGTTCAGGTGGACAAACCTGAATGAAAACTTCGCAGCGTGTATCCCTTGATGATGCGCCAGTATCTCGAGAAGGACTACGACACACCCTCCGCTCACAACGTCGAACGTAAATCTAAGGAAAGTCGAGTCCAAGACATTCCCGTAGTCAAGGACCATCCAAAGCCTTCCTGAAAATTGCCCGGACTACCGCCGAATCGACAAGTGAAAATTTCAAATAAACCTCGTTCCTGACGCAGCACCAATAGCCGAGGCCCCTACCATCTAGCACCACCCGAGATGCTAAGGCGGTCAAAGCCGCTGTAGAAACTTCCAGACCCTAGTACTATTTATTCAGGTCCATTTCTATGGGAAGCCCCAAATCTTCCCTATCAAAAGAAAGACGGACTCTCCCGTTTGTACACTGATCGTCATAAACGTATCAAGCCAACCGTCAAGAACCGATAACCATCCCCGAGGATCGACAAACTATCCGAGTAGTTGCAGGATGCAGCTTACCTCTCAAAAGTCGACCCCCGCCCGGGTTATCACCAGGTTCGCGACATTATGACCAACGCTACCGAAAACCGCATTCCCCAAACTCGATGCAAGCAATCCAAGCCTTCCCCTCTGTCAGTAGGCCTAACCAATACACTTCCGATATTCATGGACTTAATAAACAAGTGTGTAAGCCGTACTTAGACGATTAATTGCCACACTCATTGTCAACACGCTCACCTGTTCAAGGAAGATCCTGTGAACATCCCAAGCTCACTCTAGAACTCTCCCGAGACCAGGAGTTGTACGCCAAATTCCCAAAGTGCAAATTCTGACCCCGAGAAAATAATATTTCCCCGATTCCATAGCCAACCATGAAGGAACTCGAACTCAGGCTAAACGTAACCCATTACGCCAAAGTTCAAGCATGAGTTCGGAGGTCCGAAGGTATTCGTAAACTCGCTTCCCTTTCGTCGAAGCTCACCTATGTCAACGGCTTCCATGACAGCACTAAGCGCGCACCCTTCAATTTCTATATGGACACAAGTGTCGAACACCGCCCTATTGGCCAGAAGCTGACGTTCGACAACTTGTAAGGTCCTACGTCTACCTCCACCCGTGGAAAACTGGAAGCATTCCGTACCCAGCCAAGGAGCTGCGTAACCAACTAGAAGAAAAACCCTCGACTCCCAGGATGGCAATAGAGTACTTTCCAAGATATCGCCGAGAAAGAGGATAGCCTGCTTCTGGAAACGCGGCAAACTGAGCCCGAAGTACACCGGTCCAATCTAAGTCTTAGAACATATCGATCCAATTACTCGCTGCCTTTAACTCCCCCAAATCTTCTTCTAACATTCTTATGTGTCCCATCCTCACACTCGAAAGCGTTCATCGGATAAGACCAACGTCACCCCTAAGTTCATAATGTAACATACTTTAAAACTTTAGTTTACGAAAAGGTCCAACGAAACAATTATACAAAAACAGCAAAAACACAAAATATATTGCAGAAATGGTCCTGGACGACGCACAGAGGCCACGTGCGCCATCCTGGAGGACGAATTCTGTAATGAATTTGAATTTCTTGCATGTCTCGATTCCAACAATTTTTCAATCAACCAAACTCGATTTTTGACAATAATTTACTGCATTTGGCAGTCCCTATTCACATCATTATTATTATCTTTAATTTTCTTTTTACTAATTCATTTTTACAAAAAAAAAAAAAAAAACACACATACATCTCTTCCCTCAACTTTCTCTCTAAAAACCTCTCAAGAGTTCTTCATTTCCAGAATATTTCACCATCAAAATCCATTTTCCATCCATACAAATCGTTTATAACATCAAGATAATCAAGACGAACCAAAAGATTTCGAAAAAGGACTAGTTTTGTAAAGATTTTTGGAGCTAAATCCGGCCAAAACATCATCCGAGCCTTTTTCCTCTGGTAGAAATCTCTCTTTAATCACTTATTACTGTTTTAAACTCTTGCATGTAAGATCTAAGACTTTAAATCAAGGTTTTACAAAGATTTATAACGTTTTATGTACAAAAACGATTTTTAACCGAAATGTTATTTAGATCTATGTTTATATGGATAAAAACGTTTTAGAAACTGTTAGAATAAAATTTTATTAAGTCTAGACCAGTTGCATGTTGAAATCCGTGACTAAAATAATCGTTTTGATCGAAAAATCCCGAAAACGCGACCCGTGCGCCGTCCTAGTGACCAGGACGACGCAGCGGGGTTGAAATATGGCTATGTGCGCCGTCCTAGAGGTCACAACAGCGCACAGGCCTAGACTTTTTCCCGATTTTTCGTTACTTGACATTTTTGAATATGTTGACCCGCTGACTTTTTGAGAAATAGCATTTTGGTACTGAATATGTAAAAGTAATAATATTTGGGACATGTATGAACTTTTGGAACTTAAAGGGACTTGTTTGGATATAATATAGTGTTGTATGTATTTTTGTGAGCGGAATTGGTAGGTACATTTTTGGATATGAAATTTGGGCGCGGAAACGCTGTCAAAATTTCCTTAGAAAAATGTAAACCACTTCAGCGAGCAAAAACACTTATGACCTAACAATAATGAACGTTAAAAATTGGACTTTTGGACAAAAACGTAACTTTCACCGTTTGGGACTATTTTGATTAAACTTAACCTTGACACTTAAAGTTCAATTAAAAAACTTATTACATTATATTAAGAACAATAACATAATAAGTTAATGATAATTGGACTATCTTGGTATTATTAGGCGACCCGTGATTCCCGACTTCCGCTCCGACCGATTTCCGAGCTCCTTGTCTTCGCAAATCGTGAGTTACACCCCTCCTTCCTCTTACACTTTAAGTACTCTTTTTGGGGGAAACATGAGATCAAATCCTTTTGTGAACAATATCTTTATGTGAAACTGTTTTACGTGCTTTATCCTATGTACAACGTATTGTGATCTTATTTTGGAAACTTTTGAACTAATTGAGCTACCTTTCTATTTTTGGAAACTTTTGAACTAATTGAGCTACCTTTCTATTTTGGAAACTTTTGAACTAATTGAGCTACCTTTCTATTTTTGGAAACTTTTGAACTAATTGAGCTACATTTCTATTTTTGGAAACTTTCGAACTAATTGAGCTACCCTTTCTATTTTTGGAAACTTTCGAACTAATTGAGCTACCTTTCTATTTTTGGAAACTTTCGAACTAATTGAGCTACCTTTCTATTTTTGGAAACTTATTGAACTTGCAACTCTTTGAACTCTTGGAACTTTGAGAACTTTTGAACTATTTAAGAACTTTGCAACTAATATGCGTAAACAACATCATTTATTTGGATTGGCATGCTTTAGACTCCCTAGGTTTGCCTCTTTGGATATTTGATTGGACAATGATAGATTGATTGTATTTTGGAGCAAAACCCTAGGTGAGGATATAAACGCCGTAAGTACAGACAAACAAATTTTTAGAACATAACGAATTAAATGCCCCGCAACTTTTTCTTGGAACTGGACTCTAACACTATTAACAATAGCCGTTAGCAAATATGGGTATCGATACTTAGGAGCGGTCACTCCTTATTTTAGGGTAGCAACCTGGGTACATATTGCTAAGTTCTCGCGAACTCGAACTCTAGACTGGAACTAGGGGCTGGAACTTGACCAGAATCGGATTAGTGTGCAAAACTAAATCTTACGATATATTAAGCTTAGTGGTTGGTACAACTCGAGGATCATAGGTCTTTATTATTTACGCAAATACTTACTTTCTGTCTTACACATGTGAATTAAACCACCGCTGAGGTAATGACTACTCTTTTTACCGCTTGATACGCGACTTGAACTTATTTGAACTTGAACTTATTTGAACTTGAACTTATTGAACTGGAACTTATCTTGAACTTTGAATTATTCTTGAATTTTAAGCACTTAAACTTATTTTGAACTTCTCTGACCTTGAACGAATTTTGAACTTTTATGAATTTTGAACTTGTCTCGAACTCTTACGAACTCTGAATTCTTGATTTGAACTATTACGACAGTATATAAACTATCTTAGGCGACCGCTCATTGGCTTACTCCTTTTGGAAACTTTGTATATATATATATATATATATATATATATATATATATATATATATATATATATATATATATATATATATATATATATACTTGTCGAACTTTTATCTGAAACCTTTTGTCAACTTATAAACTGTAACTCACTCACTACGTTTTCGTAGTTGACACTTTATCTCATGTTTCAGGAACTAAGCGTAAGTTATTAAGTGCATTGCTCAGGCGGGTCAAGTCTTTTATGTGAAGTGTACCTCGGGAAGAAGACCTTATTTTGGGAATTTTTATTTAAAAACATTTTATTATGTATTATGGTCTTAACTTTGAATCTTGGTTGTAACTTTGACTTTTGTACTTTCCAACTTAAATCTTAATGACTTGAACCGTTGATTTTAGTGTAACCCGTGAAATGATTCTTTGTTATTCACATTCCGTGTTTCCGCTTTAGCGGGATGTGACAATTTAACACATTTAGATATTTTAATTCATATTTTCTTTTTATCACATTTAGATATTTCAATTCAAATAAGTTTAATTTGTTTGATTAGTTCCTCTACCCTTTAAATGATTTTTCTAATTTGTAGCAAGTGTTTAAAGACATCAACTTCTACTTCAAAAGACTTACCTTTTCAATATGCATGACCATTATGTTTGTCATGTTAAGTTGAAAGATGAGAACTCGAGACAAATAAAAAATTTGAACTGAGACGTCATTCGTATCGTATCAATTTTGTTACCATTTATAATACAACGTTAATCATATAAGGCTAAACCTACTACGTTATAGAGATACTTAGACTTTTATATCTTTATGCTATGACACTTAGGAGGTGGAGCATTATTCTCCCGATTGTGTCTACCCGACATAATTATCGCTGATTCGTGAGTTATTCGATGGCCTTTTTACCGCTTTATTTTCAGGCATGATTTTTTTAAACTTAAATATATATTGATTATGCATGTGTAGATTATGATGCCTTTAGATTTAGTGTTGCTTTACTTATATGGCCTTAATGGTAGTATAAGGCCCTCGATTAAACACATGTTAACTCTAGTTGAGCCATCGGCGCGTATATATAGATCTATATGGGTTTTACAAACCCTCATCGCTTATATGAGATTTTGTCAGTGTACGGTCCCTATGAGTCGATGTTATGACCGCTTAATTTTTTCGTACTACCTTAGTTTGACACACTAAGGATGAGGGTTAATGTTGTCTTTATATGTAATGATCAAGTGTAGATGATTATCTAAGGTTTTGCATATATCGTACTTTGCTTATAATTCACGATATTTTTATTTTACTATTGGTTTTATATTTTTAACGGGTCAAAACTTTCAATTTATTATGTTTTTATAAAAATGCGAATAACCCACCAACTTTATGTTGACGTCGTATTTTTAACGTTTTTCAGGAGGTTGAGTTTTGCATCGATTTTGAGTTACTTTATTTGTCTTGGATTTGTGTGGACTTTCGAAGAGACTTAGCTAGAAGTAGTAAGTTTCTAATTAGGCCACGAACTTATTTTATGTTGTTTTATTTTCTATTGTTGTAACTCCTAAACTTCATTTAATGTAAACTTATTGTTGTAGTATTTATTCGATGTAATACTTGGTCTTCTGATACCTATTATACTGTACACCTCGGGTTTCCGTTTGAGCGGGGTGTGACAATTAGTTTTTTGTGTTTTATTAGCTTTTTGTGTTTTATTAGCTTTCTTTCCAAACTAGTTAATTAGGTTAAATATCTCTATTGTTTAATGATGCAGTTATCTTTAAGTTTAAGGTTTATTTTGTCGTGTCTTAATTTTACAAGGTTTCATACAAATTTGCATTTTATTAGCTTTCTTTCCAAGCTAGTTAATTAGGTTAAATATCTCTATTGTTTAAGGTTTATGCATATTTGATAAGAATTAAAAATAAAGCTTTGTTTTCAAAACAAACTTTTTGATAGTTTTATCAATTGTTTATTTAATCATTATACGGTATTCTTTAGAATCAACGAATAGTGATTGTTTGTGATTTATTTCGGTTATTCATTGTTGAATCAACGGAGTTTATCTAGTATTTTATTTATCCTTCCACCGCGCTATATCGTGGTGGCCAGGGTCGGCCCATACACTGGCCTAGGCCCAGGGCAGCAGAGTTATTGGGGCATCATCAAATAATCTGAGCGGGCATAAGGAAACCAAACGACGCGCCAATTGAAAAGGTGAGAAACCAAATCGTTTGCCATCCATCGAACATCGCCATCCAATCTGCAGCTCCAGTGCTCCGCTGGCCGCTGGCCGCTGCCATCCATCGCCATCCAAGAATCTGCTCCAGTGCTCCGCTGCCATCCATCGCCATCCAAGAATCTGCTCCAGTGCTCCGCTGCCATCCATCGCCATCCAATCTCCTCCGTTTGCCATTCAATCGCCATCCATCGATCAGGTAGTGTAAATTTATTTAATTTATATCATTAATTGTTATGTTAATTGTCATGAAATTGAAGATAAATTTTCAATTTGCTGGTCAGTGGTCTAGTTTGCTCGTTTGCCACTAACCTCATAGTTTTAAATAAATATATATGATTTATGTAAAAAAAACTGCTTACTTTTATTAATCCTTGAAATTGTTCATTGGGATTTGGGAATGACAAAATTTCTTGAAATGCCTCTGAATATTTCATTTCAGTAGTTGTTATATCATTAATTGTTATGTTAATTGTTATGAAATTGAAGATAAATTGAAGATAAATTTTTAATTTGGTGGTCTCGTTTGCAGTTTGCCCGTTTGCTGGTATATGAAATTGAAGATAAACAGAAAACGACAGTTGCTCGTTTTCAATTTGCTGGTCTCGTTTTCAGTTTACTGCTCCGCTGCTCGATCAGGTTCTATCTTTCCTTTTAAGTTTTAAAGCATTCTTAGTTATATTTGTTGAGTTTATATTATGATTCCTCGAAAATCATATTTTACAAAATTTAGATTATAAAAAAAATAAATGATGTGTTTGCTTTGAAAAATGCAAGAAGACATCGTTTTAGATAAATTTTGTAGGTTGTGTTTGTAATATCATTCCATTTGTTTGATTATATAAATTTTTCTGTATTTGTTTGATTATATAAATTTTTCTGCATTTATTAAAAGAAACTTATAGTATGATACAAGTTTAAGGGACATAATATTATCACCTCGCCCGGGGTAACAAAAACCATTGGACCGACCCTGGTGGTGGCTACTCCACCGCAACTCCTCTAATAGAAATGTTACCACGGATCTGACATAAGTCTTGAGCTAGTCTTTTAATTCTTACCAATAAACAATATATTGTTTTAAAAGTCCCGTAGTTCGTGTATTCAGCCAATTTTAACACTTACTCTTGTACAGGATTATATTACATATTACATATAAGTAAGAATGTTATTATGAAATCTAATGACGTATTAGGAAGAAGAAACATGAGAAAGGAGAAGCAACAAGTTTGGAGATCACATGGGCAGATGAGCATTATGTGGCATGCACGTGGGAATCACATTTTAATTACAATGTTTTGACCTAAAACTTGATTTATTATTATCTTTATCTCTTAAATATTTTAGTAATATGTTTAAATTCATCCACTTGTTCATCTGAGTAGACGAATTGCGTCTTTTTTTTCAAGTTAGTCAATCACAAAGATCAAGGCCAAGTCAAAAAATCTCTATCCCTATTGCGGAAATTGTCTAATTTGTTTGTCGATAAGTTAATTGTTTTTCTCTTAGTTTATATTTATAAACTATAATAAATTCATTTATCGTATAAATACATAATCTTATGTTGTTTGAGTGTATTATACGGAATACTATTAGATTTTAAAATATTATACAGTTTTAAATTACCTCATGTAGCAAGCTATATATAAAAATAAATAAAATAGGTACGCAATTACTACTAATTAATTTCTAAATAAATTTATATTATATCTAATCTAATCTATTTTAACTATTTATAAAACATTTAGGTTTATAATATTAATGTTGAAAACTAAGAGTGAATTTACTAAACTATCATTCATTTTACATTTGACACATTTAGATATTTCAATTCATATTTTCTTTTATATGTTTGTCAATCATTATTTGCCAACCATCTTTAACAACGACATGAGACCTGAAATCGGTTTCAAACCAACCTATCTTTGGAAGGTTTATAATTTTTTTAATAACAAATTTATTAACCAAACATTGTAAGTTTGTAATGGGAATGAAAGTCATATACCAAATCTCAAACCCTGTAAACAAACATACATAAATGTTTCAAAGTTGAACTCAATAATAATTTGTTTTTCCTCCAAATAATTAGTTGAGAAAATGCATGATAAATTGGATAGAGGATAACCAAGAAGGAGACAATTATGAATAAGCTAATACCGTACTAATAAATAGTTTTCATAAATCGGTCATATTGACTTGAAAACTTCAGGATGTCTTCAAATGACAAAATTAGCTAGCTATACGTTACTTTGATAAGGTCACGTGACTACTCAAACGACACTTTTAATTAAATTTGGTTCTTTTGATCGAGGTTCAAAGATATCACATCCTTCAAGCTTGAATATTCTAGGTTATGATTTTAAGCTATGTTGTTTTAAAGTAATCAATAAATAAGTTTAATTTGTTTGATTAGTTCATCTACCCTTTAAATGCTTTGTTCTAATTTGTAGCAAGTGTTTAAAGACATCTACTACTTACTCTAGACAAATAAAAACTTTGAACCGAGATGTCATTCGTATCGTATCAATTTTGTTACCATTTATAACTAGGTAATAATAAATTTGGTTGTGCCATGACACTGATAAAAGCTAGACAACAAATTTAATTAAAGTGCTTTCTACATAAAGCAAAAATTAATCCCTAAAAGTGTTCCAAACTTAGCAATTAAATTTTCACAAAGAATGAGATTAATAATTAAAAAATAGATTAGTATTTCAATATTATTTCATTTGCTATTATTAATTCCCTATCTTACTATTGAAGTTCAACTTTTTTCGAAAATATAATTCATCAATCTATTAGACTTATCTTTGAAAAACTTAATATTATTAGAAGTTAAATTTTAGTGTATAAAATTAAATGGTCATACGCGAACCATAATTATGTTTAGGGTTAGCAACGAATGGTTATCAACTTGTCGGATGACTTAATTTTGTAATATAAGAAGTACAAGTACAGTGATTTTTTATATATAAATTTATTAAATTCAATAAAGAAAAATATTATGTTAAATACCCTTTAATTTTGGTTATAAATCTATCAAGCTCGTACATAATTTTACCCAAACTCTATGAGAGTTAACCAATACCCCAATACCATTTGACCTGGTTTATCTATTTAATAAAAAAAAACTTTGTTTCTAAGATTTTTGACATTTTATAAACATTAAATTTAGTTTTTGTATCTAGTGATCTGATTTATTGCCGATAATATTAAATTTGCAAATAGACAATAGTATGAAAAAACTCACTACATCCAATATATAATAAATTATTTAAATATAAGGATTGAGAATGGACAACGCTGATTGGGCCATCTTCCTCGAAACGCGAGAAAGTCAGAGATGACTGGAAACACCCACGCAAAACTATACATCTTTTCCCAATTAATGCATTTATTTAATCAAAACTGTCTTAATTTACAATAACTTACATAAGATTATTCAAAAACCCTACTTTGGTCCTTTCAGATCATCTTCTTCTATTTTAGCCACATTATCAACTTTTCTGTTATAAACTCAACACCGACCCGCTGATTTTTCTACTTCTCTGTTTATCTGGAACTATTGTATTTTCATTAGGCGTAAACTGAATTGATCATCATAGTTTCTTTACTTTACGTGCAAAATAATAGAGTTAAACTGTCAATCATCAAATTATATAAACAAGATATAAGAATATATAAGATTCATATTTGTTAGAATATTGGCAAAGTATTCTTCATACACTATTGTCAGATATTTATCTAAAAGGAGTATCTCTACTCTTTACTTTCGGATAGAAATATTTATTGTCTAATACCCTGCCTCGTCGAGATTTGATATCGTTGTTGTTGTATTGTATGGTTGTTTGTTATTTGTAACAACACAAATTTATGGATAGTAAAAACAATGAATATAGAGAAAAACATAAATAACAAAAATCCACCCTTAATGGAATGAACAAATTTACTAAAGTCTAATCAGGTCTCTAGAATTGCACTAAAATTAATCCAAAATAAACTAATTTTACGATATATCAATTTCATAAACTCTTTTGATGATATATTTTCAAATTGTTGCAAATCTTCTGACACAAACAACAGTTACTTGAGTTATTAATTATCACAACATGAATATTGTGGTAATTGGTTACTAATTGCTAATCTTGCAATTTACAAAATCTATAATTCTAAATATTAATGATGCTAACTGTAATAACTTTTTTAAGATAAAGTTAAAGTAGTTAAGAATAATCAAAAACAAACAGTTTTTTTATTGGAAGGACGAAATTACAACTCAATGATTAATCTAGGGATCATTTATGCCATATAATCTATCTCCATCCAATAACCATTTTGGGTGGATCGAGTCCATGCTTCTTTATTGACATTATAATTTCATGCAGGTCCTTAAAGGTTCTACAACATTGCGGTCTATATCAAGTTTGACATAGTCATCTATAATAATAATAATTTAACTCGAGCTCGACTCATTGAGTTAGGTGTTTTCTCTAACCGTCTCCGTATATTTAATTAGGGTTTTGCCAACGATAGCCTAAAAGTTATATTTTTGACCAATTTTCAATCTGTCTATTAAGGATTCATATTCATAATAATAATGTCTATATAAAGTCATCTAGCAACTCTTTTGGTGATTTTAGTGTCATCGGTCATATTAGTGTTATTGTGACTTATTTTGGGACCGAAGAGAAAACGAGTTAAGCCCGTTCACGAGGCGGAGAGTGCGGGGTGCACGCTCGTACGAATTATCTCGTTTTCCGCAAGGAAGCAAGGGTCAAAGGGGTTGCGCCCCTTGCGGGGGTCTAGGGGACAGCGTCCCCGAATTAATCCAATAGGTATGTCGATTAATTCATCCGCTAAACCCCACCGATTGAAACGAACAGACATGTCAATTCGTCGCGTTGATTCATAGAATACTGCTTCGTTCCTGTATAAACGATTTCTGGTCTCAAGAAACGATACCGAAAATTCACATATATTCTTCTGTTCTTGATCAAATATTCTAATTGCCTTGAATTTTGATTGTCTGTTTTCTGATTATCCAAATTAGAAAATTTGTGTAACCATAAGGCAAGGTATAGGGTCGAATTACTTTATTGAGAAAGTGAAATCATACACGATCGGAAAATTATCCAAGTCAATTGCCAAAATTTACCGATAAACTCTAACGTTTTTGTATGAGAGAAAAACATAGCGATGGTCAATAGTTATATCTTAATAAAAAGTTAGTTGTTAACAATAGTTCGAAAGACTATTGCTAGCAAAACGTTTTTCGAAAATCCCTCTTCGTGTAATACAATTATCTTACAAAAGCAGTTGTATGCCAAGCCTAAGGAATAAGGAGGTCCTATTTCAATAGTGTGCTAAGTCTAAGGACTCCAAAGCAATTATCCCTTTTGACCTTCCTTCTCTTAATAATAACACATAGTTGACTTTTCTCTTTACACAACTTCACTCCTTTCTCACTTCATATAAAACCAAGTCTTTGATAACAAAGAACATGACAAAAAGTGAGATTTAAACTCCAAATCCAAATTTTCCTCTAAATTAACTTCAAAAATGGAGATCGAAATCGAAGTTCCATCACATTTTCTATGCCCAATCTCCATGCAACTCATGAAAGATCCAGTCACAATATCAACCGGTATCACCTATGACCGAGAAAACATAGAAAGATGGTTGTTTTCAAGTAGAAGTAGTAGTTGTCCAGTCACGAAACAAGCCTTATCCGATACCGATCTAACCCCGAATAACACCCTTCGCCGGTTGATCCAGTCTTGGTGCACCATGAACTCACACTATGGGTTTGATCCCATTCCCACACCAAAGAAGCCAGTAGACAAGTCTCAAGTCATTAAGCTTCTTAATGATGCAAAAAAACACCCACAAAACCAATCCAAGTGCTTGAGAAGAATGAGATCTATTGTGCAAGTGAGCGATTGGAGTAAAATTTGCATGGAAGATTCGGGTTTGTTTGAGTTTTTGACAACCGTGATACTGAAAGAAAGTGATAAGGGTTTTGTTAGTGAAAAATGCGATGAAGCGCTTGCCGTGCTTCATCACATTCAATGCACGGACTCCCAGCTAAGGAAGCTCGTGCATAATAATGAATTTGGATATTTAAATGCGTTATTGCGTGTGATGAGATTTGGAAGTGTCGAGTCCCGATCACATGCAATAACGCAGTTAAGATCCCTTTTCAAGGTCACACATCCAGCAGAAATCGCTGGTCTCAAGTCGGAGATATTTAAGGAAACAGTTCGAATCTTGCAAGATAATGTATCTCAACATACTATCAAAGCTTCATTAGAGCTTGTGATTGAGATCATACGATGGGGAAGAAACCGAATAAAAGCAGCTGAATCAGGGATGGTTTCGGTCCTAGTAGAGCTTCTAATCGACAACTCAGATCGTAGGATATGCGAGCTGATGCTAGTGGCATTGGAACAGATTTGTCGGTGTGCTGAAGGGAGAGCGAAGCTGGTAGAGCACGCGGCAGGGCTTGCAACGGTTTCTAAGAAAATCCTAAGGGTTTCACATGTGGCAAGTGATAGAGCAGTTAGAATACTATGTCTTGTTTGTAAGTTTTCGGCATGTTTTAAGGTTCTTCAAGAGATGGTTGAAGTTGGCGTTGTTTCGAAGTTGTGTTTAATGATTCAAGTTGATTGTAGTGAGAAAACAAAAGAGAGAGTTAAACAAATTTTGACAATGCATTCTAGGGTTTGGAAAGATGCTTCATGTATTCCTGCTCATTTGCTTTCATCATATCCTTCATTATGAATATCATATAATACTTCAAATATTAACCTTCAAATTTTGACAATGCATTCTAGGGTAATTTGTTCATAATCTTTTTAATCAACTGGTGTATTTTATTTTGTGATTCATTGTAACTAGTCGTTATATGCAAGGCTCAACATTTTTAGACAATGTCTAATTTTTTTTTAATTTTTTTTTTTTAAGATCTGTAAATGTAAATAAGATTGAATTAACCTTCCTTTTGTTTAGTTGACTTAATTCAAATGTTATTGATATAATAAACTTTAAAATTTAACTCGAACAGGTTTAACAAATTCGATAATTATTCATAGTACAGTTGCTACATACAAAGTTAAATAAACGTAAGATTATATCATTTTGTGGTCTAATTAATGATCATCTGGAATAATGATCATCTTGATCAGTGGCAAAGATGGAAAAAAATTGATATTGGGTGGGATAAAGTAATTTAGGAATCTGGTAATTTTGTGAAAGAAGAAATAATGTTATTCTAATTGTGTATAATAGTTAATTAATCCACAAGAGGAAGGTCTTTTAAGCCGTTCAAGCCAATGAATATCTTTATCATATATATTCTTAAGCCGGAGAAAAGAAAAAGAGTTTAATGTTTAGATAAAACCGTGTTGATAGGCATAGGCATGGCGAATATGGCGTTAATGCATTGGAAATCAAAGTCTCCCACTAGCCACCAACAAAAAACATTATTGCATAAATCTTTGGCTTTCCGAAAATAAACAAATGAATGTAACTTCGTTTCCTGATCTTCATCACAGATGAGACATCTTGTAGAATTTAAGTCGATTCCATTATTGTCTTAGTTCACCCTAGTAGGAAGCCGACCAATCAAGATCCTCCCTAAATTAATGTTAATTGTGATCAACATGTCATGATAACTATGAACATAAAATAAGTCTTAACGAAGAGATATTGCAAACCTACTTTTTATAACACATGTATACCATTATACACTTTAACCTAAAAAATAATTTATATATACTCTCAGGAAAACAAAATTCAGATAATGATCCATACTTTTTCAAGAAAGACATTATATTACAATCGTTAGAATGTAAGCCATTCGTTAAGAAAAACATTTAGTTAAAGGGGAATAAGATTTCCACAATTAGAACTAACCACACGTCGTTGAGACAAAAAGTTGACACTACTAGAAGTAGTCGTTGGAAAATGTCATGTCTCTACGCAAACCCTTAATATTCACCCCACCACCACAATCCTTTAGAACCAATTACGAATTTCCAAGATGTCCCACACACAATCATAGCGCGTATAACAAACAAGGTGCGATGTGTTTCATCTTCCCTAATTTTCCGATAAAAAAAATTTTTGCTACATTTTTCTCCCAATACTTCCACACCTCCGTATATTTCTTTGTTTTGTCCTTCCATTCATCCTTTGTCCCAATATTTTCTATAAGGTGATTGTTTTCAATAGTCTACTGTTGCCACAAAAAGTTTTGTTGTTGTTGTTGTTTAGACCGTGGATTACGAGGTTTTTAAAATAATCAACGAAGGTGTTTTAAGGTGATTTATCGGTTTAAAGACGACAAATTATATTCATATGAGATAAACGATTGTAAACACAAAAGTCTTGTTGTTGTTATTGTTTAGACCGTTGATTATATTATGGTTGTCCATGTTAGTTAGTGGTTATCAATGATGATAATCGTTAGTGGTTTGTTCAAAATGGCTACTAATCTGAGTAACACGAGTATTAATGTATGTTTTTGTATAATTAGCATTTCATAATTATTTGTGAATCTTTGGAATCGTTATAAATGTTGGTTCACACATGATTACACACATTAGCTATGCACTCCTAAGTTTCGATGATGACACAATTTATATAAAATGAGTTATAACTATCAACGTAATTTATGTCTTAAGCTACATTATGTACTATCTACAACCAACACTAACTCAACACGAAATCTAAGGAAAAACAAACCGTAAAAATCGAAGAACAAATGAACAACTACTCCACAACATGAGCCTAAGACTTTCTAAGACAATAATTTTCCCAATGACTTTCTTGTGGCACATTTGCTTAATCAAGCCAACACTCGATTAATATTTTAAGATGAATTGAGTTGCATATAACGAATATTGAGATATTTTTATTTTTAATCATCTAATATAGAAAATTATTAAACAAATTTAAAAACTATTTGTGTATATGCATATCTAAGGCTGTACATGAACCAAACGAACACGAACGGGGATAGTTAGTGTTCGTTCGTTTAACTTTAAGCGGACAAACGAAAGAACAAAAACAACTAAACGAACTTATTTTCGTGTTCGTTTAAAAATAATCTTGTTCGTGTTCGTTTGTTTAAGTGCTAAACGGACACAACCGAACAATAAACGGTCATAAACGGAAAATAAACAAACATAAACGAACAAACATATAATAATTACATAAAAAATATGAGAATAAATATCCAAATATTCTAAAAATTTGTATATATATCATTTTACACTAACAATTTTTTAATTATCAATATTTAGTTAAGTAATTGAATATTAACCAACGAAAAAATATATTTTAATATGTTAATTTATATTTATATTATATAGTTATACATGGTAATCGTATATAAACTAACATAAACGAACGTTCAAGAACATAATTAGATGAACATAAATGAACAAATATAAACGAACGTTCACGGATGTAAATGAACGAACGAGGTCTTTGTTCATGTTCGTTTGTTTAGTTAAACGAACAAAAAAATTTGTTCGTGTTTGTTCGTTTAGTAAATAAACGAACACAAAAAACTTCCGCCGAACGATTTATGAACTGTTCGCTGAACGTTCGGTTCATTTACATCCCTATGCATATCCATGCTTGCATAATCTTGGTTACTAATTCATGGTTACGTTATATTAAGTCACATTTTGATGCTTCATAAAATTAGACTCGAAGGAAATGTACAACCTAACAACTAAGAGAGTTTTTCTCCGACTTCATATATTATGTCCAAAATGTAGTTTATTATCCTCGACTTGGTTGAGTGAAATTTCTAGTATCATGAATTATTAAAGGTGAGAATGGTACCTTAAACCTAGCTAAGTGGAATCTCTAGTACTCTATACGGTGTTTGAAATTTGAATTTCAACGTATTTGTGCGAATATCATATGAATTATTCATCTAATGTTGAGTAAAAAAGTAAAATAATTTAATTCGTTAGTCTTTATCCTCGGTCCTCGGTTCAGTTCGATCCGGTCCAGAGCACGACCCGCCAAAATGTTTTGTCAAAAAGGACCAAGCCGAAAAATAGCGCTAACTCGGATTGACCAGATCAAATCGGACTGACCACATCTATCCGGTCGTCGGTCCTTTTTCAGGCTTCAGGCTTCAGGCTGATTTTAGTTTTTTTAGGAGTGATTTGGTTTAGGCTCGATACTCAATTCAATGGGCAGGATACTAAAAATCCCAGTTAGTCAAATTGGGATACTAGAAATTCCATTTAACCATATTCAACTTCATATTTTTTACCTTTAATAGTTAAAGGTACAAAAAATTTCGCTTATTCAAATCGAGAGTACTAAACTGTATCTTGATCAAATGTATAACTCAAAACCTAAATAGAAAGAAGCATATATGTGTTGTTTTTATATAAAAGCTCAAAGTTAGTTCTAAGGCCGCTTATAGCCTCATGAATTAGCTTCTTATTTCAAAAAAATGTCTTATAAACCCAAAAAAAAAAAAAAAAAAATCAGAAATTTAGTGTTGGGCCACACTTGAGAAGAAATCTACCAAAATTGAAAACCAAAGCAAGCCCATTTATTCGTCACAAATATTTAGAAAAGGAAGTTGCAAGGTTTACACCTCTTCAAAATTTGCTGCTTCTTCTTCTTAAATGGAGTTCGAAACCAAATACGAGGTTTCGCATGTTGCTACTTTTATTCGCACCCATTTCTTCAAAAGGGTTGCTTTACAGGTACTTTATTTTTCCTCTCTTTACTTTTCATTTTTTTTAATTTTTTTTTTTTTAATTTTTACTCAAAAACCCTAACAAAATTGAACATCTAGACGTTATTTATTTTATATATTTTGTGTAATTTTCTAATTTTAGAACTAGTTGTTTTGTATTATAGCTCTTGTAGGAAAATGAGTTTCATATGAAGTATAGTGTTTATGTTTTTAGTTCCCAGATGAGCTACTAAAAGACTCGACAAGAGTTGTACGCGCCCTACGTCACGAGCTTCAGTTGTCTTGTGAAGGGGAAAATGATGTCAAGGATATTGGGTTGTATGTCATGGCTGATACTACTTATGGTAGCTGCTGTGTTGATGAGGTTGGTGCGCATCATATTAATGCTGACTGTGTTATTCATTATGGACATACATGTCTTAGCCCGTGAGTATATAATCGCCTTTTTCTGCTACTCTTGCTTTACTAGTTTTATCGATACTTTGTATGATACGGTCCATTTATATTGGAGGTGGAGAGATGGGTGGGTAGGGTAAAGGTGTTGATACGGGTTCCGGTTGAATAGGGTCTTTTTTAGTATGGTTCATTCCTACACACTTTGATGACCATTTCGTAATTTTAAATATATAATCAATATATGATCATACAAAAATTATTTTCACATTAATACTAAATCTTTGAATAAAACAGTTCAGAGGGTTGTATGCATTCAAAGTCGACTTTGAGCGACTTATGTATTTTACCTGTTCACTAATCTTTCCAGTATATAGTTTTTATTTTATTGAAGTGCTATTTGTTTTGACTTGTTTCAATTTCTTTATGTTTAACTTTGTTTTCTGTTCTTTTTAGGACATCAAAACTTCCTGCATTCTTTGTTTTCGGGAAAGCTCCAATAAGTGCTTCTAACTGCGCTAAACATCTCTCTGATTATGCGTTGTCTAGTACAAAGCCGGTATTGGTAAGTCAAATTATTTCCCTTTTACAGTAATATTTTTAAACATTTGAGTTATTTGGGGACAACTAGTAATTTGAAACTATTTATGTGGATCTACACCCTAGTTTTATTGTTCGAGTTACTCAGAGTTTTTGTATTTATTTATGCAATGTCCTTATAACATACAATCAAGTAATGATTTAGCACCGGAACGATGACCCTTACGGAACTAATAGACTAAACTACACAATTCAAATAGCGTTGTGCTTAAATGCTCCTAAAGAAGTACTTTGTACATATCTAAATGTTTTTATGTGTCGATGGACATTTCTTTAAAATGAAGGTTCTATTTGGACTGGAATATGGGCATGCATTACAAGATATCAAAGAAGCATTAAAGGTTGAAACAACAAGCCATTGTGGAGATACATCCAGATATGAACTGCATTTTGCAGATGTTATGAGCCAATCTATGATTCCGTTAAAAAGTTCAGAAACTAATGGTAACAGCTGTACTGCCAGTGGAGATTGTGTTGATGCAGTGAGCGGAACATATAGAATAGGTGGCTTGCGTTGGAGTTTAAATGAGGGTTGCAGTATGGAAGATTACTCCTTGATTTGGATTGGACCCGACAATTCAGCTTTTTCAAATGTTGTACTTACCTTCAACGGTTGTGAAATAGGTACTTATCGCATTAGTAGTTCATGTTGATGTAGCGACCACTGGAGGGAAAAATTAGGCGGGTTGGATAACAAGTGTAAAGAGTTTGGATAAGAACATGTAATTTGTTAGTATGAGGCCAAACGGGCTGTGTCTGGTCGGGCAAATCTACAAACACATTTATTAATTTTCCTTCAAAATTAATAAATTGAGAATGCTTTAAATATATTACATAACTATACTGATACAAGAATAATCTAGTTTTTCTTTGATAAAACAATTTAGGAGGTTTTGTGCAAATTTGTATATGCTGACTTTTGACTCGTTCCAGTTTGACGCTAATCTTTCTGTATTTAGCCAGTTTAACTCTAGGTAGCCACGAGGTTATAGTTTTTCTTCAGACCGGGTTATACTTTTCTATATGAACACCGCTGTATATATTGTTAACTTCTCTGCTGGTTCTGATGTTAGTTTTTGGTATGATAATCCTTTAATCATGGATTCAAACATTTGTTTAATTGGGGTTCTTGTCCCAGTCAGATACGATGCAGCAGAAAATCAGCTGATAACAGACACTTCTCAACAACGAAAAATTCTCAAGCGTAGGTATTGCTTAACTGTATTCTACTTCCCTATAAGCGGTTTCCCTCTTAAGTGTTAGTTCCTCAAACAGTGTCTCATTTTTGTTATTTTTTGTAGATATTACCTAGTCGAGAAAGCTAAGGATGCTGGCATTGTGGGAATATTGGTGGGAACACTTGGTGTTGGTATGGTTCTATACTAGTGTTAGATGTCATATAATCTATCGAGCCGATGCTCTTCAGTTTATGATCCATGGTTGATTTGTTTGGTTCTATATGCAGCTGGCTATCTAAGTATGATCCATCAAATTAAAGAGATGATTACAAGGGCTGGGAAGAAGGCCTACACCCTTGTAATGGGAAGACCTAATCCTTCGAAACTTGCTAACTTTCCCGAGGTAATGTTGATAATCTCCTAGTAAAATTACAATTTCAGTATACATCAATTTCTATTAGACTTTTTATTATCGTAATAATATTGTTTTTGGATCTTTAGTTATCATATCCATTTTTGAATCTTTAATTGAAGACACACATTAATCGGTAATGCATTTATGTATTACTTTTGTATTAATGAAAATACAAGTTCCAGTTCCTAATGCATGTAATAATTTATTAATCGGTTGTTATAGTGTTTTATCAGTATTGACCGGAATTTGTACAAAATTGTAATTTTCAAATATGGAGATGGAGTTATGGGCATGCTTTGAAATAAATGTAATATTGTCGGCAGCAAACATATTGAATTCAATAGAATCAAATAACGAAAACTGTTACTGGGTAGGCTTATTATAGCAAAAAAGTGATTGGTATGTTCCTTTTTATTTGTCGGCACAAATGAACTATATAAGATTTTCCTCGTTTGTCAAAACTTGAAAAGTATTCACTCCGCTCTTGTGTCTGGTCTTATTAAAACATGATTTTTTGGTTTCGGTATGATAATATATTGTACCATCCAAGGTTTCCGGGACATACATTTGAGGTTATTAGATAGTAACTGATCATTACAGTTACAGTTCCGTTGAATTTACAAAGTCAACCAAAATCATAACGAAAGTTTTTTTAATGTGACATTTCAAAGTCAACTTAGATACCAAGTCAAAGTACAATATTTTGAATTTTCTCGTATCCACTTTCTCATGTTTACACACGCTTCACATACACTATAAATCCACACCAAATATCCCACTATTTCAAAACACAGCACAACTTAGCATCATGAAAACTTTCTCAATCCTCATCTTCACCGGACTACTTTATTCCGGCCTCCTTAACATCACTACTGCCCAAAACTGTGGCTGCAGTCCTGACTTGTGCTGTAGTCGGTTCGGGTTTTGTGGTAGTGATGAACAATATTGTGGCACTGGGTGCCAGGAAGGGCCATGTTTTGGACCTCCTCCAACTAATGACGTATCAGTTGCTAGCGTTGTGACTGATGCATTCTTTAACGGGATTGTAGATCAGTCAGATGCTAGTTGTGAAGGGAGAGGGTTTTATTCACGCGCAGCCTTTCTTGAAGCAGTTGGAAACTATGCTCAGTTTGGAAGAGTTGGTTCGGAAGAGGATTCCAGGCGGGAGATTGCTGCTTTCTTCGCACATGTTACACATGAAACTGGACGTAAGATCAATCTTCTGTCTTCTTTTATTAATACTCCGCCTTAAAATTTAGGGTAAAAGTAAAAAAAAACCATACGAACTTTCTCATTTGTAGCGTTATAATAAACCAACTTCTGATAATACATAGAACTTTCAAAATCCTTGGCAATATGATAAATTTGTTACAGGTTACCTGTAATGCTTCCAACAAGGTATCCACGCTAGATTATTGCTGACATGTCATACACGTTAGATTTTCATTTTTTTTATTTGTAAAAAGAAAAGAAAAAAAAAAAGAACTCATTTTATTGAAATCAAACAACCACTCTTGACCCGTATACAAATAAGAGAAATATATAACTTTTTATCCACAAACGAATTGAAACTCAATCTTTTGATGAAAGTCATAAAGTTATAAAAGTTTTAAACTAGTAACTGTGTTCTGTTTTTATCATTTATGTATCAAAATCTGGACACATTTTCTTATTTCTCATTTTATTATTTAGTCAAAAGATAGTAAAATATTCTATAATTGAAAATATGGAATACTTAAGGTTATATCTTGAATAACTAATTAAAAATACTACATAAAAGAAAAATATGAATTACGTTATGATCAATAAATAAACAACTAATAATTAAACGAGACTCAATTTCTCTACACGTGGGTCACTATCAAAATCTAAAACTATTAATTCAATGAAATTATAGTAATAATTTAAACCGGATATTGATATATTGATTGAATAGAAACGATTAAAACATGTTATACTTTATACATAATAATTTGTACATTACAGTAAAACCTAAACTTTTAGATCTTGTTACAGAAAAAAATAAAGACAACAAACATCTTTAGATCTAGATCGGATTCGAAAAAGAATGGTGACAATGGTGTTACAACGGTGGGTATCCAACTTGTTTTTCTTAATAAACGAGCATGATTTTGTTGAATTAGGGTTTCGATTGAATAATAGCAGATTTGATTTGGATTATTTTGATAAAAATTGAAAGATGTTTGATTTTGGGGGAGATTAGAGTTTCAATTTGGGAGAAAGAGAAATTAGGGTTTGATTTGGGGATAATGACATGGAATTAAATGAAACTAAATTACATAGCGACGGATTTTGAAAGTACATGTATTATACAAGTATTATCGGAAGTTGGTTTATTATGACGCTACAAATGAGAGAGTTCGTATGATTTTTTTTGACTTTTACCATAAAATTTATATGTAAGTTGTTAATTAGAAACTTGGTAAAACCCATACAATTCGCATTTTAAGTCACAAAGCCATCGTTAAAATGATCATAACCCGTTAACACACACTAATTCACACTTAACTAATGATCTCTGTTCTATATTACTTGGTATATGTTGCAATGACCAATTAACTAACCTTAAATTTACATGTATGAACAGATTTTTGCTACATCGAAGAAATAAATGGTCCTTCGAGGGATTACTGTGACGAGAATAATACTCAATATCCATGTAACCCTAGCAAGGGTTACTATGGCAGAGGTCCAATTCAACTGTCATGGAATTACAACTACGGTCCAGCCGGGAGAAGCATTGGGTTTGACGGATTAAACAATCCGGAAACTGTGGCCACAGATCCAACCATTTCCTTCCGGACCGCCTTGTGGTTTTGGATGAACAATGTCCACTCAATCATTGTTTCTGGCCAAGGATTTGGAGCCACTATCCGAGCTATTAATGGAATGGAATGTAATGGTGGCAATACAGACACTGTAACTTCCCGTGTCCGATACTTCGCCGAATATTGCAACCAACTTGGGGTTGCCCCGGGTGATAACCTTAGGTGTTAGACCGCCTGAAACTGTGTTTTTTTTTTCTTTCCTTACATTGACATTGAAACGTGAACTTTGTGTATTGGTCACTTTGATTCTTGATATGTGTATTATTGTATATGTATTTATTTTTGAATAACAAAGTTGTTTAAACTTTGCCTTATCTATCTATCTACGTTTACCTATCGTTAAATAGTTTAAGAATCTAACATTTGTACATTGAAAACCGACGTAGACCACTTCCAATAATGATTGAAAACCGAGTGCTTAGTTAATGCCAACTCAACGTCATGTCATTATATACCGAAACTGATCGACCACAGGTCAATTAATTTGTTTTTGGTCACATACATTATTTAATTTATATTTAAAACATAATATTAATAAAAAAAAACAGTTTCATTTAGAATATAAACATTACATTAGTTATAAGAAAAACATTAGAATAATTAACTTACATTTACTTAACGTTAGTCGGAAATTTGGTGGGAGTTACGAAATATGTTCGATAAGAACATTGCGTAGCTTATAATGCAAAACTCGATCATGTAATTCCTTGTCCATACACACTTGTGTTGCAACTCTCTCATCCCACAAATGTCGTGATACATTTGTCGGATAAGCTTTCTCTAGCGGACGCATAATGCACCGGTTGTCCTTGGTTATCATTATGTAAAATCACATAACAATGCAAGCAAGATTTGACTCATTTTGTTGCCAATATATGGTGAGTTTTTGAGGATTCCCACTCCCCTTGAAGTACACCAAATGCTTGTTTCACATCTTTTCTTGTAGATTCTTGGTATTTTTTGAACTTAATTTCTTGTACCGTAAACGGATACTTAAGTGACTTGACAAAAGTTACCCATTCCAGATACGTTCTGTGAGCGAGATAGTATACTTTTGTAAATTTATGCTAGACAATATTGAAACTTACCGTTAGAGCTCTATCTTGTAGTAAATCGTTGAATAAATCGGATTCATTAAGGACATTTATGTGGTTGCTCGAACCCGCAAGATCAAAGTAAGCGTGCCAAATCCACCAGATCATAATAAAGGGAGACCACTTCGTGCATGATCTTTATGGTCTTGATCACATTGTGTGTATTGACGAATTTTTTGTCAGGACAATATTTATACACAATTCATTTTGTGTACCGGTATTTTGGCAAACCTTATTTGCAAAAAACGATTAATGGTTATTCACAACGATGGGTTATGCCTACATGTCATTACATGTGTTTCCGAGGAACGAGTTATCCTTACATGGCATCTCCTTCTTTCACTTTTTGCATTTGCACACGTGATATCGCATATTTATATAGTTATTTATATGCGATATTCGGTCACATTTCATAGTAAACACGATGGATAAGATATGATTTTTGCATTTAATTGTGTGGAAAAGTGTTTTTGTCCATTTTACAGGTTTACATGTTCGGGAAGTGGAAATGGTGGAAGAAACGAGGTTAAACGACAAGAAATGGTGAAAAGAGTGACCAGGACGTCGCACATAAGCACTAGGACGCAACAGTCACGGAAATAAGCAAGGAGGACGACGCACATGCACATTACAATGACGCAGTAATGCAAAAATCACACGTTGCGTCGTCCTGAGCAAAGACAACGACGCAGTGGCAAGTTTTCAGCACTTTTCGAGTTCGAGTCAAATACGATTTTTATCTAATGTTTGCATATAAATACCGAGTCATTCCAGCCAGAAAAATCATCAATCAATATTATTCGAGTTCTAGAGCTGGAGTTCGAGTTTGGAGGCAAGATTTGGAGCTAGGAAGTTCGTTTTCGTTCAACGTCGGTCACGACAAGTTTTCGGTTTCTAGTTTGTTCTTCTTTCCTTTTTAAGACTTTATTTTCCAGTATGTTTTCTCTTATTATTAGGTTTGTTTTGAACTCAATAATGAGTAGCTAAACTATTTTTACGCTTGTTTGATTATGGATCTTATTTGAAGTTTACGTTTGCGTTATTGATTGTTCAGGTTTTTGTGTTTAATCGCTAATCCTTATTTGTCTAAGTTTTAAAATATTATTAAAAAGTTGTTTCTATATAAGTTAATTAATCAACATTCTAGGTATTCGAGAGGAATCTAGATAGGTTAAATAATTTATACGAAATAATCAATCGGTCTTTAATTGGTTTAAAATTGTTAGGATTCGAGAGGACCTAATAATATCAACTTAAGTAATTAAAATTAAATGAGTGGGTCTAATTGTTAAGATTCGGAAGGACTTAATATTTAGAGGAGTTATTCGAGAGGAAACTCTATAAGATTAAATCACTAAAAACCGGCTTGTCACTTAAAACTTAATTGTTAATAATTATAACTATATTCGAGAGGAACATTATAGTTAGAGATAGTTAAAGTTAATAAAAGATTCGAGAGGACTTTTGTTATATCTTAGAAGTTTAATATTCAATCAATTTCGTAAATTTAAATGGAAAATAAGTGAAGTGTCAAACAAGTGTATTTTCTCTAATATTTGATAAATATTGATTACTTTTTCTCACTTGATTTTTATAATCACCCTTTTACAAATCATTTTTAAAGCAATCTTTTGTTACAAAAACCCCAAAAACAAATATTATTATTAAATCGAAACTTAAAAACAAATTAGTCCCTGCGAACGAACTTTTACTTGCTTTTAAACTATATTACATACGAATAGGTCCACTGCCTATAAGTGTGTAATTACGTGAAATAGTAGGTTAAATTTAAGACTAGATTTTACACATCAAGTTTTTGGCGCCGCTGCCGGGGACTGATTTTTCGTTTTTGTTTTGAATTTGTGATACGATCCTTTTGAGTATTTATTTATTTGGAAGTTACTTTTAATTGTCATTACACCAGTACGTTTTACGCTTTTCTTGTTTCTATCTTTGTAGGTATTCAGCCAGTGGGCCAGTGGATGAACACAAGGGCTTCGGGATTACCACTTGCGAGTCCAAAGTCAAATCTAAGAGTATCGAAGAAGCGAGGCAAGAGGAAAGGAAACTTATTAGTTCAGACACCACCGGGTTTTGGACTAGTCTCGCCAGTCAAATTTGAAGATATCACATCTTCAGAAGGAGGAGGAAGCACTTTAGAATCAGAGGTCGAAGAATTAATTTGTGAAAAGTCAAACTGTGTATATGGTTTTTTGACCGAATTAAGTATTCAGTGGTAAGGCCTCCGTTTGATAAAAAAAAATAATCTGTTTTTTCTTGTTTATGGTTCTAGAAACTGTAAACTATAAACCATTTATGTTTCAACCATCTAACACGATCTAGGTAGTTGTATCATATTTTCTTTTGACCCATTAGGAGAAACTACTAACCATCCTTAGTTCCAAACGGAGGTTTCTCTTAATATACCCTATCAAAACATATGATCATATCACAAGACATACCTCAATTGAGCAATACTAAAGATTTTGAACAAGTTTCATCAATCATCAATAACCCTAACTAAGAAAAAAAAAACATCATTTGTTATATGGATACATAAAAATGAATACCTGAATATGAAACGTAGAAATTACCTCGGTTCTTAAAAATATAAATGATGAAGACAAATCAAACACTTGAAATTCAAATTGAAAGATGAAGATGCTTTGGGATTTTCTAGGCGGGGATTCACGAAGCGTGTATTCTCAACACACGCTGCTCATCTTTTAATTTTTATGCCAGATTAATTTTAGGGAATTGTTAACCATTGCCCCGGCGGCAATGATTAATTTTGATAAAATGCATTAAATGAACTTATAGTTTCCATGTTTATACTGAATATATTTTATAATTAATGATTTCATAATGACAATTTATTAAAATTCTATATAAACATGGAAGGTATAAAATATATTCAATATAAACATGGAAAAATGAGTTCATTTAATGCATTTTATCATAATTAATCATTGACTCCGGGGTAATGGTTAGCAAATCCCTTAATTTTAATTGAAACTTTAATAAAATGACAAATAGACATATGACATCACCAATTTAAATATTTTTTAATTCAAATAATTTAAGAAGAAACATATTTAACAAAATGATATGGTTTTATCTCCCATTTATTAAATAAGTAAATTTATTAAATAAATAGATAAGTAGATTTATTAGATACGTAGATAAGGAATTTTGATGTAATTTGAATCATTTCGGGGCTTGTTAGTGTTGACCAATATTGTTTTCCTTATAATTTTGCATAATATGAATACTTTTAGCATTAATTGGCTTTTACAAAATTATTGTCAAACTTATTCGTGTTTGACAAATTTTTAGGCAGAAGGGTAACGAGTCAAACATGCTGAAAGTCGCATACAATGTATTTTTGGTGTATACATCTCTTAAATAGCCTATATATTGTAATAGTGTTGTATTGTTAAATATATTGCACCAGTTATCTATCAAAAACTTTAAAAACTGGACCTAGTATTACCGGGTGAACCCATGTCGACCTGTTTCAAGTCGTACTAAAAATGACTTGTTTTTCTTCTCCAACCCACCCATCTTGCCATCTTTGAATTATGAAGTCATAATATACTTGGTAACTATGTATAAAAGTTGTACATAACCGTTCTAAAATAACCCTGTTTGAAGTCCGACTCATTTTAACCAACTTGTCTGACCTGCATCGAACTTGTAACACCAAAGGGTCAATGTCTCATGCTCAATCAGATCGGATCAGATTTGGAAGCCTTCTATATATTTTTTATGTTACGTTATTAAATTGGACTTTTTCCGTTGAACAAGATACCATCGAAGAAGATGAAGATGGTGGTCTTGCTTTGGTGAATATGACAGAGAGGGTATTGCAGGAGCATAGAAAGGACTCTAAAATCGTCAAGGGAACACCAAAGTCGGGGGTTGAGTATTTTTCTTCTCGGTCTTTTCAAGGTCTTGATATTAATAGTAATAGTAATGCACCCGAGCCATTCATGATGGGAAGAAGTGGTAAGGCCTCAGGTTACAATCATGAAACGAGTAATCACTAGATCATGTTTCCCCTAATTAAAGTTTTGTTTCCCTTACCAAAAAATCCCATATGTTTTTCAATATTCCATGGAGTAGATTATATTTTTGACTCTTGTACTTGTTAGTTTGTTCGTTGTAATTGTGGAAATTCAAGGTAAACGCTAAAAGAGTTGTTTGTAATCGGGTATGCATTTATGTATTACTTTTGTATTAATGAAAATACAAGTTTCAGCCTAATGCATGTAATAATTTATTAATCGGTTGTTATAATGTTTTTTCACTATTGACCCGAATTTGTACAAAATTGTAATTTTCAAATATGGAGATGGAGTTATGGGCATGCTTTGAAATAAATGTAATATTGTCGGCAGCATATTGAATTCAATAGTATCCAATCACGAAAACTGTTACAGGGTAGGCTTATTATGGCAAAAAAGTGATTGGTATGTTCCTTTTTATTTGTCGGCACAAATGAACTATATAAGATTTTCCTTCGTTTGTCAAAACTTGAAAAGTATTCACTCCGCTCTTGCGTCTGGTCTTATAAAAACATGATTTTTTGGTTTCGGTATGATAAGATATTGTACCATCCAAGGTTTCCGGGACATACATTTGAGGTTATTAGATAGTAACTGATCATAACAGTTACCATTCCGTTGAATTTAAAAAGTCAACCAAAATCATAACGAAAGTTTTTTTAATGTGACATTTCAAAGTCAACTTAGATACCAAGTCAAAGTACAATATTTTGAATTTTCTTCGTATCCACTTTCTCATGTTTACACACGCTTCACATACACTATAAATCCACACCAAATATCCCACTATTTCAAAACACAGCACAACTTAGCATCATGAAAACTTTCTCAATCCTCATCTTCACCGGACTACTTTATTCCGGCATCCTTAACATCACTACTGCCCAAAACTGCGGCTGCAGTCCTGACTTGTGCTGTAGTCGGTTCGGGTTTTGTGGTAGTGATGAACAATATTGTGGCACTGGGTGCCAGGAAGGGCCATGTTTTGGACCTCCTCCAACTAATGACGTATCAGTTGCTAGCGTTGTGACTGATGCATTCTTTAACGGGATTGTAGATCAGTCAGATGCTAGTTGTGAAGGGAGAGGGTTTTATTCACGCGCAGCCTTTCTTGAAGCAGTTGGAAACTATGCTCAGTTTGTTGGAAAATGTTAATGAAAATATGATATTTTCATCAACTTTGGACCTCTATAAATAATACATATTTAATATTTACGATCAATATTTTATATGTATGCGTAGCCCTTAGAAAGAGCTTCGCAACGATATATGATACGTCCAAAACGGAGTTAAGGTGAATGAGATATCGACGCCTAAAGATAGGTGTTTGGTGCAAATTTGGTTTTGTTTGAAGCTTGTCCCACATCGGTAGTGGAGACAAACTTTGTGTTGTTTATAAGCAAGAATTTTGAACACTTGTTCAATTAGCTTGTTACTTATACACGCACAAGCTCACGGCCTAGCGCGCAGGGGGGGTGCAAATTTCTGGTCCGAAAGGGCTTGGGTTGAAAAATCATGTGAGCCAATCTCGAGCATGCGCGGTTCAGTTTTTGCTACGCGGTTTCTCGGTTAATGCCTAACAGCTTTGCATTTTAATTTTGCAAGACAATAGCTGTTACGATTTGTTTTAATGGCTCGTTAATGCCATTAAAAACGCAACGCATTAAACCAAAAACGCTCCTCCTCTTTGAGCTTATAAACAGACCCTCATTTCTGTATACAGACCTGAATCCCTTCTTTCTTTCTCTGCTACTGCTGCTATTTCCGAGATCAGATTTCAGGCAAGTGTGACAGCTCCGGCAGTTTAGAGCATAAACTGTTTATGCCATTGTACCCTGGGAAACAAAACGTGTGAATACACGCGGAATTTGTTTTAAGGGAATCGTGTTATATCACGAGCCTTGGCCGATTACGATTCTTGTTTATCATTTCTGTTCAATATATTTTCTTGTAACTATTTGTAATTGTAAACGGTATCCTTTCCTATACAGTTTGGTAGAGTTGGTTCCGAAGAGGATTCCAGACGGGAGATTGCTGCTTTCTTCGCACATGTTACACATGAAACTGGACGTAAGATCAATCATCTGTCTTCTTTTTTTAATACTCCGTCTTAAAATTTAGGGTAAAAGTAAAAAAAAACCATACGAACTTAGCGTTATAATAAACCAACTTCCGATAACACATGAACTTTCAAAATCCGTGGCAATATGATAAATTTATAACCGATTACGTGCAATGCTTCCAACAAGACATCACGTTAGATTTTTATATTGAATAACTAATTAAAAATACTATATTAAAAAAAACGTGAATTATGCTATGACTAATAAATAAAAAAACTAATAATTAAATGATAATCAATTTTTCTACACGTGGGTCCCTATCAAAATCTAAAACTATTAATTCAATGAAATTATAGTAATAATTCAAACTGGATATTCTATATCTATGGTTCTTAGCAAGTGTAACCGTCATCGGTTGACTCTCACTATGGACCGTCAGATTTGATGACTTTTGATCTTGACCGTTATAATTACCTATTTTTAATACCCGTTAGATTAAAGCGGTTATATTTTTAAGCCATTGATTAAAAATATTGATGATCCTTGTCAAATAAAGTTGACCAATAAAAAATAAAGAAATAGAGAGGTTGGAAGGTATCATGTACGTGGGATGTGTGTGTGGGTGGAGATTTTTTTGTTTTGTTTTATTTTTGTCTTTTTTTAATTTAACTTTTTTTTCCTAATACAATTTTAGTAATTTTCGAAAGAATTATTGAAGTAGAAAATGTACTACATATATATAATTGTAGTTTTATTCATTCTTTTTTGTCTATATATATATATAGTCAAATATAGTTTTATAGGTAATATTTTAAAATACTAATCTTAAAAACAAGAAAGAAAAAATATGACATTCTTTTTTGAAAATATCTTGAATCTATAAAAAGATATTAAATATTAAAAAATAATTTGTTATGAGTTAGTAGTAGACTCAATTCTAAAATGTTATATAAAAAAACCCATTTTCATATATTTGTTTATTTGTATTTTATAATATAGAAATATATTGTCTGCTCTTATCTACAATTTAATAAAAACAAATACATATATACTTAAATGCCATCATCGAATGCTTTCTTTCTTTTTATTTTTACTTTTCATGTAATCATGGATTTTACTATTTAGCAAAAAGTTAAATGTTATCATCAACAAACAAACTTTTAAAATTGATATATTCAATCATTTTCTTAATTAACTATTAGATGATAAATATATTTATTGGTAATGATGTTTATAGTTTACCGAATATATTTCTGTGATTATTTAGTTGACTGGTTTAATATAACTATAATATGAGTTTTAATAATGAAAATTATTAATTATTTGGTTAAAAATTATAAAAATGTAAATTGTTTGATTATATTATCGACAACCAATGCATTTATGGAAAAATCGTCTAAATTAAAAGAGTTACCATTTCAATATATATTTTTTTAACATCTAAAATACAAAACAATTTTATACACAAACTTTAAATTGATAAAAACGTTTATAAAGTTCTTCGTAAAATTTTATACAAGACTAAATAATAATGATTTTCAATAGAACAAAACTAATTTGTAATAATATAAATTAAATAAAGAATTTTAATACATGTATTGTCAAATAAAAGAAAAAAGTTGAAGGATAAATGTGTCATTTTTTAAGAACTGGTCTATCAAGTTAGCAATATCTAAGTGTGATAATCCTCTTCTCACTATACTATGTTCAGTTTTACTATATTTGAAGGAGTACTATATCTTTTTAAGGTTGTATCAATCTATTATCTTTTAAATTGCTATATATATATATATATATATATATATATATATATATATATATATATATATATATATATATATATATATATATATATATATATATATATATATATATATATATATATATATATATATATATATATATGTTAACTTACTATAAAAATGAAAATTAATAATCCATATATTATAAATAAGAAATTATGATATATATAATGATTAAATAACAAAATATTATGTCATTTGAAAAATTTTACGCCATTTTTTTTATCAAAAAGAAAAAATGTGTGTTTTAAAATAATATATATATATATATAGGGTGAGGTTCGGGTAAGAACAACCCAAAGTATAGGAACGGTAAGAACAGTTGCTGACCGTCCGATTAATGATGATCATCAGCAGTACCCTTACTACTGATCAATAGAAGGGTAAAACTGATCAGTAGAAGGGTAAAACTGATCAATAGAAGGGTAAAACTGATCGGTAGAAGGGTACTACTGATCAGTAGTAAGGTTACTGTGATCAGTAGTAAGGTTACTGCTGATGATAATCATTTAATCGGACGGTCAGCAACTGTTTTTACCGTTCCTATTTCTTACCCGATCCAGTTCCTATATATATATATATATATATATATATATATATATATATATATATATATATATATATATGTATATATATATATATATATGTATATATATATTAACAAAAGGTCTAAGTCAATTAATTTTTAAGACTTGAAATTACTTAAGATTATATACTATCGTTCTACATTTTACCAAAATTCATAAATATGAACTTCAAATTATTAAAGTTAAATAATAAAATTATGAGTATATATTATGTTTTTAAATATATAAACATAATACAATAGAAAATATAGTAGAATCTACTAGATTAGATGTCGTATTACATATAATATTTTATTTAGACTACTCCTTATATTTAATAAAACCCTATGCATTAGTTGAGTTTTTTTTTCTTTATAAATATTTGTAATATATGAAATTACAGTTTTATTAATTTATGATTAAAGAATAAGGTTTCCTTTTGAAAAATGATAACCATGACAAAATTAGGATATTCTTTATGATGTTCCGTGAATTTATCGTTTCATCTATTCATTAATCAAAATACAAGTTTTCAATACATGTAATAATCTATTAATCACCACCGTTAAGGATTGTTTTACTATAGTGTCCAAAAACATCATAATTCAATATGTTCTTATGTATTTCATATACTATTATTTTTAAATTAAATGTTTTAAATAACCAATAAGCCATCCCGGGCAACGGCCCTGGTATTACACTAGTTATATATCGATTGAGTAGAAACGATTAAAACATGTTATACTTTATGCATAATAATTTGTACATTTTAGTAAAACTTAAACTTTTAGATCTTGTTACAGAAAAAAATAAAGACAACAAACATGTTTAGGTCTAGATCGGATTCGAAAAAGAATGGTGACGGTGGTGTTACAACATTGGTATCCAAATTGTTTTTTTTAATAAGTATTCTTTTGGTTTATGATTCGAGCATGATTTTGTTGAATTAGGGTTTCGATTGAATAATAGCAAATTTGATTTGGATTATTTTGATAAGAATCGAGAGATGTTTGATTTTGGGGGAGATTAGGGTTTCAATTTGGGAGAAAGAGAAATTAAGGTTTGATTTGAGGGATAATGACATGAAATTAAATGAAACTAAATTATATAATAGGTGGAAATCAATAAGACTAAAAAAATTAAAAATTACTGGTTAAAAAAAAATCAGTGGTAACCAGTAAAAAGCCAACAAATTTTTGAAGATTTTTATCACATAGTGACGGATTTTGAAAGTACATGTATTATATAAGTATTATCGGAAGTTGGTTTATTATGACGCTAAAAATGAGAAAGTTAGTATGGTTTTTTGTCTTTTACCCTAAAGTTTATATGTAAGTTGTTAATTAGAAACTTGGTAAAATCCACACAATTCGCATTTTAAGTTGTGATAACCTCGGAGCCATTGCTAAAATGATCATAACCCGTTAACATAGACTAATTCACACTTAACTAATGATCTATGTTCTATATTACTTGGTATATGTTGCAATCACCAATTAACTAACCTTAAATTTACATGTATGCACAGATTTTTGCTACATTGAAGAAATAAATGGTCCTTCGAGGGATTACTGTGACGAGAATAATACTCAATATCCATGTAACGCTAGCAAGGGTTACTATGGCAGAGGTCCAATTCAACTGTCATGGAATTACAACTACGGTCCAGCCGGGAGAAGCATTGGGTTTGACGGATTAAACAATCCGGAAACTGTGGCCACAGATCCAACCATTTCCTTCCGGACCGCCTTGTGGTTTTGGATGAACAATGTCCATTCAATCATTGTTTCTGGCCAAGGATTTGGAGCCACTATCCGAGCTATTAATGGAATGGAATGTAATGGTGGCAATACAGACACTGTAACTTCTCGTGTCCGATACTTTACCCAATATTGCAACCAACTTGGGGTTGCCCCGGGTGATAATCTTAGGTGTTAGACCGCCTGAAACTGTGTTTTTTGTTTTGCCTTACATTGGCATTGAAACGTGAACTTTGTGTATTGGTCACTTTGATTCTTGATATGTGTATTATTGTATTTGTATTCATTTTTGAATAACAAAGTTTTTTAAACTTTGCCTTATCTATCTACGTTTACCTATCGCTAAATAGTTTAAGAATCTAACATTTGTACATTGAAAACCGACTTAGACCACTTCCAATAGTGATTGAAAACCGAGTGCTTAGTTAATGCCAACTCAACGTCATGTCATTATATACCGAAACTGAGCGACCACCGGTCAATTAATTTTTTTTTGGTCCCATACATTATTTAATTTATATTTAAAACATAATATTAATAGAAAAAAACAGTGTCATTTAGAATATAAACATTACATTAGTTATAAGAAAAACATTACAATAATTAACTTACATTTACTTAACGTTGTCGGAAATTTGGTGGGAGTTACGAAATATGTTCGATAAAAACATTGTGAAGCTTATAATGCAAAACTCGATCATGTAATTCCTTGTCCATACACACTTGTGTTGCAACTATCTCATCCCACAAATGTCGTGATACATTTGTCGGACAATCTTTCTCTAGCGGACGCATAATGCACCCGTTGTCCTTAGTTATCATTATGTAAAATCACACAACAATGCAAGATTTGACTGATTTTGTTGCCAATATATGGTGAGTTTTTGAGGATTCCCACTTCCCTTGAAGCACACCAAATGCTTGTTTTACATCTTTTCTTGTAGATTCTTGGTATTGCTTGAACTTAATTTCTTGTACCGTAAACGGATACTTAAGTGACTTGACAAAAGTTACCAATTCCAGATACGTTATGTCAGCGAGATAATATACTTTTGTAAATTTATGCTAGACAATATTGAAACTTACCGTTAGAGCTCTATCTTGTAGTAAATCGTTGAATAAATCGGATTCATTAAGGACATTTATGTGGTTGCTCAAACCCGCAAGATCAAAGTAAGCGTGCCAAATCCACCGGATCATCATAAAGGGAAACCACTTTGTGCATGATCTTTATGGTCTTGATCACATTGTGTGTATTGACGAATTTTTTGTCAGGACAATATTTATACACAATTCATTTTGTGTACCGGTATTTTGGCAAACCTTATTTGCAAAAAACGATTAATGGTTATTCACAACGATGGGTTATGCCTACATGGCATAACATGTGTTTCCCACGAACGAGTTATGGTTACATGGCATCTACTTCTTTCACTCTTTGCATGTGCACACGTGTACGGTGTCTTTTCCAACGACGAGTTTTGACCATTTGACCGTTATCCCGTTTGTTCACCGTCAACTTTATACACATGCATACGTATAACATGCATAAACCGTCCCTTCCAACGACAGGTTATGCATGCTCTATTGTATCAAACATATCTTCCAAATCGTTTATTATTCCTTTGTGACGGTAAGAAATAACACACAACGTTCTATTAAAAAGATTTGTGACGTGCTCTCGGGTATTATGTAAAATCAACTCAACTTCCGTTCAATTCTTCGTCAACTAATGCGTAAACAACATGAAGTATGTTCCCGCTTGCATTGTTTGTCACTAGCAAGAAGATTTACTCGGTAGTTACCTCTCAATGAGTCCCGTTAACACAGACGAAGGGAATACAATGATTAAATGCGTCAATAGCTGGTCTAGATGCCCACAAAACGAATTTGAACTTTGCTACGTGGTGGCTACTTGACGAGTAGTGTGACCATCTAACAATTGTGTCTGGGTTTAAATAGGCTAATTCATCTATGTACTTGGATAACTCTGCAAAGTTACTCTCCCATGTACCAAAAATACGTTCCATGGCAATCCTCCTAGCATTCCAAGATTTTTGGTAACTGACATCCACATTCCAATTATCCTTGACCATATTGGATGTGTTTGATCGAATAAGAAATATTGATCCGGATTTGATGCTCGATATCCGTTGCAATCATACTTGACGACAAAGAACGATTGTTGTTACCAATGATCAATCCATAAAAATTGTGTTCTTCACCCAATTCCAAATAGGCCGAACGCAATACTTGTCTCTAGTTGAACTACTTACTTACCAATCACATAGATACCATTGTTGTTGAACATGTAGTTAGGACTTCTCGTCGTGTAGATGGGATGCAAATACTTTGGCCTCATATCGGTTACAAATAATTCCCTATTGTACCGATACTCCATCGCCTAATAGTATATATAAGTTCACCTTTGCTCATAAAGAAAACCCATTTACGTGTTTCCTTCTCAGCATCTTGTTCGTCAAGAAAACCCCTTTTTGTCCTCGTTGAATGCAAGACTATCATCATCAACATCTTGTTCGTCAAGAAATCCTAATTTTTCTTCAACGATTGCACATTGCCCCACCTCTTCATGTGCCCGTCTTCTGAAACTGGTCCTTGGAAGTTATAGTCGAATATTGTGTCAATTTTTTTTTTAACATATGTCTCCATAAGAAGTATTATCCAAACCGGCCGTGGTGTCATCTTCAGCTTCATCGCCTCTAATATTGTCTTGAGTTACTCCACAATAACTCGTTTGATTAACATGTTGATCATAAATTATTTGATAAAAATGTTCATATGAGGTATTCCGATATGAAGGCGGGAAATCATCTTGAGTTGGTACAATTTGTGAGAGTTTTGAGTTGGTGCTACGCAACTGATCTGTGAAACTGGTTTGAGATTCTTGAACTATTGGAAAAATATAAACTTTAAATTGTGCTTGATATTGAGGAATCAAGTGTTGCATCCCGAAACCCGAATAAGTATTTTCTGGAAATATTTATTTATGTGTTTTGTAGTATTATATTATATATGTTTGTTATTAAGTTAAAAGAAGGTATATGATTGGTGGGTCAAAGCTATTTAGACTCACAAATCTTGAGTGAGTCAATACTTGATATTTTTCAAAGTCAAAGTTGAAGTTATATACTATAAGTAATTAAATTATAATTTTGAGGTATAAATTAAATAGATATGAAAGTGCAGGGACCAATATGGTAATATAGAAATCTGATCACATTTTTAACCCCATGACTTCTCAAACCTTCTGAAAAATTTTCCTTACTACCCATTTTGTTCATGCAATCGGCCAAAAAAAAAAAAATAAGGAGCAAATGTTAGAGTTTAAATAAATTATTAAAAGCTAGAGGAATTTGGTCTATTGCAAGTATTAGAATTAAGATTTGTGAGGTAAATGCTCTAATTTGTGAGTTTATTTTATTATAGCTAAATTTGGGGAAAATTGAGTATGTTGCTTATGAACTAAAAGTGATTAATTATTGGATGTAGGGTGTATCGTATTTCAAGTTTGAGCTTTAGTTTCAAGTTTATGGGTAAAGTGGTTGTGGATTAAGAAGTTCTTGCATGTTGTTATCTTCTTACTTTTCTTAGCTTTTCGAGGTAAGTAAATGATTTAACTTATATGATTAGTTTTTCATGTTTGATATGAGTATTTTTATATGATTATGATAAAGAAAGTAAGAGGCGATACAATTGGATTAGATTATGATTAGATTAAGGACTACTTAATGTGGTTCTTTATAATGTATGTGATTAGATTATGTCTAGATTATGATTAGATTAAGGACTACTTAATGTGGTTCCTTATAATTCATTTGATTAGACTATGATTAGAGTTTGGTCCACTTATTGTGTTCCTTACAACAAGTTGATTAGAGCATTATAATATGTTTTCTGTTTCATGTATTTTATTAGAAAAATTATTATTATTTACTTTCTAAGCTTTATGCTTACGTTTTAGTTATAACATGTTTTGTAGGTTCTCAAAATCTAGTGATAAGGGTAAAGCTATTATGGAATAGATGCTTAATGGTGGATCTCGTTCAAGTGGTTAAGTAACGAGTCATCTTTTGAACAAATGTTATGATGCGATGTTGAACCCCTCTTTTGTTAAGTAAAATGGTGTCAACTTTTTAGATTAGAAATGTTATGTAAATATAATAAACAACAATCTTTTGTAGTAACCGTTATGAAACGAACCGTACAAAATGTTTGGTATTTTCAAAATCTATGTTATGAAAACAAGCTTTCATGTTATTGATTTCAAAAGTATAAAAAAATAAAAAATAAAAAATGGGGTGTTTCAATTTGGTATCAGAACATCGGTGCCTAGACTTAAACCGATGTTCAAAATGCGAATAGTAATTTTAGTGCGCTAAACAGAGATTGAATGTAGAATTAATTTGCCTTAGTCGTAAGGAATTAATTTAGAGATATTCAGATTTTAGATGTCGTTTATTTATTTGGTGGATTTACAAGTAAATTAAACTTGTTGTTTTATGTACGATTATGGTGGTAATGGGAAGATGTGTGTTTAACATATTCATTGTTCCAATCGGCCAATGTAATTATGAATATAAGGTACTATCGTAGACCCAAAATTATCATATTGTACGAAGATGATAAGTATTAGTAAACTTGTGAATGGTATAGAATCGATAATCAAATTGTCATCATGCATTATTTATATCAAGAATTGTGTCTAAATATCAAGATCTTAAATTTCAGTTAAACAAGATGACTGACCATCAATATGGTGTTTTAATTAATGATGGTGAAACTGGTGGTAATTCCGGTTCTGAAAGCAAAAACTCAATAAAGATGCCTAATAATCTAAAACATAAAGGTTTTGATAAGGAGTTATGGAAAGGATTAGAAGAAATGATTTCGGAGAAAGTAGGGAAATACATTAGTAATTCTATCCCTTATTATATTGACCAGACTCAACAAAACTTTCAAGATCTACTTCAGAAAGAATTTGAGAAGTTTAAAAAACAAAGATCTAGTAGGAGAGAATGTAAACACAAATCGAGGGGTAAGGGCGGATCGAGTGACTTATCAAGACTTTTCAGCTTGTCAACCGCCACAATTTGTAGGATAACTTGATCCATTAGTTAGTATGAGATGGATAACTATTATAGCCAGCCGTTGTGCAGATGAAGATAAAGTTAATTATGCAACTAATTTCCTTAGGGAGCGTGCTAAAACTTGGTGGGAGGGCAAAGTGAAAGAGAAAGGAATAACGTGGCTTGAAGCTTTGAAGTGGGAACCGTTTAAGGAACTATTTGAGACCTAGTATATTGCTCCTGAAGAGATCGAGAAGATTAAGGAAAAGTTTCATAACTTAGTGCAAACAAATGAGACAATAAATGAACTGTGGGCGAAGTTTTGTGACATGGTTCAATATTGTCCGGAGTATCTTAGTGATGAAAGGTTAAGAGTTGAGAAGCTTCAAAGGATGTTGAAAGAAGATATTAGGGAGATTGTTTCTCATTTTAAGTGTAATACAATGGAGGACCTTCTAGGTAAAGCTCTTACTAGAGAAGCGGATCTTGAGAGAAAGAAGGAGAAGGAGAAGAAAGAGTTAGAAGTGAAGTCGGAATAAGAAATCACATATGGTAAGAAGACTAGGCATGATTATGAGAATAAAGAAGAGACGAAAAAGATGTTCCCTAGGTATGGAAAATGTTAGGGAAAATCATCTAGGAGATTGCAAAATAGGTTTTAAGGGGTTCTACAAGTGTGGGAAACAAGGTCATACTAGTCGTGATTGTACCGAGCCAATGGATATTTGTTATGGTTGTTTAGAGACAGGTCGCATTAAGAGCGAGTGTCCTAGTTTGAAAGTAGTTCAAGCGAAACCGTTAAGAATGATTGAAGAAAAGACGGCGGGGGACCCAAAAACAAAAGGTAGGGCATTTCAAATCGCGGCTGAAGAAGAGTGAGTGACACTAGATGTTGTCACGAGGTACATTTATCATAAACTCCGTACCCACTTACATTTTATTTGATTCTAGTGCTAGTAAATTATTCGTGTCTTATGAATTCAGCAAAAATATTTCCATTCCAATAAATAAACTCACAAAAACCTTAGAAGCCGAAATAGCAAATAGTAAAGTAATAGTCGTAAGTAGTGTTTACTTAGACAACGAACTTGGGATAGACGATAGCATTTTTAAGATTGATCTTATACGAATGATGCTTGGAGAGTTTGATGTAATAGTGGGAATGAATTGGCTTAGTAAGTATGAAGCCAACATCGCATGTAATATAATAATGATTCGGGTGATAAATTCTAATGGTAGAGAGATCAACATATATGGTGAAAGAAAGGTGAATTATTAATATCTTCCCTAATGAAGGCAAGAAGGTATTTATATCGCGGATGCCGAGCATTTTTGGCCCATGTGGTAGAAGTTAAATTTGATAAAGTCAAAATAGAAAATGTGCCCATTGTGAGTGAATATACAAATGTGTTTGCGGATGAGGTGCCAGGCATTCCATCAGAACGACAAGTAGAGTTTCGAATCGACTTGATACGTGGAGCTGCACCTGTTGCTAAGACACCATATTGTTTAGCACCATCAGAAATGATATGATTGATGTCCCAATTACAAGAATTACTTGAAAAGGGTTTTATTGGTCCAAGTAGTTCACCATGGGGTGCACCGATCCTTTTTGTGAAGAAGAAAGATGGAAGGATGAGGATGTGTATTGATTATAGAGAACTAAATAAGGTTCATGTTAAAAATCGTTATCCTTTACCTCGTATTAATGATCTTTTTGATCAAATGCAAGGTGTTGGTTGGTTTTCTAAGATTGACTTACGGTGAGGTTATCATCAGTTGAAAGTGAGAGAGGAAGACATACCGAAAATGACATTTCGAACACGGTATGGCCATTATGAATTTGTAATTATGCCGTTTGGTCTTACTAATTCACCGACCGCTTTCATGGACGTCATTAATAGAGTGTGTAGGCCTACGTTAGATAAGTCGGTCATTGTATTCATTGATGATATTCTGGTGTATTCAAAGAGTTGAGAGGAGCATGAAGTGCATTTGTGAGAAGTTTTGGAGACGTTGAGAAAAGAGAAGTTTTATGCCAAGTTTTCAAAATGTGAACTTTGGATACAAGAAGTTCAATTTTTAGGGCATGTTGTAAATTCTAATGGCATTAAAGTAGACCCATTTAAAGTCAAAGAAGTTATGAATTGGGAACAACCTAAGAGTCCATTTAAAATTTGGAGTTTTCTAGGACTTGCCAGATATTAACGTAGATTCATTCAAGATTTTTCTAAGATTACATCTCCTTTGACTGAGTTGACAAAGAAAAATACAAAGTTTGAATGGAGTAAAGAGCAAGAAGAAGCATTTGGGGTGTTAAGAAAGAAATTAAGTGAAGAACCAATATTAGAATTACCCTAGAGTGTGATGCATTATACAATGATTTAGGACATGTGCTTATGCAAACGGGGAAAGTAATAGCTTATGCATCGATACAATTGAAGAAACATGAAAAGAAATACCCGACTCACGATTCAGAATTTGCTGCGGTTGTTTTTGCATTAAAAATCTGGAGACATTATTTGTATGGTGTGAAGTTTGTGATATTCACCGATGACAAAAGTCTTCAGTATTTCCTAGATAAGAAAGACTCAAACATGAGACAACGAAGGTGGTTAGATTTGTTAAAATATTATGATTGTGAAATCCGTTATCATCCGGGTAAAGCGAATGTGGTAGCAGATGTGTTAAGCTGAAAAGAGAGGGATGAAGTGATTAAAGTAAGTTCGTTAAAAATGATTGTAACTTCTAATTTGTTTGATCGTGTGAGGGTGGCACAAAAAGAGGGGTTAAAAGAAGAAAAACGGAAAAAGGAACCAATTATTAGTCAAATTCAATATCCAATTGATGATAGTCGTGGAATCAAAACTCGTTTTGGTAGAATTTGGGTTCCGAATACATGTGAAGTGAAGAAACTGTTACTTGATGAAGCTCATAATTCGAAATATTCTATTCATCCTGGAGGAACCAAGATGTATCGTGACTTTGAAGAAAGATTAATGGTGGCCTGGTGTGAAGTGTGATATTGTTAAATATGTTGAAAGATGTTTGACTTGTTTAAAGGTCAAAACTGAGCACCAAAAGCCTTATGGTAAAGTTCAACCTTTAGAAATTCCAAAGTGGAAGTGGGAAGAGATCAAACTGGATTTTGTTACTAAGTTACCTAAAACAATAAGAAGTCATGATACCATTTGGATAGTTGTTGATAGGTTGACTAAAAATGCCCATTTTATTCCAATTAGAGAAAATCTACCCGTTCATAAGTTAGCCAAATTTACATTAATAAGATAGTAGCGAGACATGGAGTGTCTGTATCGACATTTTTCCTAACACCTTTTATTAGAGATGAGAACAGGACAAATTTGGGTAAGTATTTGACGTTTAACATTTGACGTCCGTTTCTGCTGCTTTCATGGCTTCAAACCTTGGCTCCTTCGCCTGGAACTTCACGGTAGAATATAGTTTCATGTAATCATCAAATACAAATTTTGGGTAAACTTGTTCATCCTCTGCTTTTCCCGACACCAATGTCTTTGCTGGATAGATTACAACATCATTCTCTGGGTTATAGAAAGAAGCTATTGACATTCGTGTTCCATCCGTTTGAGCAATAACTCTATGCATCACACTCGTGCTCTGAGTCCCTTGATCAAATCTGGGGTGGGGCATGGTGGGTAGTTGCTAACTTTGGTTCCAAAATTAGGTCCCTTTGACTTTGACCCGTAGAACGCTTTCTTTAAGTAACCTTTCTCCAATCCAAGATTCTCACACAACAAGTCTAGAAGTTCCTCAGCTAGTTTCTCAAGTTTACGAGCAAAATCCCTCATTAAATCCCGGCAAAATCATAATCATCCCTCAAAACGCAATGGTTTGAAGTACACGAAAGAAGATCATACAATTTTTTGTGTGTGTGTGTACCTGTATTCATCGTCAAGATCAACAACTTCAGAGATATTAGAGGTAGGGAGATGACGCAGGAAGAAAGTGCTCTCCCAGTCAAGATTATTAACTTTTGTCTTAACACCTTCTAATGCTTTGGCTGCCACCGTTTCTTTAAACCGCTCCTCCATACACTTTTTGTAATGCTCCTTTGTCATTTTCTCGAGAGTGTCTAGTAGCTCATGTGAGATCCCGTGGTTAACCAACTACACATATATAAAACATATACACTGTAACGTCCACACTAAAATGACTAACTATTTGCGAGTTACTTGTTTAATTTGTAGTATTAAGATATTTACCTCGAAGAAACCTGTGACAACCCGCGAAAATCCAGGTTCACACCGACTAAATTCTTTTAACACTATTACTCAACTTGTATATGTTTTGATTTATTTACGACCGGTAGGTCAACCTATACATAAATGATACTGGTTAACTACGTCAAAAACATACACGGATACCGGGATTAGGTATACGGGATCAAATATTCACATAAAATAAACATTTTTACAACAATAATTCTAGTCCAATATTTCATGCATAAAATCATGATTTATGCATCAACTTTGCATGTATGGAACTTTTCATGCATATATATATATATATATATATATATATATATATCAAATACACAAGTTACACAAAAGACCCTAAGCATACAAGGACTTCACTTAGGACCCTAGAGTTTGCAAAAATGACAATTTAAATAATCACCTACAAGTTGTTTGTTTCTTGCTTGACTAGTTAAATGAGTTGGTGGTGTCACATGGGTTTAGTCACTTACACACTTGACCATTTCACTATTGAACTCAATAGACCATACCTCCCATGTGCTAGCACTCATGACTCCACTCTCTCCTTTGGCTATAAATACTAGACCCCTTCCATCCATTTCACTTGCTCATTCACCACCAAGTGAAAAACTCTTCTCCCTCCCTCCTTGCTCTTTAAATTTTGGCCAAGAGAAGAACCAAGGAGAATCACCAACACAAAATCCCACTCACACATATTTCATACAAGAACTTAGAATCAAACCTTTGTAGTTTGAAAGTTGCATCAAGATCTTCATACATAACACTTAGGTATGTTATTACTAACCTTTTTACATATTTGATACTTCTTATATCATGTTTTATAGTTCATATATCATATTACATATAGCACATATTCAAAAACATGTTACATATAAAGAAGTGTTAAAAAAAAACAAAACTTGAAAAACCCACTGTATATCCGACTGTTCACCATGACCTCGGGAAAACTATATTTCAAACCAGACTATGAGACCTATATCATCTAAAAGATAACTCAAACACGGTCGTTTCGATATAAAATTCATTAAAAACGGATAAATAACGAATGAGATACGGTATTTTAAAGTTATCATAATTTCTGGAACAACAACAACAGGTCAGTAGACTATTTTGACCATTAAAAACTTTCTGCTTTAAATTAGACCACGATACCAGTGGCATTTGAAAGATATGTTAAACCCGGTCGTTTCGATATAAGATTCGTTAAAAACGGATAAATATCGAGCAAGATATACCATTTTGAAGTTTGACCTAATTCCTTGAACCCCAAACTGCTTACCAGTGGACTTTTGTTAAATCTGGGAAAATATGGTTTTGAATTGGGACATGAGGCCTGTGGCATTTGAAAGATAGTTCAAATGCCTACATTTCCATAAAAAGAACACTAAAAACGGATAAACGACCAAGGAGTTATGATATTTTCAAGTTAACATGTACTTTGAGAAAACCCTAAAACCTACTGTTAGTATTTCTGTTATAAATATCAGTAGACTTTCAATCTGGTTTCAAGGCCTAAACCATTTGAAAGGTATTTCAAACGCGGTCGTTTCTATATAAAATTCATTAAAATCGGATAAGAAACGTGTGAGATATGTTACTTTAAAGTTGGGTAAAACTTAAAGACACTTGCTGAGTTTTTATAAACTTTTATAAAAACTAACTTTTAAAACCAACTCGATAATAATAGCGATAACACAATACTAGGGAGCTTTGTATGCAATGATTCCATCTCGATATTTCGTAGTGCCGAGCTTGATGGATTTACGATTTAAAGTGTCCTAGCTCCGCATGCGATTATAGAATGGTCTTGTATATAATGGCCCGAACGGTGTTAGTTTATTATTATCAAACCCGAACCCTAACCCTACCTTATTCATACATATACATACCTTTTCATGTGCATTGGACTAGAATATAAAAACCCTAATTCCAAAACTTAATAGGTCAAGGTTAGACCTACCTGATTCTCGGATTTGAGACTCCTACGTGTTGGCTTACACACACTGCCTCATTACTTTTAGCTGGCTTGCTAAGGTGAGTTCATAGCCCCGCTTTTTACTTGTTTTTATAACATACTTGGGGTGAGATACATGCTCTTTTACTTATGGACACAAGTACTTAAAACCTTTACTAGTTGCCTAAGTTACCACTAAGCCAAAGGAAATTCCCCTATCATGAATCGTTAGTTAAGGACTTAAGCGCGATTGTACTGGATAGATCTATTAGGGTTTGACAACCCTCACCCAACGGCTAGACGATGTAACCCACGTCTACCACAACTAACTCGTGGACTCGAGTAGGGTGCTTTACTTTTGAAACTATATATGTTATTTGGCTATAACATAGGAACACTTATGGGGTAAGGAACTTTGTTACGCTTCGATGTCATGAGCTTAGGTGCAACTGTAAGACTTTACTTAAACGGAAATCTTGTGGTCCACTTTATTACTAAACTAAACCTATGAATTCACCAACTTTATGTTGACTTTAGCATGTATGTCTCAGGTGCTTAGTCGAAAGGGCTTTCGACGGAGGGATATTGGGATATGACAGAGTCGCATATTTCAAACTCACGCTTTTGGGAGATTTCCCTTGCATTACTTATTTTCTTTTCAGTTATGTAATGTAAATCTCTGTTTTGTGAACTCTGGTAACACTTTTCCTTAATCATGTAAAACTCTGATTTTAAATATCAATGAATGTATGTTTTTTTTATTTTTAAAAACGACTCATATAGAGGTCGTTCGCCTATATATCATTGCTATCTGGGACCCATGAAGTCAACACCTCGAGTCTCGGGAATACGAGATTTGGGGGTGTGACAGATTGGTATCAGAGCTCTGGTTATAGCGAACCAGGTTGCATTAGTAAATATCCTGGTCTATAACTGAGCTTTAGAACTTACTGCTTCCGCACTACTTACTTATATTTTACATAGAAATGCTTACACTTTTGGACCTTGTCACAGTATGTCGACTCCCTACTACGTTATACTTTCTGATTCTGAGGATGACTATCCTCCACATACACCTACTGCTCCAGATGCCGACTCGAGCGTCGATATGGACATCTCTTCTACCTTAGGATCCCCAGTTATACCATACGACGGATACGATGGCTTCGAGAGCGAGCATACCACCACCATTATCTACTTATCCGACACGGATTCGGACGAAGAGATGTATACCCACACGTCCGTGCTAGGCACGCCTTCTACTCAGTATGACGGATTCATCCCGGAGGACGAACCTTCCGTTCTTACTCCTATTGTCGAGCCTACTATCCATGACACTCCTACTCTCCGAGCTGACTCGGGATATACTCCTACTCCCGAGGAATTTGTCTACCCTGAGACGGAGGAAGAGGAGGAGGAGGAGGAGGAGGATCCCCCTGAGGATGACTCCGACACCGCCTCTTCCGATACTTTCACTACACCTCCTGCCACTATCCCAGCCATGGAGTCCCACCGCTACATTCATGCTCACATCTCCGGGGGAGGAGGAGCCCGCACTCGCTTGACCGCACGGAAGTCAGTTCCCATCCTTCCTACCGCACCTCACAGATACCACCCTCACGTCGTTGCCAGACGGACTCCACCTACTCCCGACAGTACTGTCATCAGAAGGGACTACCATGATGTGGTCGTAGTTACTACTACACCTACCACCACACCCATTCCTACTACTACTACTACTACTCCCATCACCACTCCCATACCCACCACCACCACACCTCTGCGAGACTATAGCTCACAGTACCGAGACTGGATGCATACTACCCTCCAGGCTTGGAGGAACGCTGAGAGGATACCCAGCACATACGAGATTGGGGAGTCATCTACTGCCCCCGGTCCAGTCCCGATTTCTTCTATTCTGGTAGCGAGAGTAGCGCGCTTAGAAAGAGATCAGAGGATGCTTGAGCAGGATTTTGGGAGTTATAACTCTCAAAACACTGCTAACATCAGACAGACCTTCGACATGGTTCGAGAGGACGCGTCCCTAGCTGAGCGGGCAGCAGAGGCTACACATGCGCGTGTCATGCATACACGTGAGGACTTAGCCACTCTGACATCTCGTCTTGAGTCATCAGAGAGGCGCATTGCCGAGTTAGAGGAGATGGTTCGGCGACTGAGTGGTGCATCTACCAGCACGAGACCTGGTCATCCACCTAGATAGGATAGTAGCATTTTAAACCTTCCATGACAGGTTGTGTCTGGGTTATTTTCTTTTGTACTTGAACTAAAATGGGTGTTCTATAAACCCATTCTTTTGTTGTATTTCCTTCGAAATCAATGTATTCAAGTTATATAAATGAAATATTGGTTTTAATCTACTTATTCTATTGTATGACTTGTGTTTGGTATGATTGCATATATTTTTTTTTACTGCTTATATGTCGTGTATGTGTGGTTGATGATGTGTTTGGTTTATATTATTTGTTTTGAAGAATAATGGCGCCAAAGAGAAACAAAAGGACCACCAGGAACTCACAAAACCCAAACCCTGATGACACGGAAGCTATCATAGCTCAGCGAGTAGCAGACGCAATTGCTGCTTATGTAGCTAACCACGCAAGCACCAATGGTGGGGCGGGAACCAGCAATACAGCTGGAGGAGACGAGAACGCCCACCGTGGATGTTCTTACAAGGAATTCATGAACTGCAAACCCCAGTACTTCAATGGTACAGAGGGAGCTGTCGGACTTCTCCGATGGTTTGAGAAGCTAGAATCCGTATTCCGCATTTGTAACTGCAATGAAGCCAATAAGGTCAAGTATGCTACTTGCACCCTCCAAAACAATTCTCTAACATGGTGGAATGCCTACGCTCAAACTGTAGGGATTGATGCGGCATATTTAGTGCCATGGGAGGACCTGAAGCAAATGATGAAGGAGGAATACTGCCCCAGAAATGAGATCCAAAAATTAGAATCCGAATTTTGGAATTTGTCAGTGAAGGGAGATGACATAACTGGTTATACCACCCGTTTCCAGGAGCTATCCCTACTGTGCCCAGGAATGGTTACCCCGGAATACAAAAAGGTTGAAAGGTACATCTGGGGATTACCACCCCAAATTCAGGGAAATGGTACTTCCTCCGAGCCGGCAAACAGCCAGGGAGCCATCCGCATGGCGCATAGCTTGATGGACCAGTTTGTTCGTCGAGGTTCATCTGAAAAGAAATCATCTGATAACAAACGGAAGTGGGAGGATACTTCCGGGAAAAGCTACAATCAACAACCCACCAAGAAGCCTGAAACAACAAAGGCTTACACGGCTGCCCCTGGTAACTATCAGGGAAACAAACCACTTTGCAACCGATGCAAGCTCCATCATACCGGCCAGTGTACTGTGGTTTGCAAAAACTGTAACAAGACGGGCCACCAAACCAAAGATTGTAGGAAAGCTGCCCCTGTAGCTAATGTGAAGGTTCCTAACGTCTGCTTTAAATGCGGAGAACCGGGACACTTCAAGAAGGACTGCCCTCAACTAGCAAACCAAGACAACAATGGCAGAGCTCAGGGCAGGGCGTTTGTGATTAGAGCAGGAGAAGAACAACCAGGCCCGAACGTCGTGACGGGTACGTTTCTCCTCAATAATCAACACGCAACTGTTTTATTTGATACTGGTGCTGATAGGAGCTTTGTATCTACAAAATTTAAAACTTTGATCAATAATTCCCCAACTACCTTAGAAGCTAAGTATACAATAGAATTAGCAAACGGGAAATTGGTGACTACAAATAGTATCATTCGAGGTTGTACCTTAACCTTAGCTGATCACCCATTCAATATCGACCTAATACCTATTCAACTCGGAAGTTTCGACATAGTAATAGGAATGGATTGGCTATCTCTAAATCACGCCGAAATCATATGTAACGAGAAGATTGTCCGTATTCTCCGCACCGACGGGAAAACTCTCTTGATCAAGGGAGATGGGAGCCGATCAAAGTTAAGCATCATATCCAACTTAAAAACGCTGAAGTACTTACAGAAGGGATGTGACGCCTATTTGGCTTACATGACGGAGACGGAAACGAAGGAGAAACAACTAAACGACGTACCGATTGTTCGAGAATTTCCCGAAGTCTTCCCAGAAGACTTACCCGGACTTCCACCTCAAAGACAAGTCCAATTTCACATCGATTTAGTGCCAGGAGCCGCACCAGTGGCTCGAGCACCATATCGACTCGCTCCATCCGAAATGGAAGAGTTATCCAACCAACTCCAAGAGTTACTAGATCGAGGATTCATTCGTCCAAGTTCCTCACCCTGGGGAGCACCAGTTCTTTTTGTCAAAAAGAAGGATGGATCCTTCAGGATGTGTATCGACTATAGAGAACTGAACAAGCTAACCGTGAAGAATCGTTATCCACTTCCAAGGATTGATGATCTTTTCGATCAGCTTCAAGGATCAAGTATCTACTCTAAAATTGACCTACGGTCAGGTTATCACCAACTTAGAGTACGAGAAGAAGATGTTCAGAAAACCGCATTTAGAACTCGCTATGGTCACTACGAATTCCAGGTTATGCCTTTCGGTTTGACCAACGCGCCAGCGGTATTCATGGATCTTATGAATCGGGTGTGTAAACCGTACCTGGATAAGTTTGTGATCGTATTCATTGACGACATCTTGATATATTCGAAAAGTAAGAAAGAACATGAAGAGCATTTGAGGTTAATCCTTGAATTACTAAAAAAGGAGGAACTGTACGCAAAATTTTCTAAGTGTGAATTTTGGATCGAGAAGGTTCAATTCCTTGGTCACGTTATCGACAGTGAAGGCATCCACGTAGACCCAGCAAAAATTGAATCTATTAAGGATTGGGCTGTCCCTAGAACCGCAACGGAAATACGCCAATTCTTAGGTCTTGCCGGTTATTACCGACGCTTCATCGAAAATTTCTCCAAAATAGCTAAAGCCTTGACGAGGTTGACGCAGAAAACTGAGAAGTTCGTTTGGGGTGAAGAACAAGACTCAGCATTCCAACTATTGAAGCAGAAGCTTTGTAGTGCACCGATTCTATCATTGCCCGAGGGAACAGAAGATTTTGTGGTATATTGCGACGCATCACACAAAGGATTAGGTTGTGTGTTAATGCAAAGGGAAAAGGTTATCGCCTACGCCTCACGACAGCTCAAAACTCACGAAGAAAACTACACAACACATGACTTAGAGTTAGGAGCTGTAGTGTTCGCACTCAAGATCTGGAGACACTATTTATACGGCACTAAGTGTACAGTGTTCACAGATCACAAGAGTCTGCAACACATTTTTGATCAAAAAGAATTGAACATGAGGCAGCGTCGTTGGATCGAACTACTTAGTGATTACGATTGTGACATCCGTTACCATCCTGGAAAAGCCAACGTAGTGGCAGACGCTCTAAGCCGAAAGGAGCGAGCTAAACCATTACGAGTTCGAGCTTTGGTTATGACGATTCAATCGAATCTACCCACACAAATCCGCGATGCTCAAATCGAAGCCCTTAAAGACGAAAACATAAAGAACGAAAACCTGCGAGGTATGGACAAATCATTCAAAACCAAAAGCAATGGAACCAAATGTTTTGAGGACAGAAGTTGGTTACCCCCGCTTTGGAGGATTAAGAGAGTTAATCATGAAAGAATCACACAACTCCAAGTACTTCATACATCCCGGATCGGACAAAATGTACCAAGACCTCAAGATGCTGTACTGGTGGCCAAATATGAAATCGGAGATCGCTACTTTTGTGAGCAAATGTTTAACATGCTCAAAAGTAAAGGTTGAATACCAAAAACCTTCTGGATTATTAATACAACCCGAGATACCTCAATGGAAATGGGAAGGAATAGCAATGGACTTCATCACAAAGCTACCCAAAACCCCGGACGGTTACGACACTATCTGGGTAATAGTTGATCGTCTAACAAAGTCCGCACATTTTCTACCCATCAAAGAGACAGACAAAATGGAAAAATTAACACGGTTATACCTTAAGGAAGTCGTCTCTAGGCATGGGGTTCCTGTTTCGATCATATCTGATAGAGATAGTCGTTTCACATCTAGATTCTGGCAATCATTGCAAAAGGCTCTAGGAACGCGTCTGGATATGAGCACTGCATATCACCCACAAACCGACGGCCAAAGTGAAAGAACGATCCAAACGTTAGAGGATATGTTAAGAGCATGTGTGATCGATTTTGGAAAGCGATGGGACTTACACTTGCCCTTAGCGGAATTCTCCTACAACAACAGTTATCACACCAGCATCAAGACTGCACCATTTGAGGCACTTTACGGACGAAAGTGTCGATCACCTGTATTTTGGATCGAAGTTGGGGATAGCCAACTTATTGGTCCAGATATTCTTCACGAGACCACAGAAAAGATTGTGAAAATTCAGGAGAGACTCCGAACGGCGCGCAGCCGACAGAAGAGTTACGCAGACCGAAGGCGTAAGCCACTAGAATTCCAAGTTGGAGACAAGGTGATGCTCAAAGTCTCACCATGGAAAGGCACCATTCGCTTCGGAAAGCGAGGAAAACTAAACCCCCGATACATCGGACCCTTCAAAATTCTGGAAAGAATTGGACCGGTAGCTTACCGACTCGACTTACCACAAGTACTAGACGGAGTACATAACACTTTCCACGTCAGTAATCTGAAGAAGTGCTTGTCGGATGAAACTCTAATAATCCCACAAGAGGAACTTCAGATTGACACCAAACTAAACTTCATCGAACAACCCATCGAAATCATGGATCGTGAGATCAAACAACGTCGACAGAGTCGAATACCTATCGTACAGGTTCGATGGAACTCCCGCCGAGGACCTGAATTCACTTGGGAACGAGAGGACCAGATGAAACTCAAGTACCCTCATCTCTTCTCAGACACCCAACCTCCAGAACAAACCAACTAAATTTCGGGACGAAATTTCCATAACAAGGGGAGACTGTGACAACCCGCGAAAATCCAGGTTCACACCGACTAAATTCTTTTAACACTATTACTCAACTTGTATATGTTTTGATTTATTTACGACCGGTAGGTCAACCTATACATAAATGATACTGGTTAACTACGTCAAAAACATACACGGATACCGGGATTAGGTATACGGGATCAAATATTCACATAAAATAAACATTTTTACAACAATAATTCTAGTCCAATATTTCATGCATAAAATCATGATTTATGCATCAACTTTGCATGTATGGAACTTTTCATGCATATATATATATATATATATATCAAATACACAAGTTACACAAAAGACCCTAAGCATACAAGGACTTCACTTAGGACCCTAGAGTTTGCAAAAATGACAATTTAAATAATCACCTACAAGTTGTTTGTTTCTTGCTTGACTAGTTAAATGAGTTGGTGGTGTCACATGGGTTTAGTCACTTACACACTTGACCATTTCACTATTGAACTCAATAGACCATACCTCCCATGTGCTAGCACTCATGACTCCACTCTCTCCTTTGGCTATAAATACTAGACCCCTTCCATCCATTTCACTTGCTCATTCACCACCAAGTGAAAAACTCTTCTCCCTCCCTCCTTGCTCTTTAAATTTTGGCCAAGAGAAGAACCAAGGAGAATCACCAACACAAAATCCCACTCACACATATTTCATACAAGAACTTAGAATCAAACCTTTGTAGTTTGAAAGTTGCATCAAGATCTTCATACATAACACTTAGGTATGTTATTACTAACCTTTTTACATATTTGATACTTCTTATATCATGTTTTATAGTTCATATATCATATTACATATAGCACATATTCAAAAACATGTTACATATAAAGAAGTGTTAAAAAAAAACAAAACTTGAAAAACCCACTGTATATCCGACTGTTCACCATGACCTCGGGAAAACTATATTTCAAACCAGACTATGAGACCTATATCATCTAAAAGATAACTCAAACACGGTCGTTTCGATATAAAATTCATTAAAAACGGATAAATAACGAATGAGATACGGTATTTTAAAGTTATCATAATTTCTGGAACAACAACAACAGGTCAGTAGACTATTTTGACCATTAAAAACTTTCTGCTTTAAATTAGACCACGATACCAGTGGCATTTGAAAGATATGTTAAACCCGGTCGTTTCGATATAAGATTCGTTAAAAACGGATAAATATCGAGCAAGATATACCATTTTGAAGTTTGACCTAATTCTTTGAACCCCAAACTGCTTACCAGTGGACTTTTGTTAAATCTGGGAAAATATGGTTTTGAATTGGGACATGAGGCCTGTGGCATTTGAAAGATAGTTCAAATGCCTACATTTCCATAAAAAGAACACTAAAAACGGATAAACGACCAAGGAGTTATGATATTTTCAAGTTAACATGTACTTTGAGAAAACCCTAAAACCTACTGTTAGTATTTCTGTTATAAATATTAGTAGACTTTCAATCTGGTTTCAAGGCCTAAACCATTTGAAAGGTATTTCAAACGCGGTCGTTTCTATATAAAATTCATTAAAATCGGATAAGAAACGTGTGAGATATGTTACTTTAAAGTTGGGTAAAACTTAAAGACACTTGCTGAGTTTTTATAAACTTTTATAAAAACTAACTTTTAAAACCAACTCGATAATAATAGCGATAACACAATACTAGGGAGCTTTGTATGCAATGATTCCATCTCGATATTTCGTAGTGCCGAGCTTGCTGGATTTACGATTTAAAGTGTCCTAGCTCCGCATGCGATTATAGAATGGTCTTGTATATAATGGCCCGAACGGTGTTAGTTTATTATTATCAAACCCGAACCCTAACCCTACCTTATTCATACATATACATACCTTTTCATGTGCATTGGACTAGAATATAAAAACCCTAATTCCAAAACTTAATAGGTCAAGGTTAGACCTACCTGATTCTCGGATTTGAGACTCCTACGTGTTGGCTTACACACACTGCCTCATTACTTTTAGCTGGCTTGCTAAGGTGAGTTCATAGCCCCGCTTTTTACTTGTTTTTATAACATACTTGGGGTGAGATACATGCTCTTTTACTTATGGACACAAGTACTTAAAACCTTTACTAGTTGCCTAAGTTACCACTAAGCCAAAGGAAATTCCCCTATCATGAATCGTTAGTTAAGGACTTAAGCGCGATTGTACTGGATAGATCTATTAGGGTTTGACAACCCTCACCCAACGGCTAGACGATGTAACCCACGTCTACCACAACTAACTCGTGGACTCGAGTAGGGTGCTTTACTTTTGAAACTATATATGTTATTTGGCTATAACATAGGAACACTTATGGGGTAAGGAACTTTGTTACGCTTCGATGTCATGAGCTTAGGTGCAACTGTAAGACTTTACTTAAACGGAAATCTTGTGGTCCACTTTATTACTAAACTAAACCTATGAATTCACCAACTTTATGTTGACTTTAGCATGTATGTCTCAGGTGCTTAGTCGAAAGGGCTTTCGACGGAGGGATATTGGGATATGACAGAGTCGCATATTTCAAACTCACGCTTTTGGGAGATTTCCCTTGCATTACTTATTTTCTTTTCAGTTATGTAATGTAAATCTCTGTTTTGTGAACTCTGGTAACACTTTTCCTTAATCATGTAAAACTCTGATTTTAAATATCAATGAATGTATGTTTTTTTTATTTTTAAAAACGACTCATATAGAGGTCGTTCGCCTATATATCATTGCTATCTGGGACGCATGAAGTCAACACCTCGAGTCTCGGGAATACGAGATTTGGGGGTGTGACAAAACCCCAGTTCTCGCAAGCATCTTTAATCTTGTTCATAACGTCTCCTCTCTCTTCACCGTTAAGTTTCTCCATGTTGATCAAAGGGAAGTTCGCCATCTCTTTTGTTATGACTACCTTTCCGCTGCCTATTGTTTTGTGTGTTTGTGTTATTTCTTCTTATGAAGAATTCAGAATGTTTGCCTTCTTATTTATAGGAGAGTCAAATATCTTTCAAGATCAAGTAAGCGTCCTAGTAAGGTGAATCGTCCTACGTGACATGACAAATTTTATTGACAAGTTGATACTAAAAGGTACTCCTCTCTATCTTCAAACAATTTCAGCATTTGATATGGGCATATGGCCTATAATTTAATCGAAGTGTTCCGGTCAAATACTCATTCCTTGTCAATAAGAGAAGAAAATTAAATAATCACGATGGCCTAAAACAAAGTTGTATGATAGAGATAGTAAACATTCTTGTTATTAAAGAATGTTTTCGGTATTAAAGTATAATATTATTCATAAGTGCATATGATGTAAGAAGTAAAGCATTCTTTGCACATAGACATTCCATATCCATTTTTGTGTCTCTGTCTTGTTGATCTCATTGATAATGTCAATGATTTAAGTAAAAATAAGGGATTAAGAGGACTTTAGCATTGGTCGAGGGCACCTATTATTGGCCAAGGATTGTGGACGATGCTGAGACATACGTGCGGACATGCCTTATTTGCCAACAAGACAAGATAGAGCAAAAGAAGTCGAGAGGATTGCTAGAGCCTTTACCGACGCCCAATGGACCATGAGAGAGTGTTTCCATGGACTTTATCACATGTTTGCCGAAGTCGGAAGGAGGAGGAAGTATTATAGTGGTGGTGGATCGATTCTCAAAATATGGTACTTTTATAGCCGCACCACCCGATGTTACAGCGGATGATACGACCAATCTCTTCTTCAAGAATGTGGTAAAGTATTGGGTAGTGCCACATGTGATCGTTAGTGATCGAGATCCACGATTTACGGGGCGCTTTTGGACGGAGTTTTTAAAGATCATGGGGACAGATTTGAACTTCTCTACGAGTTTTCATCCTCAAACGAATAGGCAAAAGGAGAGGGTGAATGCACTATTGGAGCTCTATCTTAGCCACTATGTGAGTGCCAACCAACATAATTGGGCTAAACTCCTCGATGTTGCTCAATTCTCTTACAACATGCAACGAAATGAAGCCACGGGGAAGAGTCCTTTTAAGTTAGTTACAGGACGCCAACCATTGACCCCGAATGCCTTAGCCGCATCATATGAGGGGGGTAGCCCGACCGCTTACAAGACGATGAAGGAATGGCACGAGCAAGCGGACTTAGCACGAGCATCTTTGGACAAAGCGGCTAAGAAGATGAAGAAATGGGCGGATGAGGGGAGGAGACACGTTGAGTTCGAGGTCGGAGATCAAGTGATGGTGAAGCTCTTGCCTCAACAATTCAAGTCATTGAGGAAGGTGCGCAAATGATTGATATGGAGGTATGAAGGCCCCTTCCCGGTGATTGGACGTGTTGGAAAGGTATCCTATCGAGTTCAACTACCTCCCAAGTTGAAGATTCATCCGGTCTTCAACATTAGCTTTCTCAAGCCTTATCATGGAGACGAGGAAGACCCGGAACGAGGGGTGTCCAAGAGGGCACCAACCGCGGTTGTTAATTCATACGATCGAGAGGTTGAGGAGATCTTGTCAGATCGTACGATACGGAGACGAGGAGTGCCGAGCTATAAGGAGTATTTGATCAAGTGGCGTGACTTGTCCAATAGCGAAGCAAGTTGGGAAGTGGAAGACTTATTGTAGCAGTTTGCGGACGATATCAAAAGATATCACGAGGATGGCACGACGAGGACGTCACGAGCTTAGGTGGGGGAGGATGTCACGCCCCGCCCGATTTTACGGGGTTACCCGGGAGTCCGGATTGTTCTACACTTGACTAGAGTAAACCATATGAACGATTTATGTTCTTCCAAGGACGAAATCTGTAAATTCCAAGGACGAAATCTGTAAATTAGAGTAAACCATATGAACGATTTACGTAATATACTCAAGAACACATTATAAGTTGTGATTATAAATTTTGGGATCAAAGTTGAGAATTATAGTTTGACTCGTGATCCGATAACTATTATTTATATCTTTATTAGATTTTTAACTTTTGATAAACACACACGGTTACTTCTTTACAACCGGTAATGTTTATGCGTCGATCGTGTACAAATCACTTCCCAATCGAAGCAACCATAACTCCATAAGGTACATTATGGTATAATTGGTTAAAAACGAAATTTTTTGTTTCTGATGATTATCATTGTTATTGATAAAGCCATAAAAATGTGAAAGAACGTGCTCTATTTTAAATAATGTGTGCTAATTAAAGGAGCTACGAGAAAAGTAATAACTGAACGGCTAACTAGAGTATCAATCACAGTGGGGAAAAATAAATTTTGGAATAAAACAGCTAAATTGGCTATATTTTGTTAGTATAAATATTAAACTATGTTTTCATATCAATTTTAATTGGAATGCTGCTTTGTTAAAGCCTTCCAAGCTGCGTATTTCCTGCTTTTTTGTTTGTATCTTTTGATTTCTCTCACAGCCGCAAGAATAACATGTAACGAGAGTGGCAGAAAGAATGGCTGTCAATACAAGAAAACGTGCTATGGCATTAATGGAGGACAGATAAATAATTTCTAGAGGTGGTAAAATGGGCGGGTCAGGCAGGTAGGGTAATAAGTGAAAGTAGACTTGGGTCAAAACGGGTAATATTAAGTGAGAGTCAATTGGGTCAAGACAACGGGATTTAATGAAAAGAAGTGTATTAAATATAATTACCAAAGATATTTTGTTACAATAATGATCTCATTTGTTTTAAATAAACAGATTTAGGGAATTGTAAAGATTTTTTTTTTTAATATTTGACCTGTTTCACTCGTTAACAATAAAACAACCTGAATCGACCCGTTTTCATATAACCAGGTCGGAATTGCCAAGCAATGTAAGGTTAAAGTCTCACTATGAATGTTATTAGATGAACTTTTAGTCTTAGGAGTTTAACGAAGAAACTAACCGAGTAGACAGCAAACATGTGCTCGAACGAGTAGTAACTGACAGACATAACGGATGGGTGAAAGAAAGCGTCCTCGGCCAAGGATCTGGCATGCCTCGAAGAAATTGCCAAAAGTATATAATTACATAAAGAAGTAAAAAATAGCTAAAGACACACCAGTTAGAAGAGACATACCAGCTGATGCATCATAAATCCCTTGTGAGGCATTATCCCGAGCTAATTTTGCAGCCTCGAGAGAAAACTCAAAACTTGACCTGCTCAAAGAATAAACCGAAAATGCAATTGTTCATATATCTGATGATGTAGGTGTCAAAATAGGTGAATCGAAGGGGTCACAACGGGCAACTTTTTGATACGAGTTGATATACACTTTTAAATATACTTTCGACCAGTTCAACCCATATGACCAATTTCCTTTAAAGCTCATTATTTTGATTTTACTCGTTAGAGATAAAACATAACCCGATTATCCCATCCATAAGTAAATGGGTCTAAATTGTCAATTCTATCTGCTATAGAAAATTAAAACTAGACATGCAAGATTTCAAATGTACGAAGCTAAATTAACAAAGATGACTAGTAAATATTGCACCCTATAAACTGACCTACTTTCCTATCTCATCCTTAATGATCATTCTCGGTAATGACTGGACCTGCATGAAGATATTTTTTTTAAACCGAGATACCTGATTGAAGTTTGTAAAGGTAATATGAACTGATAACATACCAATCTTGAAAGTGATCCGAGGGTTGTACCACACCGACGAAGATTATAACATGCATGTTGCCGAGCCAAGGCATCTAGTTCCCTGCATGTCATGAAAAAAGAGACGTCATGTTGGATAAGGGGTGACAGTGGGTTATTATTTAGTAAAGGTTGGCACGCGCGGGATAGGGTAAATTGACCTTCAAAATTAGCTCATGTGTTATACAATCTTCAACTGTGCTATGCCAAAAACCCCATAATTATAAAGGTATTGAAAAAAACATAGTTATTATAGGTATACAACTAGAGTCATATTGTCAAACAATACATTGCAGCGGAATTTAGGATCACATAGTAAATAATAAATCGGATAAAGAATTACCTTGAATTAGAAGCAAACGAAAGTCGTAGATCTAAGTGTAAGATCTAATCTACGGTTGCGTACGCGACACCTTCTTTTAGCAACAGACTAGTATGCTAGTACACGTAACAACTCTTATTACAAAAACCAAAAATAAAACAAAAGAACCCTTTTTTCTCATTTAGCCGATCGGCTAAAAGAAACCATTTTCTTTTAGTCGACAGATTTATTGTATTGCAATAATTAGGGTTTAGGGTTTATCTTCTATTTATAGGTTTTCAAATCTAAGAGTTTGAGTTATATTACAATAAGGAAACCTCCATATTTACATAATAAACCCTCCATTTAATAAATATTTACACTTAACCATTAAGCAATATTTAATAAATAAATTAAACTTGTAGTCGTGTCTAAATGTCGATGTGTGCGCTCCCGTAGTCTCACACATTTACGGACACACATTTGTTAAAACTATTCAAATACCAACAGCTCCCACTTTTGAATAATTTTCAAACAAAACGTGATAACATTGATTAATGTCTAGCAACATATCAATGCTCTCATAAATGCACGAGTAAGTTTCTCCAAAACTCACTGTGAGTCTATATTCGGTTCATATCCTTTTGTTACAGATACTTAGTTAAAATCTTTTGATGGATCAAAATCATTCCATTTTAACTACTGTTTCTCATTTCGCGAATCACTTAAAGATTACCAAATACTATCGAGACACATCTGGATTTATTTGGGTTCGGCCGAACATACATCTTAAGTATTCATGAGTGGCCCAGTTTGTATCTAACTTCAGTTTTCACTGAAGGAACAAATCCTATCTTGACTACAATTGGTAGTCATCGTATTTCGCAACATTACCAATAATAGCCTTTATAACACCCTTATTCAGGAGTGCGTTTGACTAGAATCAAATAATGCACTACGTACATGATTCCCAACTTGCATCTCAAGTCAAAGGACATTAAACCTTATGAATTATACTTAATGACAATGATCCATAAGTACTAATTCATGTGGGATAATCCAGTGTTCATCTCCATGTACACCATCCGAGTTAGTGAGCCAAGCTGACTACTCAGATATTGTCTTAATTCAATTATGCTCCCACATAATCAAACGACAACGGATATTTAGAAAAATATTTAAATATAAATATAAATATAGATCAAGGATTAAAACATGAAAAATTGGATAACAATTATATAAGAAATGAAATCACATATCCTCAATATTATTCATTCTTAATAAAATTGTTTATTACATCCATATGTCCAAATACTATATCAATCACAGATTACATGAAACAACTAGATAAACGAGGTCATATACCCTCAACCAAGTGAGTTAGGTTCGTCTTTACCAGAGCCTTGGTGAAAGCATTAACTTAGTTGTCATCTGTGTGAACTTTGAGTACTTGAATTTCACCATGTTCGACTCTTTCATGAATATAGTGAATTTTCTTCTGAAAGTGTTTAGCTCCCTTTTGAACCCTCGAGTTCATTGGCTATGATCATTGCACCAGTTTTGTTGCAATATCTATCCAAAGGAGTCTTGGCTGTGGGAACAATACCAAGTCCAGAAACAAATTTCCAGATCCAAACAACTTCCATTTGCATCTCTAGAAGATGCAATATACTCAGATTCTGTTGCAGAGATGGTTATTTCTGAAATCCAGCATCACAATATCCAATATTAGCCTCAGGATTTCCACCATACATAACAAGAACCATATCTTTAGTATCCCTAAGGTACTTTAGTATGTTCTTTACAGCAATCCAGTGTCTTTCGCCTGGATTCTGTTAAATCTGGTTAACAATGTTCTATGCAAAAGCCACATCAGGCCTTGTGCATCTCATCATATACAAAATATATCCTTTTGCCTAAGCATAAGGTATCCTTTGCATGCGCTCCACTTCGTGAGGTGTAAGAGCACTATCCTTGATGTTTGAGATTTTAAGTCTATCTTTCATTGATAAATTTCCATGTATGGAATTTTCTATACTAACTGCTTAAGTATATCATCAATGTAAGCTTTTTGACTTAACTCAATTAACCGCTTAGATCTATCTCTCAAGATCTTGATTCCCAAATCAATACTGCTTCTCCCAAGTCTTTCATGGCAAAACATTTTCCAATATGAGATTTAACATCTTCAAGCATTGGAACACTGTTTCCCATTAGCTATATGTCATCTACATATAAGACTAAGAAAGTAACATTACTCCCACTGAATTTTTGATACACACATGGCTTATCGAAATTCTGAACAAAATCAACCTTTTGATTTCTTCATCAAATCTTTTATTCCAACTTCTTGATGATTGCTTAAGTCCATAAATGAACTTCTTTAGCTTGCATACTTGTTGGAATGTAATGGATCAATAAAACCTTCTGTTGATTCATATAGACGTCATCGTCTATATAACCATTTAGAAAGGCTGCCTTGACATCCATTTGCCATATCTCATAGTCATAGAACGCCGCTATGGCTAAGAGAATTCTAATAGCTCTTATGTCTGCCATTGGGGAAAAGGTTTCCTCATAATCTATACCATAGACTTGAGTAAATCCTTTTGCCATGAGACGAGCTTTATAGATGTGTATTTTCCCATCCATGTATGTTCTTTATCTTTAAAAAGAAACATTTTCAATCGATAGTCTTGGAATTTGTAGTTTTATCTACCAAATTCCAAACTTCGTTTGCATTCATGGATTGAATCTCCAAATTCGCAGCTTGAAGTCATTTATCAGCGTCTGGACCTGATAATAACTTTCAAGTTTCAAGGTTCATTAAGATCCTCTTATACGTCACCATCCTCTAGATTAACGTTTAAGTTCAACCTAGAAGGTGCACGTATAGTCCTTTCGGACCTACGAATTGGAGCATCAACAATTTGTTGTTGAGACTGAACTTGTGGCTCAATCACAACTTGAGTCGGACTAGATTGAGGCATAACATGTGGCTCAACTCTATCCCCCCCGAATTGTTGATCACCAGTGTGAGTAGAAAGTGATGTATCTCCCTCTTGAACCTCGTCAAGTTATACAACACTCCCACTGTTTCCTTGACCGATAAGCCTTGTTTCGAAAAACACGGAATACCGTGCAACTTGAACAGTTTGTTGGAATCATTTTGAGAATGCATAAAGCAGACTCTAGATCATCATCCCAAAGATAATGGCAGAATATTAAGGTTCATCATCGATCTTACAGTGCCAAGCAAGATTCGATTTCTCCTTTCCGATACACCATTCTCTGATGAGTATAGGAAGGAGTAAGCCATTTGGTAATCCTAAATGCTTTGAGATGATCCTTAATCTCTAGGCTTAAGTACTCACCACCACGATCCGATCAAACGATCTTGATGGTTTTGCCGAGTTGATTTTCTACTTCGTTTTGAAACACTTTGAATATGTTCAACCACCTTATGTTTATGTTTAAGCAAGTTAAACATAACCATAACTGTTGAAATTATCCGTCAATGTAACGAAAGAGCTAGCACCTTTCTTTGACACATGTCTAAAGGGATCACATACATCAGTATGTATGATTCCTAAAAGCCCAGTTGCCCTTTTTGTCTCATACGAAAAAGGTTTCCTTGTCATTTTGCACGACACACACAAGATTCGCATTTATCAAATAAAATATCATTTGACTTTAAAAGCTGTGAAGCCTTTTAATGCAATACTTGTATATGTGCGCAATACAACAATGTCATAGATAGGTTGAGTCCAAGTTGGACTTAACGCATTTAGTGCTATTAATAGATATAGAATTATAATTTAAAGAAGAATGAGCATGCAAATCTATTTCATATATGTCATTAATATCAATCATATTAATATAATAACATTTATGTTCGAAACAGAAATACCATATTCATTATTTTGTAAAACATAAACTGAAACATTCCCCTTAACATAAGTTAGTGCATAATAACAATTGTCTAATACAATTATTATGCCCTAGGGTAAATGTAAGTCTTAACTTCTAATGGCTTTCATAACTACACGTTTGACATAGCCTACGTATAGTTATAGAGATCCATTCTTCATTTTCTTCTTTGCTCTAAATCCTTGTAAGGAATCACAAATATGAGTACCACAACCAATGTCAGATACTCAGGTATTTGTTTTTAGAGAAAAAACATAATTCTATAAGTGAAGATACCCGAAGATCTGACGTTACCGACTCTCTTCTTATCTTGCACCTCGGCTAGAGTAGGACAATTCCTCTTTCAATGCCTAATCACTTAACAGTGATTTCAACCATCATCCTTAGTAGGATGTTCTCTTTTCGCTAGAGGGGTTAGCTTAGGCTTGTGAATATAAACAAGTTCTTGTTTATTCGTTCCATCTTGTTTAGCTTTGCCCTTAGCTTGCGGTTGTCTTTTCTTATCTGAACCATACCACCACTGACCGCTAGGATCTGGTCGGTAACCGATTAGGAAGAAATTTCTCAAACTCTACGAGCATCATATGAAGTTCTTGAGAATTTTAGCCATACCATGCATATTGTTGTTAGGTGTAAATTCACCAATACCTTGTGAAAGGCTATTTAGAACAACAATAGTTTGATGATAGGGTAATTCATCCTTTCCAAATGATTAACTTAGCTTGTTATGTTGACAACGTGAGTCCATACTGACGTTCCAGCAACATGTTTTCACTAATGTAATTCTTGAATCAAGTCGTTCAATTCAAGACCGACTTGTTTCTCATACATAATGTGAAGCTTAACAATCATTATATCCGACTACTTATCGCTGCTTGATAAGTTGCCCGAGTTATCTCATCATAAGCATTCTTTGGCTCAAGAGATATCGGTTTATTAATGACTGGTAATTACTTCATCGCTTATAGAACGATTCTCAGCTGATGAAACCAATCATTAAAACTTGGTTCAGTAAGTATTTCACTTTTGAACATTGTTTTGATTTCTGACATAATCCCGCTTAAAACGGTATTTTGTGCCATTTCTACAAAACAGAAGAAAGTTCTCATTAGTACTTTCGACATAAGATTTCTTAACAAAACGTAAAACCCATGGTTTACTTTCCGTTAAGACTAGGACCCAATTGACATATTACCGTTCCATCAGTTGATCTGCTAGGAACTAAATAATACTCAAAAGGTAAGTGACGATCCGTAATTGCATTTACCGGTGCAACTCCTAGAAAATGGGACTTAATGTCATAATTCGATCCGAGCATCAAAATGGTGATCGTGACATTAATCATGTTTCGTCGCATCTTATCGCTATCGGCGTTTACAGTCTCACTGCATAACCCGATTTAAGTCGTCCGACTGAAGACTGCAGATAGTCTCACGTAGAGTGACGAGCAAGTACAAGTTGTCTAAGCAACACGGATAGCAATTGACTTAAATTCCATGGGTGTTTAAAAATCTACGTACGCAATTGCCATGCAACAATTTCGTAACGTAATTTAATTTAAAAACAAAAGTTTTTAGTTTACTGGTTATTAAACGTGTTTCTATGATTACCTAATCTATACAACTAATCGTAACATGGTCATCATTAAAACCCTTTCGGTAGCTCTACGAGAGTACGACCAGGAAAGCATGTGAGGTGTAGCGAATGGTCAACATTTCTTAATAGCATTGCCTCATTAGGAGTGTACCCCACTCCGCATAAATTTCCTAGACATCGTCCCCTATTGTAGGTGAGCCTAGTTGGGTAATAATACACTGAGCATGTACAATCTAGTTATAAATTACCAATCACACGCTTATTAAATCGATGGTTTTTAAGATATTTTGTAAATTTATACGTTCCGTCGCTGGACCAAATTACGGTATATAAACCCAACCAAATGCGTTATAGAACTTATAAAAGTGTCAAAATAAATTAATAACTCGTCATAATAATTCTTTAGTCTTATTATTAAATTTTGTTTCTTTCAAAAGACATTTGACAAACAATATTTATAATAAACAATTTAGAATTATTCTACGCAACTAATTGGGTAATGCCTAAAAAGTCTCTATGGTCATTGTTTACATATTGAATCACTCCCGTTTCAAAGGAAACGGACCACATACATCCGTCCAAATAAACAAGTTTGGATTGCGTAAGCTATCAATATGTAAACAATTCGTATATCAAATAAACCACACATAACTTTTTATCATACAAATCCTTTTGTGTCGCACATATTCAATTAACAATTAATAATATGTCACTAATTCAATTTACTTTTTAACAATATCAATATATCTAATTATGTTTACAAAGTTATGCATGTAACTTTATAAACATAATTTTGCATAAAAGTAAATAAGGTAATTAAACATCAAATTGCAAGGTAGATTGATTTCAAATTAACTTTTAATTTTGTAAAATCATACAATAAAACAACCCTAGATCCCCCCTCAATTTTGATGTTTTAGATCCAAAATAATATTTACCTATGTTTTGGCTGATACCACTATAGGTATACAACTAGAGTCATATTGTCAAACAATACATTGCAGCGGAATTTAGGATCACATAGTAAATAATAAATCGGATAAAGAATTACCTTGAATTAGAAGCAAACGAAAGTCGTAGATCTAAGTGTAAGATCTAATCTACGGTTGCGTACGCGACACCTTCTTTTAGCAACAGACTAGTATGTTAGTACACGTTTAATTGCCTTTTACAACAATTGTCTTAGCAACAACTCTTATTACAAAAACCAAAAATAAAACAAAAGAACCCTTTTTTCTCATTTAGCCGATCGGCTAAAAGAAACCATTTTCTTTTAGTCGACAGATTTATTGTATTGCAATAATTAGGGTTTAGGGTTTATCTTCTATTTATAGGTTTTCAAATCTAAGAGTTTGAGTTATATTACAATAAGGAAACCTCCTTATTTACATAATAAACCCTCCATTTAATAAATATTTACACTTAACCATTAAGCAATATTTAATAAATAAATTAAACTTGTAGTCGTGTCTAAATGTCGATGTGTGCGCTCCCGTAGTCTCACACATTTACGGACACACATTTGTTAAAACTATTCAAATACCAACAGTTATTAACTCTGGAAATGCAAAGACATTCAAATGCACAGAACAGTAGACAATTAACACATTTGAGTCATCTTATTACTTCCGGTTGGGGATAAGAAAATTTGGCTTATCATGTTCTCAATGGTTTAGCTTTTACTGATCAAACAAACAAATCATATGAGTCATGTTATTACTTGAGGTTGCAGGAAACAATAAATGTATTTTAGTTTCTATACTTGTGAATAAATGATAATGAGTTAAAGAATATACCCCAGAAATTGCAAAATCTTGGACCATACCGACTGCAATGGAAGTATCCAAGTGCCATGCATTAGAATTCACCTATACAAAAACGACATCATAAGATATTATAGTTGCACCGTAATTTATCATACATACTTTATAAGTGAGTTATCAATATCCATCTGTAACAAATTAGAACTAGATGATGTCAAAAACTGGCTTAAATGAAGTTGCAATAGGCCATCTAATATCCATCTGTTACAACTTCACTTGATAAATTAAATAATATAGTTTATCTATCATGCTCTTATTTATAGGAACGCAAGAAGAAAAACGATTCTAAAAGCATGACCTACAAGTTCTTACCACTAGGGGGAGAGGAATGGTATTACGAAGCAAAATCTTAATGATTATCACATGTTCTGCAAAACGATGTATCTTTAACATATAATGTTAATATTAGTGTGGAAAATGAACTTCAAAGCAAACCATCAGTTAGCTATTAGTCCTAATAGTGAATTCAATGAATATATGCAATCGACACAAAAATAAAAGTGGTACTGTTCAACTTACAAAGAATGGAAGATCTAGGTTTCATATAAATTGCATAAACATAATCCTTGTGAAGCATCAGAAAACTTAAGAAAATTCCCTCTAAATCCTCATCATCGGAATTAACATATTACCTGGCTTTGCAGTTTGCCCACTTTCAATCTTTATAGGGCCCAAGGCTTGAAGCGTAGGGGCTAGATGTTTCTCATCGACCTCCTTAAAATTCCTGCAAATATAACAAGCGTATAGAAACTTTTATTCTAGAAATGAAACTCGGATATATATTATGTACCACATTATTACATAAACGTTTGCAATGTTTAAGCAAAGCTACTTCAGTTTTATCACGGATCCATTAATATATGTTAACGACATAAGAATGTGATGCATATAAGTAAGATTAAAGAAACAAAAAAACCATAAATTCAATTACGTGGATCAGCATTCAACAGAGCACAATTTTCTGATCAGCACAGCAGCAAAAGGCGTAAACTCTCCTTGAATACTCCTCCACCACATCCATCTCCGCAACCCTAGGTACAACCCACCACTGCCCTATCCATATCCCTTTCACCACTATTTATAACTACAACAGTATAACCGCTACGCTTTCCTAGAACAGATTCCAAATACTCATCATCCTTTACCGTTTCTAATTTCCATACACCTCCAATATTCTACACAATCATTACCAGAATCTAAATTAACTGAAAACTGTATAATTGTTTTCGCAAGTACTACAAACTTAATCGATATACTACATGAAATCAAAAAACGAATTTTAGTGATTCTAGATATCGATGTGATTTAAGCAAACGATTGCAGGCCTGTTACATTAAAACCACAAATTACCTAACAATATTCAATCTGGACAAGTAGAAACGAGTGTTTAAGCTTTGCTGTAAATTTCTTTGTTCAAATCTTCAGTTTTGGACCTTACACTAAAAACTACTGAACCTGTACTTATTTAATACGAGCACTTAATTACATCTACTTCAAAATGTAGAGTACATAAGATAAAGCAAAAACAAACACCCATTTAGTCAATGATAATTATTAGGATTGTCTCTAAATAAAAAACTCATTCACTAAATGATCATCATTTTTATAACTTCATTTTATAATTAAATATCATCATATTTATTTGTTTATACTATACATTTCTAATTTAATATATAATATTTGTCAATTTTAGTTGGCAACTATTTCTAAGGCTTCTCACAGTTTGGTTCAGCTCGGATCAAATAAATAAATAAATAATTTTATTTTCTTTTTCTTTTCTTTTTTCTTGTTAGTTTTTAGTTTGGATGTGTGATTTTACAAAAAATATTGATTTTGTTCTTTGTGTATGTTTTGAATAGGTTATTTATTTTGTTTTTCTATTTTTTATTTCGAAGGGATCTCGTCGCAACGCGCGGGTCTGAGTCTGAATCTCACCTCTTAATTTTTAGAGATGGTTCAAAATTATGAATCTGAATCATATTTATCTGTTTGTTTTTAATAAACGTGCAACTCTGAACCACTATAAAAGTGAAATTAAACTCAATCAAAAACAAAATTATAGTTAATGTAAGAAACAACACAAAATATTTCTCAATCATCAACATCTCATATATTTGGTATAAAAGAATACATTATTAACTATTGCAAGTAATAATTAATCAAGTAGCATACTTGTACCTAATAAGTCTACTAACATATGTTACAATTCCGTGAATTAACTGAAAACTTACTTCTCAAGTGGTCCTGCTTACTCATACGCGTTAACCCAAATACTTGTATCTCGTACCATGGGAATGCATTTGGTTATTACTGCATGACGCAAAACATGAAGGTTATTAGTTGTAGATCCATATACGACTTCAAACACTTCGAGGGACGTCAAGAATTAAGAATCAATGGATGATGTTAGTAATGTTTTTCTGCACATAGGAACCATCTTAATGAAGTTAAGAGTAGCTATACGACTACATATAATATTGTTCTTTACCCAAAAAATACATATAATATTGTTTATTATTAATCCAAATAAAGCATGTTTTCCTAAATCCCGGTGAGGAGGAAATTCGTAGATTGAAGCATTGTGATTAGTATATTGCTCGAGTTAATAAGTTACTTAACATTGTTTTCTGCCATTTAGTAGTAGGGACCAGTACACCTATACACTAAAATCCTTTTTCCAACATTCATATACCAAAATCATATTTAATAAAGACAGAACATAAGAAATGGGAACTTAAGGTTGCGTTTAGTTGTAGAAAGATTTTCTTAGTTTTCATCTTCTAGTTTTCTTGAGAATGGAGGAGTTATTCTTTTCCTAGAGAACACATGAAAATGTGTTCAAATGAAGTCGAGGTTTTCCAATTTTAAAAAACAAAAAACATGTTCAAATCTTGTTGTTTTTTGTTAGTTTTCCAATCAATCAATTACATCATAGATATTAACACTACTTTACTACTTGTAGATTTTGAGAACAAACATCACCAAAACAACCATACATATTAACACCGTTTAATAGCAACATACATATAAACAATGCTTTATCATATCATCTGCACAAAAACAACATTCAAACAACACCATTCAGCACAGAATCAACATCAAAACAACACATTTCAGCAACTTTTTACACCAAAACAACATCCAAACAGCACAAAACAGCATCCAAACAGCACCTTTCAGCACAAAACAGCATCCAAACAGCACCTTGTAGCGTAAAAACAGCACCCAAACAGCATTTTCCTGCATAAAAATAGTATCCAAACAGCCCGTTTCAGCAACTTTCAGCACCAAAATAGCTTCAAAATGGCTAAAAAACATTGACTTTGAAACACATGTGATAAAGCTTACTTAATTCTAGCACTTTAAGATCGTGCACGAGCCCGACGACGATTCATATGGTGATCCCACAAGCTATTAGCAATAGAACCTCTAACTTGAGCCATTTCATCATTATCTGTCATGTTTATAGGTATTCCTTCTTCAACTAAGTTCAAGTTTTCACTCGCAACTTCAATATAATCTTCACCATACATGGTGAACAACTTGTCGGCCCTATCTTCCATCCTTATGTAATTATGCAACGCACAACATGCGTGTGGAATCAACATTTGGCGCCTCAACGGGTAGTTTGGTATATTTTTTAAAATATGAAATCTTGCTTTAAGTACACCAAATGCACGCTCTATGATGTTTCTCACCGAGGAGTGCATAAAGTTGAACATTTATTTTTTGCCTCTTACTCCTCCAACACGTTGCCAATCAGAACGATGATACCGCTCACCGCGATATGGAGCTAAAAATCCTTTTAGATTTGGATACCCACTATCCACAACATAGAAATAATCTACACCAATATACTTGAAAAAGTTATTTAGCAAAGATAAATATTATGATATAAAACAACAATTTAACGCATAAGAATTCATACCGCCATTAGGAATAGGAAATTTGTTTTCAGATCTAACAATAGCATCATAGAATACACGTGAGTTATTAGCCGTTCCTTCCCAACCAGTGCAGACAAATGTGAACATCATATCATGAGAACATACAGCCATGACATTTTGAGTCACAAGTACTGCTTTTCTACCGCGAAATGACTTCTGTTTTGCAGCGGGTGCCCAAGCTGCTACATGTGTACCATCAATGGCCCCAATACAATTCTAAGAATAACATAATGAATTCTTTCAGAATGAAACAAAAGAAACATGAATAATTAAAGAGTCGTTAGTTCTTATAATTACCTTGAACAATGGATACCATCTCGAATCTGCTTGAATTTCAGGTTGTACTTCTCCTCTGTAAATTGGCTTAACAACTCTAACTGCGAAGGCTTTTAATGCCCTCAATACCATCTTAAACCAAGAATGAACAGTCCCGGTAGAATGTTGAAATCGATCAGATACCATTCTTTGTCTCGTGCCATGACAAAGAATACGCAAGCTCATCGCCAATCCTTCTTCTACACTAACATCCCTAGAATCTTGCAATAGATTTAACATCTTTAGTTTATCACACAAATTTAAAAACACATGCGGCTTCATCCTAAATGACTCGTAACATTGTGTTGGATTTCCACATATTATTTCTCGTATATATTTTTTTCCACTAAGCAAGGATGTTCTACAGGGAGTTCGGTCAATAAAAGCCTTAGTGTACTTCTTTATAAATACAACAATGAGGTTTCATACATTAACTGAAAAATTAAAACCAAGTAGACAAACATAATGACAAATACGAGTAGAACTAAAGAGACATCAACCATCAGGTTTCATACATCAAGTTTGCTTAACTAAATGAAGTAGACATACTACCACGAGGTTTTATACATCAAAGGAAACCAAAGTTCCTAACAAAATGAAGTAGACATACCTACCATCAGGTTTCATACATTAAAGGGAAATTAAAATTAAAGTAGACATACATAATGACAACTAGAACTGAAGTACGACATCAAGAGCAGGTTTCATACATCAGGTACGAAACCAACTATAAATGAACTACTCATTTAAACTTTCAATCCAATCACTCCTCCTTTCTTCGGTCATCAGTAAAAATATTTTTCTCCAATTAGCATCAACGAAGCGTTCTAGTGCTTTGAGGTAACATGCCTTGCTAACTCCAGGTGTGGCATTTAGAGCACTCATGCATGAATCAATAGAGAATTCATCTAGTTTAGCTTCACTAGAATGTCCTTTATATTTCTCGGCTTTTGCTAAGTAAATTTCCTTCCTAGCGACCATTGATTCGGACCACACATCTACAAGGGCATCAAGTTTTTCATTTCCAGAAATCTTTTTCTTTCTTCTCATTCCTGGTTGAGCTTCCATTTCTCCCTCAGACTTGCGCTTTTTACTACCACTTGAAACCTCCCCACCCTCGTCGGTCTTAACTCCAAGATACTCTGCCTCAAGTTTGTGTTCTTCGTCCGAATTTTGGGGAACCGAAGTTGAGGCATTGTGAAAAGTACCAGAAGCACCAGAACTACTAAACACTAAAGTCAATAATGGATACAACTTGCACCCCTTTTTCTTAAATGTTTTGAAGATTTTGTCTCGCTGCAATATCACAAATTAATAAGATGTGAATCACTATACTAAGTTAAAGTCCACAAAGTTTCATAAAGCCTAAAAGATATGTACCATAAAATACTCTGACCATACTTCACCATCAGCATAAACAAGACCAGATGTCGCATCCCATGTAACACCAGTCCTAGTAATTAGCTCACTGAATTTTGTATATGTTGCTTTTAGTCGATGGTATTTTCCCTTCACCTTTTCTGGACGATATCTTACAGGAAGATTTGTTCACTCATATCGGCCCAATCACTTACTTTGAACACAGGTGATCCATTGGGATCTCTCTTAACCCTCTCTATTAAGATCTCTAAAAGATACTTCTCACGCTCTTCGGACCACTCCATAGCATCTCCATGGTCCCCATTGTTTCCACCCATCTATAAATAATATTTGATATTAAGATGACCTAAACAATGTACTAAAAAATGATATGTGTAGATTACACTAGTGTCACTGATACAAGATCTCATGTATATATTACTTTTACTAGTTGGTATCACTAATATTAGTGATAGAGATATCACCCAAGTTCTAAAAATGGGCTACAATTAAAGGGTATAGCCGTATGTAACCAGCTAATAATGCAATAGGCACATATACAATATTCATCACATATAATACAAGAGACACATATATAAAAAACAACAAATACCGATCAAAATCGAGTTTATCCATATAATATAAAAAGGGTACATATACAAAATTCATCACATTAGGGGGTGTTTGTTTCGGCTTATGTAACCGGCTTAGCTTATGAAATTTTTCATAAGTTCATAAGCCCATTTTTTCCGGCTTATGAGCTTATCAAGTTGAGTTTATGACTTTAAATAAGCCACAAGCTCAACTTCATAAGCTTATAAGCCGAAAAAATGGGCTTATGAGCTTATGAAAAACATGTTCAAATCTTGTTGTTTTTTCATAAGCCCATTTGTTTGTTTCGGCTTATGTAACCGGCTTAGCTTATGAAATTTTTCATAAGTTCATAAGCCTATTTTTTCCGGCTTATGAGCTTATCAAGTTGAGTTTATGACTTTAAATAAGCCACAAGCTCAACTTCATAAGCTTATAAGCCGAAAAAAATGGGCTTATGAGCTTATGAAAAATTACATTAGCTCATAAGCCTGTTTAATAAGCCGAAACAAACACCCACTTAATCACACGAAATTGATTATTTTATTTTATAAAAAAGTGATTATGTATCTGGATCGATGAGTTAAAGTTCAAAGTGAAAGAAAGTTCAGAAGCCTTGAAACAATATGAAGGCTGAAGTGTGAGGGTGCATGCAAATAGGGATGAGTGTTTGTGATTGTGTGTTAAAATGAATAAAGGTAGAAAAGCTGTGACTTTTCCTAAAAGGAAGAAATTTTGGGGAACCAACAAAAGTAGTTTTCTAAATATTAGTTATATATGTAGAGAATTGGTTTTCTGTTTCTCCAAGAAAACTTTTGAAAAAACACTAACTTGAACACTTTTTTCATTTTCTTGTGTTTCAAAAGAAACTCACTTTAGAAAACAGCCATATTTTTCTTTACTAAACACGACCTAAAGTTTCCTACAAAACATTGCTGTAGTAGCATGCTTTAAACACCCGAAAGAGACTATCTGAAAACTTTTTACAGCATTGTACAGTTAATTACCAAACGCATATTACTTGTTAAGTTTTATAATAAAAAACGATGAGAAAGATTGGTTTTTATCACCTGAAACAATTCATCTCATGTCTTACCCTTTGCAAGTGACGGCGAGCCTCCTTGATTCGCTAACTGCCCAAAACCAATAAGAAATAAGCCAGAAGTTCAGCTTAGTTGGAAGACACTAAAATCACCATAACATTAGGAAAATTTTGTTTGACACAAAGTTTTTCAATATTCAATCATCAATTACTGTTACAAATTTAATATGTAAAATGTCATATTTAATTACTTTCAACTTCAAACAAAAGAGTGACGCACTTTGTGTTGGAACATACTTTTTGTCCCACATCGATGGAAACATAAACATTTTTGTTGTTTATATATCAACGTTTTGAACCTTTACTAGTTTGGGTAATGGTCCATGTGTGGGATTAGTTGAAGTGTGGTGTGTTGGTTTGGACCAATTTTGTCCATAAATTGGGCTAAAATATATATAAATAACATTTTTTGGGCCAAGTAAAACCCGAATTTAGTTTATAATGGATTTAACGAACAGTCGCATATGCAACGTCTCTTTAAGGGATATAACGTTTCAGAAAAACCCTATAAATATGTGATTTTCGTTTTTGCAAAACACACAGAAATCTCCAGAAAATCACTCTCAAATTCATCAATCACGAATAATAATCTTATTCGATAGATTCAAGTTCTTAAACTTGAGTTTGATTGTTGTATCCTCTAGACAACCTCTATAAGCGGAAAATTTCTGTCTAAGGACACTGCGAAGCAGGCCTCAATAAAGCATACGTTGGAATCGAGAAGAATATCAATCAAGTAACATTTAATATTTGTTATTTTCATTCACACAATCACTTTGTACACGATTTATTATTTATTTTATGATATATATTATTTTACGATTATCTATTTCCTAACACTTTGTTGTTACTTGGTTCAAAAGAAAGTTTATTCTATTTCAATGTATGTCTGATGAAGAGATCACAACAAACAGAGAACCATTTCATTCTCAACCAAATGACATATAACACACTAATTCAGATACTTTAGGAATTAAATTTGAACGAGGACTGAAGTAATCATTAAACACGATATTACATTAGTAAACCCCAATATATTCTTTTAAGTAATATATTAGCTCATATAATACAAAAAAAAAAAAAGGCATCTTTACCTTGAAGCAAATATATTATAAAATTACATTAAATTTCCACTGGCAAGAAAAAGCTTTTATAAGCTATCTTACAACGCATGTAACGATGATCATGTTGGTATTTGAATAGTTTTAACAAATGTGTGTCCGTAAATGTGTGAGACTACGGGAGCGCACACATCGACATTTAGACACGACTACAAGTTTAATTTATTTATTAAATATTGCTTAATGGTTAAGTGTAAATATTTATTAAATGGAGGGTTTATTATGTAAATAAGGAGGTTTCCTTATTGTAATATAACTCAAACTCTTATATTTGAAAACCTATAAATAGAAGATAAACCCTAAACCCTAATTATTGCAATACAATAAATCTGTCGACTAAAAGAAAATGGTTTCTTTTAGCCGATCGGCTAAATGAGAAAAAAGGATTCTTTTGTTTTATTTTTGGTTTTTGTAATAAGAGTTGTTGCTAAGACAATTGTTGTAAAAAGCAAATAAACATGTACTAGCATACTAGTCTGTTGCTAAAAGAAGGTGTCGCGTACGCAACCGTAGATTAGATCTTACACTTAGATCTACGACTTTCGTTTGCTTCTAATTCAAGGTAATTCTTTATCCGATTTATTATTTACTATGTGATCCTAAATTCCGCTGCAATGTATTGTTTGACAATATGACTCTAGTTGTATACCTATAGTGGTATCAGCCAAAACATAGGTAAATATTATTTTGGATCTAAAACATCAAAATTGAAGGGGGATTAGGGTTGGTTTATTGTATGATTTTACAAAATTAAAAGTTAATTTGAAATCAATCTACTTTGCAATTTGATGTTTAATTACCTTATTTACTTTTATGGAAAATTATGTTTATAAAGTTACATGCATAACTTTGTAAGCATAATTAGATATATTGATATTGTTATAAAGTAAATTGAATTAGTGACATATTATTAATTGTTAATTGAATATGTGCGACACAAAATGATTTGTATGATAAAAAGTTATGTGTGGTTTATTTGATATACGAATTGTTTACATATTGATAGCTTACGCAATCCAAACTTGTTTATTTGGACGGATGTATGTGGTCCGTTTCCTTTGAAACGGGAGTGATTCAATATGTAAACAATGACCATAGAGACTTTTTAGGCATTACCCAATTAGTTGCGTAGAATAATTCTAAATTGTTTATTATAAATATTGTTTGTCAAATGTCTTTTTGAAAGAAACAAAATTTAATAATAAGACTAAAGAATTATTATGACGAGTTATTAATTTATTTTGGCACTTTTATACGTTCTATAACGCATTTGGTTGGGTTTATATACCGTAATTTGGTCCAGCGACGGAACATATAAATTTACAAAATATCTTAAAAACCATCGATTTAATAAGCGTGTGATTGGTAATTTATAACTAGATTGTACATGCTCAGTGTATTATTACCCAACTAGGCTCACCTACAATAGGGGACGATGTCTAGGAAAGTTATGCGGAGTGGGGTACACTCCTAATGAGGCAATGCTATTAAGAAATGTTGAACCATTCGCTACACCTCACATACTTTCCTGGTCGTACCCTCGTAGAGCTACCGAAAGGGTTTTAATGATGACCATGTTACGATTAGTTGTATGAATTAGGTAATCATAGAAACACGTTTAATAACCAGTAAAATAAAAACATTTTGTTTTTAATTAAATTACGTTACGAAATTGTTGCATGGCAATTGCGTACGTAGATTTTTAACACCCATGGAATTTAAGTCAATTGCTATCCGTATTGCCTAGACAACTTGTACTTGCTCGTCACTCTACGTGAGACGTAGGTGAAGTGTATCCAAGGCGGATTACCACTCATAGTGAGACTGTGGTGGACTATCTGCAGTCTTCAGTCGGATGACTTAAATCGGGTTATGCAGTGAGACTGTAAACGCCGATAGCGATAAGATGCGACGAAACATGATTAATGTCACGATCACCATTTAGATGCTCGGATCGAATTATGACATTAAGTCCCATTTTTTAGGAGTTGCACCGGTAAATGCAATTACGGATCGACACTTACCTTTTGAGTATTATTTAGTTCCTAGCAGATCAACTGATGGAACGGTAATATGTCAATTGGGTCCTAGTCTTAACGGAAAGTAAACCATGGGTTTTACGTTTTGTTAAGAAATCTTATGTCGAAAGTACTAATGAGAACTTTCTTCTGTTTTGTAGAAATGGCACAAAATCCCGATTAAGCGGGATTATGTCAGAAATCAAAACAATGTTCAAAGGTGAAATACTTACTGAACCAAGTTTTAATGATTGGTTTCATCAGCTGAGAATTGTTCTATGAGCGATGAAGTAATTACCAGTCATTAATAAACCGATATCTCTTGAGCCGAAGAATGCTTATGATGAGATAACTCGGGCAACTTATCAAGCAGCGATAAGTAGCCGGATATAATGATTATTAAGCTTCACATTATGTGTGAGAAACAAGTCGGTTCTTGAATTAAACGACTTGATTCAAGAATTACATTAGTGAAAACATGTTGCTGGAACGTCAGTATGGACTCACGTTGTCAACATAACAAGCTAAGTTAATCATTTGGAAAGGATGAATTACCCTATCATCAAACTATTGTTGTTCTAAATTGCTTTTCACAAGGTATTGGTGAATTTACACCTAACAACAATATGCATGGTATGGCTAAAATTATCAAGAACTTCATATGATGCTTGTAGAGTTTGAGAAATTCTTTCCTAATCGGTGACCGACCAGATCCTAGCGGTCAGTGGTGGTATGGTTCAGATAAGAACAGACAACCGCAAGCTAAGGGAAAAGCTAAAGACGGAAAGAATAAACAAGCAATTGTTTATATTCACAAGCCTAAGCTAACCCATCTAGCGAAAAGAGAACATCCTACTAAGGATGATGGTTGAAATCACTGTTGAGTGATTAGGCATTGAAAGAGGAATTGTCCTACTCTAGCCGAGGTGCAAGATAAGAAGAGAGTCGGCAACGCCGGATCTTCGAGTATCTTCACTTATAGAATTACGTTTTTTCTCTAAAAACAAATACCTGAGTATCTGACATTAGATGTGGTACTCATATTTGTGTTTCCTTACAAGGATTTAGAGCAAAGAAGAAACTGAAGAATGGATCTCTATAACTATACGTAGGCTATGTCAAAAGTGTAGTTATGAAAGCCATTAGAAGTTAAGACTTACATTTACCCTAAGGCATAATAATTGTATTATACAATTGTGTTATGCATTTGCTTATTTTAGGGGGGAATGTTTCAGTTTATGTTTTAAAGAATAATGAATTTGGAATTTCTGTTTCAAACATAATGTTATTATATTAATATGATTGATATTAATGACATATATGAAATAGATTTGCATGCTCATTCTTCTTTAAATTATAATTCTATATTTATTAGCACTAAATGCGTTAAGTCCAACTTGGACTCAACCTATCTATGACATTGTTGTATTGCGCACATATACAAGTATTGCATTAAAAGGCTTCACAGCTTTTAAAGTCAAATGATATTTTATTTGATAAATGCGAATCTTGTGTGTGTCGTGCAAAATGACAAGGAAACCTTTTTCGTATGAGACAAAAAGGGCAACTGGTCTTTTAGGAATCATACATACGGATGTATGTGATCCCTTTAGACATGTGTCAAAGAAAGGTGCTAGCTATTTCGTTACATTGACGGATAATTTCAACAGTTATGGTTATGTTTAACTTGCTTAAACATAAACATAAGGTGGTTGAACATATTCAAAGTGTTTCAAAACGAAGTAGAAAATCAACTCGGCAAAACCATCAAGATCGTTTGATCGGATCGTGGTGGTGAGTACTTAAGCCTAGAGATTAAGGATCATCTCAAAGCATTTGGGATTACCAAATGGCTTACTCCTTCCTATACTCATAAGAGAATGGTGTATCGGAAAGGAGAAATCGAATCTTGCTTGGCACCGTAAGATCGATGATGAACCTTAATATTCTGCCATTATCTTTGGGATGATGATCTAGAGTCTGCTTTATGCATTCTCAAAATGATTCCAACAAACTGTTCAAGTTGCACGGTATTCCGTGTTTTTCGAAACAAGGCTTATCGGTCAAGGAAACAGTGGGAGTGTTGTAGAACTTGACGAGGTTCAAGAGGGAGATACATCACTTTCTACTCACACTGGTGATCAACAATTCGGGGGGGATAGAGTTGAGCCACATGTTATGCCTCAATCTAGTCCGACTCAAGTTGTGATTGAGCCACAAGTTCAGTCTCAACAACAAATTGTTGATGCTCCAATTCGTAGGTCCGAAAGGACTATACGTGCACCTTCTAGGTTGAACTTAAAAGTTAATCTAGAGGATGGAGACGTATCAAGAGGATCTTAATGAACCTCGAAACTTGAAAGTTGCATTATTAGGTTTAGACGCTGATAAATGACTTCAAGCTGCGAATTTGGAGATTCAATCCATGAATGCAAACGAAGTTTGGAATTTGGTAGATAAAACTCCAAATGCCAAGACTATTGATTGAAAATGTTTCTTTTTAAAGATAAAGAACATACATGGATGGGAAAATACACATCTATAAAGCTCGTCTCGTGGCAAAAGGATTTACTCAAGTCTATGGTATAGATTATGAGGAAACCTTTTCCCCAATGGCAGACATAAGAGCTATTAGAATTCTCTTAGCCATAGCGACGTTCTATGACTATGAGATATGGAAAATGGATGTCAAAACAACCTTTCTGAATGGTTATATAGACAAAGGCTTCTATATGAATCAACCAGAAAGTTTTTATTGATCCATTAAATTCCAACAAGTATGCAAGCTAAAGAAGTTCATTTATGGACTTAAGCAAGCATCAAGAAGTTGGAATAAAAGATTTGATGAAGAAATCAAAAGGTTGATTTTGTTCAGAATTTCGATAAGCCATGTGTGTATCAAAAATTCAGTGGGAGTAATGTTACTTTCTTTGTCTTATATGTAAATGACATATTAACAATGGGAAACAGTGTTCCAATGATTGAAGATGATAAATCTTATCTTGGAAAATGTTTTGCCATTAAAGACTTAGGAGAAACGATATTTATTTGGGAATCAAGATCTTGAGAGATAGATCTAAGCGGTTAATTGAGTTAAGTAAGCTTACATTGATAATATACTTAAGCAGTTAGTATAGCAAATTCCAAGCATGGAAATTTATCAATGAAAGATAGACTTTATCTCAACATCAAGGATAGTGATCTTACACCTCAAGAGGTGGAGCACATGAAAATGATACCTTAGGCTTAGGCAAAAGGATATATTTTGTATGTGGGGAGATGCACAAGGCCTAAATGTGTTTTTAACACAGAACATTGTTAACAAGTTTCAACAGAATCCAGGCGAAAGATACTGGATTGCTGATAAAGAACATACTTAAGTACCTTAGGGATACTTAAAATATGGTTCTTGTATATGGTGGAAATCATGAGGCCAATATTGGATATTGTGATGCTAGATTTCAGAAACAAACCATCTCTACAACAGAATCAGTACATTATATCTTTCAGAGATGCAAATGGAAGTTGTTCAGATCTGGAAATTTATTTCTGGACTTGGTATTGTTCCCAAAGCCAAGACTCTTTTGGATATGTATTGCAACAATGTTGGTGCAATCATCATAGCAAATGAACCTGAGGGTTCATTAGAGAGCTAAACACTTTCAGAGGAATTTTACTATATTCTTGAGAGAATCGAGTGGTGAAATTCAAGTACTCAAAGTTCACACAGATAACAACTTAACTGATCAAAGGATCAGGTTAAAACGATCCTAACTCACTTGGTTGAGGGAATAGGAGTTCGTTTATCTAGTTGTTTCATGTAATCTGTGATTGATATAGTATTTGGACATATGGATGTAATAAACAATTTTATTAAGAATGAATAATATTGAGGATATGTGATTTCATTTCTTATATAATTGTTATCCAATTTTTCATGTTTTAATCCTTGATTTATATTTATATTTATATTTAAATATTTTTCTAAATATCCGTTGTCGTTTGATTATGTGGGAGCATAATTGAATTAAGACAATATCTGAGTAGTCAGCTTGGCTCACTAACCCGGATGGTGTGCATGGAGATGAACACTGGATTATCCCACATGAATTAGTACTTATGGATCCTTGTCATTAAGTATAATTCATAAGGTTTAATGTCCTTTGACTTGAGATGCAAGTTGGGAATCATGTACGTAGTGCATTATTTGATTCTAGTCAAACGCACTCCTGAATAAGGGTGTTATAAAGGCTATTTTTTGTAATGTTGCGAAATACGATGACTACCAATTGTAGTCAAGATAGGATTTGTTCCTTCAGTGAAAACTGAAGTTAGATACAAACTGGGCCACTCATGAATACTTAAGATGTATGTTCGGCCGAACCCAAATAAATCCAGATGTGTCTCGATAGTATTTGGTAATCTTTAAGTGATTCGCGAAATGAGAAACAGTAGTTAAAATGGAATGATTTTGATCCATCAAAAGATTTTAACTAAGTATCTGTAACAAAAGGATATGAACCGAATATAGACTCACAGTGAGTTTTGGAGAAACTTACTCGTGCATTTATGGGAGCATTGATATGTTGCTAGACATTAATCAATGTTATCACGTTTTGTTTGAAAATTATTCAAAAGTGGGAGCTGTTGGTATTTGAATAGTTTTAACAAACGTGTGTCCGTAAATGTGTGAGACTACGGGAGCGCACACATCAACATTTAGACACGACTACAAGTTTAATTTATTTATTAAATATTGCTTAATGGTTAAGTGTAAATATTTATTAAATGGAGGGTTTATTATGTAAATAAGGAGGTTTCCTTATTGTAATATAACTCAAACTCTTATATTTGAAAACCTATAAATAGAAGATAAACCCTAAACCCTAATTATTGCAATACAATAAATCTGTCGACTAAAAGAAAATGGTTTCTTTTAGCCGATCGGCTAAATGAGAAAAAAGGGTTCTTTTGTTTTATTTTTGGTTTTTGTAATAAGAGTTGTTGCTAAGACAATTGTTGTAAAAAGCAAATAAACATGTACTAGCATACTAGTCTGTTGCTAAAAGAAGGTGTCGCGTACGCAACCGTAGATTAGATCTTACACTTAGATCTACGACTTTCGTTTGCTTCTAATTCAAGGTAATTCTTTATCCGATTTATTATTTACTATGTGATCCTAAATTCCGCTGCAATGTATTGTTTGACAATATGACTCTAGTTGTATACCTATAGATCATCACTCTTTGAGTAAGTTGTGAATATTGGGCATCCTTAGAAAACGACTTTTTAAAGCTATCTTCATTCTTCAAAATTATCTACTTGCCTTCACCATGATCAAATGTTGTAGACATCAACAGTTTTCCCGGAAAGAAAAAGACATTCAATTAGTTTAAGAGCTAAAAATGTGTAAATATATTTATTATCAGATAGTTCATTATAAGTTTTAATCCGGAAATGATAAATCTCAGATTCATGATTTTAAACTGAATGTATTAGATACTTTCTTTAACCACAACAAATTGGCTCTCGACTCCTCACACATTAAGTCGATTCTGAATTTGAAATCCACACGGTTGAATCTTGTAATAAGAAATGAATTGTTTTTTTTTTTTGTTTCCTTCTCATGTCGAGCAGTTATAGTTCTGAGATGTTGACGCCATGTTCGGCCTCAAACGTAATCGCTGCAGTTTTATAAGGCCAGTGTTTCATCCAATAAGATTCCGCATCAACAAACTGGCACTTTCTCTTTGTTAAAAAGCAATTATTTATATACTTTGCAACCACGAGTACCCTTACACAGTTGCATATTATATAATACACAAAGTTATCTTTTTTTGTCGGTTTTAATAAATGGCTCAGCTTGACGATGGCCAGAAAGTGTATGTTACTCTACTTGGTTTACAAGACATGATGAGATTATATTTTTTTTAAGAAATTGGGTTTAGGGGGTGTTTGTGTAAGCTTAATTGATGACCTTAAGCTTATGTTAGATAAGTTGCTTATGACTTATAATATATAAGTTTAAAAATATTTGATAAGTGTTTGGCTTAGCTAATTAGATTAATAAACAAAACCTGACATAAGCTCATAAGCCACAACATTTGGGCTTATGAAAACACCCTAAGCTAATAAGCTTAAACAAACACTAAAAAGGGGCTTATTTACATTACATAAGCTAATAAGCTAATAAGCCCTCTAAATAAGCTAAGTAAAAAGTTGATGATTTTCAAAGTCGATTTCGAGAAAGCATTTGATTGTGTAAACTAGAATTTTTTGTTAGACGTGATGGATCAAATGGGTTTTGGAAAGAAATGGCAAAAGTGGATTAAGGGTTGTCTCTTATCGGCTTCTATCTCGATCCTGATCAACGGCTCCCCATCCTGGAATTCTAGATGAAAAGAGGTCTAAGAAAGGGAGATCCCCTGTCTCCTTTTCTTTTCATCATTGTTGTTGAAGCTCTTCTAGTTGTAACTATGGAAGCAAGTATTAGGATTCATGGTCCAAACATTTCCCTTCTACAATATGCTGATGACGCATTGTTCCTAGGTGAATGGTCCCACACTAATGTAAAGAATCTCATCCGAATCCTTAATTGTTTTCATAAGGCTTCATGACTTAAAGTAAATTTTGGAAAAAGTTTGTTATTTGGCGTGGGTGTGAAGGCAAATGAAGGTGATTGTCTGGCTTCCACATTACATTGTAAGTATAATTCTCTCCCGTTTAACTATCTTGGCTTACTGGTTAGAAGAGATATGACTAAGTGCAAGGCATGGTCGGATGTAACCAATAAACGAATTAACCGTCTATCAGTATGGAAATCTAAGATGTTATCTATTGGGAGTCGCCTCACCTTAACAAAAACGGTTTTAGGGAGCATACCATTGTACTATCTATCTCTAATTCGTGCCCCTAAAAAAGTCATTGATATCTTTGAAAGAATCAGAATACGGTTTTTTTGGGGTTCAAATCAAAAGGCTTAGCATGGTTAAAATGGAAGAATGTTATCGCTCAAAAAGAAAGAGGAGGTTTAAACATCGGAAGCATTGGTGCCAAAAATTTAAGTCTTTTAGGGAAATGGAACTGACGGTTTAAAAATGAAAAAAACGCACGTTGGCGTAGTGTCATTAAACATCTTTATGGTGAAAATGGTGGATTACGTAGTAATTTTGGCTCGGGTTTAAATAAAAATAGGTGTTTGGGATACAATTCTTAGTTGTTTTTCCTCCATAGATGATCTTGGATTTTTTTTTTTCAAACTCCTTTTTTAAACAAGTCGTGAATGGCGAAGATACAATTTTCTGCAAAGAGATGTGGCTTGTTCGTAATTGCCATTTAAAAGATAAATTTCCTCGTTTATATGCTTTGGGAAGAGTCAAGGATTGCACCGTAAAAGATAGAGGTGTTCCGGAAGGGAGTAGCGGTTGGAACTGTTGTTAGGATCGGAGATGTGAGCCTTGAGGTCGTGCACGCTCAGAATTGGAGGAGTTGTCAACTCTGCTTAGGGAGTATGTTGTTTCACAAGGGGGTTGTGATTTTTGGAAATGGGATCCTGATCCGAAAGGTATTTTCTCAGTTAAATTGTTGTCAAATATTATCGATGATAAAACCCTTCCCCCTCTCTATAATGAGATCAAAACAACTTGGAATAACTGGATTCCTAGGAAAGTTAATGTTTTTATGTGGAGAGTGAAACATGACCGTCTTCCAACATTATCAAATTTGTTTAAGCGAGGCATTTCTAATGAATCTCTTCTAAAAAATACTAGCTTATTTCCGCTATATGCGGAGAATCTTATCATGAAAAATATAACTATAATATATAGAAACCTAGAGAACATTGTGTATCATTAAGAAAATGTATGATAATATGAGTTGTGATTACAAATTTTTGCCGTTTCGTTTATATATGTACCCGTTTTCAGCTTCACCCTTAAATTATATACGTAGATAACTATATCAAATTTAAATATTTAATTATAACATATAAAAAACTAAAAAAACATTGTGTGTATGAAAAATCATTAACCATGTAAGACACGTATGTTCTAATTTTATTTAAATATATATTAAAAACATGTTATTAAATATTATGTAGTTTCAATTATACCAATTTGTTTTACCTCAACTACATCTTTTAAATTCGTATTGGTATGAATTAACAAATAATGAATTTTTTTTATGAACTATACGTATGTGGTAACTTCAACTTCACTTTTAATTCGTATTGATATGGGTTTACAAATAAAGTAAATTTAGTTGGTATTGTCTAACTAACAATGTTCTATGGGTTTACAAGAGATGGAAAATTTCTTGTTTGCTAAGAACAAGATAGGATTCATTGATGGAACCATCAAGAAACCAGAAGAGACGGACGCTAAGTACATGGCCTGGAAGCGATGCGATGCAATGATCAAAGGGTGGCTCACCACAGCCATGGACAAAGAAATTCGAGGAAGCGTGAAGTACGCCAATTCCGCTGCGGAAATATGGTCGGACCTCCAAGACAGGTTTGGAAAGGAGAGTGCACCTCGTGCATATGAACTAAAACAATCTATCTCAGGCACAAGACAAGACGGAATGACGATATCGGCTTATTACACAAAACTTCGTGGGTTATGGGATGAAATGCAATCTTTTCTTCCCACCCCAAAATGTGTGTGTAATGGATGTACCTGCGGGATTGGGAAATCACTCAAGGAGCTTCGTGAAAAGGAACAACTTTACGAATTTCTTATGGGACTAGACAGCGAGTTCTCTGTCATTAGAACACAAATACTTGCTATGAAACCAATCCCGTCACTCGGAAATGCTTATCATCTGGTCTCCGAGGACGAACAACAAAGATCCATAACCAATGGGAAAAGAAGCGTCAATGATACATCAGCATTTCAAGCATCGGTAAAGCGCAACGTCGGATTCAATAAAATAGTGCAGAGAGGTGAGAAATCCACTGGTTATTGTGATATTTGTAACAAAGACGGGCACACCCAAGATGGTTGCTTCAAAAAGATTGGCTATCCGGAGTGGTGGCCAGGGAAGAACGAACGAGAAAAAGAAAGACCCAAGGCAGCATATGCAGAAGTCGATAACAATCATACCACAAGCCTGACGAAAGAACAATATGAGCAATTTTTTAAGCATTTTGCTCCGGATAATAAGGCGACGCAATGCGAAGCACCACGATCGGCCAACTTAGCAGGTAAAACTAACCATAATGATGAATGGATTGTTGACTCAGGATGCACCGAGCACATAACGCATAGGATCGACATCCTTGAAGGAAGAACTACATCATTTAACGAGGCACCTGTCACCATCCCGAACGGAGATGCCATACCGGTTAAAGGAAGAGGCAATCACAGACTGGCAAATGGAATAAGAGTGCAAGGAGTTTTGCACATTCCAAAATTCAATTACAACCTCTTGTCTGTTAGCAAACTTTCAAAAGATTTGAAGTGTGCGGTAACCTTTTTCCCTGATTTTTTTGTTATGCAGGACTTGCATTCGAGGAGATTGATTGGAGCTGGTGAGTGCAAAAATGGTCTATATCAGATGGGGATGTCGAAAGGTGAAAGAAAAGCAATGGTAGTGACAAGAGATGTTTGGCACAAAAGACTCGGGCATGCCAATGATGGGAAACTATCCAAAATAAATTTTCTTAGTAATTTCTCTTTCAAAAATAATGGTGATTTATGTGATTCATGTATTAAGTCAAAAATGACAAGAAAACCCTTTCCCGTTAGCACCACAAAAACTATTAATTGTTTTGAGTTATTACATTGCGACATTTGGGGAAAGTATCGAACGCCCACGTTCTCAAAAGCAACTTATTTTTTAACAATTGTTGACGATTATAGCAGAGCCGTCTGGGTTTTCTTTCTGAAGCACAAGTCTGAAGCAAGCACTTGTTTGATCGATTTTCATAAACTGATCAAAACACAATTTGAAAGAGATATTAAAAGAATAAGATGCGACAACGGTGGCGAGTTCACATCGAATAAAATGTTAAGTTTTTATGCTGAACAAGGAATTATGTTGGAAACCACGTGTCCACATACTCCACAACAAAATGGAGTCGTGGAACGGAAACATAGGCACTTGCTTGAGACGGCACGAGCACTCAAAATGGAGGCCAATCTTCCTATAAAGTTTTGGGGCGAATGTATCTTAACAGCAACTTATATTATTAATAGGTTGCCCTCCAAAGTTATAGGAAATAAAACCCCATATGAGTTGTTGTATGGTGAGAAACCAATTTATGATCACATGAGGGTCCTAGGTTGCATGGCGTATTATCGAAGCACCGAAACCAAGGGTGACAAATTTGAAATAAGAGGAAGACCAGGGGTTTTCATGGGCTATCCGAGCGGCACGAAAGGGTATAAAATATATGATCAAAGCCACGATAAAATTATTATATCTAGAGACGTAAAGTTTGCAGAAGCTGTTTTTCCGTTTGCCGCAACAAATAAAGAAATCCAGCATGAAGAAGAGTGCTTTAATTATCTGAAGAACGGTGCGTTGAAGATATAAATGATAATGAGCCCGGACCTACTGAAGTAAATGAAGGCCGAAACGAAGATTCTGGCCCAATCAATATTGCAAACCATCTCGACAACTTTGAGCAATTAGAGACAGACGAGTTGGTTCATAACAGCCTAAACAATCAAGAAACAAATGTTGAAGGCCAATATTCCCCGGAAGAAACCAGGTCCAATAATGGGTCACACTCATCACAAAATGAGAATAATGCACAAATAAGAGAAAAGAGAAACAAGACAAGACCAGCGCGCCTCAACGATTATGAAGTCCGACTCCCCCCGTCTATAGACCATGCACAACCCACCTCCGGTCAACAATCCTCAACGGTATATCCGATTGCTAATTTTGTTTCCTATGATAAATTTTCGGACTTACACAAAGCATTTTTGACTGCCATCACTTCCAATGATGAGCCAAAAACTTTTGAACAAGTTGTGCAGATTAAAGTATGGAGAGATGCCATGCATAGAGAAATAAAAGCTCTTGAAGAAAATGGAACATGGACCATAGAAGACGATGTACCTGACGGGAAAACGCCGATAGATTCGAAATGGATATATAAAATAAATTATAAACCAAATGGCGAAATAGAAAGATTCAAGGCAAGGCTTGCTGCCAAGGGCTACACGCAAATGGAAGGCGTTGATTACCATGACACGTTTGCACCAGTGGCTAAGCTGGTCACAGTTAGATGTTTACTTGCCATTGCCGTCAAGAAGGAGTGGATTATTCACCAACTAGATGTGAATAATGCATTCTTACATGGCGACTTGAACGAGGAGATATACATGCGGATCCCACGCGGTTATGACAAAGGGGGAGGAACAAAGGTATGTCGATTGAGGAAGTCGCTATACGGTTTAAAACAGGCCTCGAGAAACTGGTACCAAAAGTTCACGTCGGTTTTACTCGATCTTAAATTCAATCAGTCTCATGCGGATCACTCGCTTTTTATCTACAATCAGGGAGATGTATTTTTAGCTGTCCTTATATACGTCGACGATGTTATAATAGCGGGAAACGACAAAGAAAAAATACAAGAAACAAAAGACTGTCTTGACAAGAAATTTAGCATCAAGGATCTCGGGCCTCTAAAATATTTTCTTGGGATTGAAGCTGCTCGAACAAAGGACGGTTTAGTTCTTAGTCAACGAAAATACACTCTTGACATTTTGGAGGATAGTGGAATGCTAGGTTGTAAACCGAGCTTTTTTCCTTTGGAGCCGAACCAAAATTTCGAGAAAGAAAAAGAAGACATTCGTGTGGATGGAACAAAATACAGAAGGCTTATTGGGAGACTACTATACCTACAAGCTACTAGACCTGATCTCGCTTACTCGGTAAACATCCTAAGTCAATTTGTCTCTGATCCGAGACAAGGACACTGGGATGCAGCCATGAGAATTCTTCGGTACCTAAAGGCGACACCGGGACAAGGGATTTTCCTTCCTAAAGATGGAGGGACAAATTTAGTCACATATTGTGATGCTGATTGGTTAGGATGTTCCACCACAAGGAGGTCTTGAACTGGATATGTCTTACTCTTGGGGGGAGCTCTCGTCTCTTGGAAATCCAAGAAACAATCTGTTGTTTCCCGATCTTCAGCAGAAGCGGAATATCGAGCCATGGAAACTACCACTAGTGAAATTGTATGGATGCGATGGCTCTTAAAGATTCTTAAAGTTGAACAAAACGGGCCCACAACTCTATTCTGTGACAACCAAGCGGCACGTCACATAGCAAATAATCCCGTCTTCCATGAACGGACAAAGCACGTCGAAATGGATTGCTACTTTGTCAAGGAGCGTGTCGAGTCACAAGAAATCAAACCATTTCATGTCGATACTAAAATGCAGATTGCCGATCTTCTCACTAAAGCACTAGGATCAAAGCAACTCGAGTTCTTAATTGTCAAGATGGGCATGCGAAATCTACATGCTCCACCTTGAGGGGGAGTATAGAATTTCATGATTTATTCCTTCCTATTTTACCCACCAATCTCATTTATTGGGTGTCCGTATTTAGCTCCTAGAATATTTGTTTCCTTTGTTTGCATATCTCATTTTTCTTATTTAAACTACAGCTTGTAATCGAATTTAAACATAAGAAATATCAAAAACTTTGAACCTCTTTAAACTTTGACAAAATTGTTATTGAATGAAAATAAATTTGTTTTTCCAAAAAAAATCCCATAAACTTTCACTTCGTTAACATTGTATATAAAAGTTAAATTAAAATATCGTTAATTATTGATATATTATATTTTTTTAATTTTTTAAAATATACATGTCATATGTTTGATATAGGTTATGTTATTTACATTTTAGTCTCTGTGGTTCTGAATCCACTAATAGCTACTTCCTTCAGATACTTCAGGCAAATATCCGAACAAATTACCAATTCATTCGGATTCTTCAAGTAGATATTAGAGGGTACCAAATCTACACTAAGCATTTGTATTTCTTAACATGTTGTCCTCTTTTTCTTTTCATTTCTTTTTAAACCTTTTTTGTAGATAAAGCAAAGCCAACTACAAGCTAAAGAGCACTTTGATATTTACAAGTATTTTAAGTAAAACTAATTTGGTAGAAATATTGTTTTGAAATCGGTATAAAATCGAACCACTTCAACCATAGAATTACATGATATACAATTTCATAGTATTAGTCTATTACCTCATAGAAATCAAAGCAAATAGTCAGATTTGAACTTTTTCCCAATGTAAACAATTGAATAGATTTTTAAGAACTTACAAACTCTCAAGTAATGGAAAAATTGCTAGGTGATGTAGTCTAGAAAGGAGTTGACATGTAACTTTGTGTATGGTTTGTTTTGAGCGATTTGAAACTACATGTTGGTCAAACCAATGATTTCTTTTAGATTGTTTAAAAAGGAAAGTGGTCAAATACTTTTGTAAATGGATCAAAACTGATATTAAAGTACGCCACTTTTTCATATATAACAAAACATTTTTTTTTTCGTACAACACTTTTCATATGAAACAAACATTTTATTTTCCTTCTTAATTTAAGTTATGTTCTAATTTTATATGAAACAAACATTTCCTTTCTTGTACTAGACCTAAATTAGTTAACGTCTAAAACAACGAAAGAACAATTGTCACCAACTCGTATTTACCGGCTCTCGTGGGGCACGTAGTTCTCGGACTAAATTAACCTAACACCTGATCATACTCGTAAACAAGACAAAATGAATAAAGAAGGAATAATGTAAAAATAATACAAAACTATATAGGAAATGGTTAATTACTTAGATTGCCAACTTACTTTCATATTTGTTATCTTTTAGACACTATGCTTTGTATTGTTTCTCCTAATATTTCTTTTTGACAACGTGATTTTTAAAAATTTGTATTTAAAACACTTATATCGTAATATGATTTATAAGTACTTATATTATATTGAAAAATATAAAATTGAAAAATATAAAATATATAGAAAAAAATGTAAACCGATCATTTTTAAAGCATATCAACGCGTGTTATTTAATTCGTTCTACTACTAATTTCTTATACTCATCAAATAAATTATGTGTCACGTCTACAATATATGAATATGTTGTCAAAAATAAATATTTGAAACCAACTTTGAATGATCAGAAGAAAGAAAATAGAGAACATTGTCTAAAAGATGACAAACGTAAAAGTAAGTTGACAATCTAGGTAATTAACCCAACCGAAAATGATTACTCAAAGAAGAGGGTTTACAAATGAGAAAAAGAACACAAATTAAAAATGTTTACAAATGAGAAAAATGACCTATTTATACTTGAAGTCTCATTCAAAAGAAATTATCGAGAATCCGTAAATTCTATAATACTTTATCTAGATATATATAATAAAATAATAAACACAATCGAGTCTCTATGTTTTTATAAGTCAACCACCTTCAATCACTATTCGTTTTCTTTTACACATTTCTTGAAAAGTATGAGAGTTTCCTGAAGCCAATTAAATTTTATAGAAATCTATAGACTTAATTTTTGTAAAGGACATCCTATACTAGGCAAGTCATGAACTAATGATTTAGCATTTAGAAATAAATAAAATAATTTAGGTTATAAATAAATATCGCACTCATGTATAATGAAAAAGCTGAGTGATTGATTTCCTTTTAACTTCCTTGTGTGTGTGTATATGTCTAAATGTTACTTGATGAATCAACTCGTTTTATTCAATTGCACATGTTTGACCATTTTCCTATTTCGTCACATTTGATGCAATAAAATTGATTTTACAAAGATTTAACTCGTATATTCTTTTGTAAACTTTAAAAATCGGAATTGCCATTTTTATTTATTATTTTTGTGATACTTTCATACATGAATTTGTTTCAAGAATGTCACGTATACACACATGGGAAATACTTTAGGAAATTCTTGATGACCATCCTGTATTGCTGAATAGAGCGCTTATGTGACAACCGTCAAAATTCAGGTACTTGTTCAACTAATTAAATCAGTTCGAAACGTTAGTTACTCTTTTAATTGCATTCGTTCTATCCTAGTTCGTAACTTATGAGTCTATACTTTGTCGGAACCAGTGTCGGAATAACTTTCGGAATCAAATTATAAGTCCTAATACCAAGAAAACACCCATTGAACTTTCCTAAGTTCATAACTTATCATAATTAAGAACTTGTAATTAACAAAAAGGTCCAACGAAGCCATAACGTAAAAACGAAAATTTTGAAAAGGCTGAAAATGCCCCGGTGCGCAGCACCTCGGGCCAGAAATTCAAAACAAATTACAATTTTAGTCCTTACTCGTTTTTACAAACCACCACCCAAATTGACCAACCACAAACGTCTTAAACCACTCAATACTGACTTGTTACCAGTCCCTATACCCCCATTTATCATTTCTTTTTCATTTTTACTTTCATTTTAACAAAAACAAACACATTACACCTAGTCTTTTCTCTCTATTTTCTCTCTAGCAAACTCCATTTCCAGAAACATTCCAGCCATCAAAACCCATTAATAAACCATACAAATCTTTCTAAACCTCAAGAGAAGCTCGGGGGTGTGTTATTTCGAAAAAGGACCACGGTTGTAAAGATTTTTGGAGCTAAGATCCGACCAAAAACTCATCATCCAAGCTTTTCCTTCGGTAGATTTCTTTATTTTTACTATTCTTACACAAATAATCAATTGCATGTAAGATCTAACGGTTGAAAATATGATTTTTCATAAATCTATGACTTTTTACGGTCAAAAACGTTTTTAATCGAAACACTCTTTAGATCCACGAATCTGTGGAAGAAAACACTTTATAAACTGTTAAAATGATGTCTTAAAAGATATTTGCTAATTGCATGTTCAATCTAAACAACAAAATAAGTTTTATAAAGATTTATGTCACTTTTTACACAAAAACGATTTTTATCTAAATGATGCTTAGATCTATATTTTTGTAGTCAAAAGTTGTTTAGAAACTGTTAAAAAGATGTTTTAATAAGTTTTAAATGGTTGCATGTCGAAATCCATAAGTTACAAAACGTTTTTAGTAAGAAAAACACAAAACGGGATTGAGACAGCAGCTAGGTGCGCAGCACCTGTGCCCAGGTGCGCAGCACCGAGCTGCTGTTCTCCCGAAAATCGTCGTTTCACCCGTTTAAAAGTTATATATACGTTCTGGACTTTTACCAATATCATTGTGGGACTGAGACAAATAAAAATAAGTATAATGGTGACTTGTATTGGACTTTTTGGACTTTAATGAACTATAATATATATAATATCGTGTTTTAGGTGATTTGTGAGCGGAAGTGGTAGTACAATTTTGGACATGAAATTTGGGCGCGGAAGCGCTGCCCAAATTTCCTCAGAAATTGTAAATCACTTCAGCGAGCAAAAGCACCTAAGGCCTAATAATCTAAAACGGTAAATCGGACTTTTGGACAAAAACGATACAATTACCTTTTCGGACTATTTTTAACTATACTTGACTTTGACACTTAAAGTTTAATAAAGCTTATCTATATTATTATATAAGAACATAATAATATAACGACTAATTAAACTATCTTGGTAATTAATAGGCGATCCGTGATTCCCGGCTCACATATTCCGACCAAGTTTCCAAGTTCTCGTTCTCTTCGCAATCCGTGAGTTACAACCCCTCGTTTTATATATGTTTTACATGAATTTGGGGGAAACATAAGATTAAATGCATTTTTTAAGCCTTATGAAACAAATTGCAATATATCAAACTTTGACTTTTGACTTATTAAACTTTGACTTTTGACTTATTAAACTTTGACTTATTTGATCGACTATTCGACTCTTATGCGTAAATTATTTGACTTTACTTAGACTTAATTGTCGCTCTCTTTTGACTGAATTAATTATTGATGCTTGTATGCGTAACCAACCCTTGATGGAACTATAACACGTTCTTAAGTGATAGACGACTTACTCTCTTTAAAACAAAACTACTCAGTGCCCGATGACTTTTTAGACTTTGACTTTCACACTATTAACTACTTAGCCGTATAGTAATTATGAGTATCGATACTTAGGAAAGAACCGTTCCTTGCTTAGATGGCAGTCTAAGTACATATTACTAAGTAACTTTTAATTTCCCGTTTGAGAGGCGGGGAGTTGGGGCCTCACGGTTGGATAATCGGATTAGTGTGAACACTTAAGTTATAGATGCCAAGAGGTTGATACAAGAAAATCTAATTAGTTACTTACGCATAAACTCATAAACTTTTAGCGACTGTTATCCGCTTCTACTATTTGACTAAATTTGACTCTATTTGGTCTTTACAAACTTAGGGCACCAGTACGCCCGTTATTTAGACTTTAAAGTATATAAATTTTAAGCGACTTTTCTCCGCTAATCTCCTTTATGGAAACCTCTACTTTTATATACTTTACTTACATTTTGGTCGACTATTTAAACTGTAACTCACTCACTGCGTTTTCGTAGTTGACACTTTATCTTATGTTTCAGGAAATTAGTGTAAGCACGTGATGCATGGCATGGACGGGTCGAGGCGGTCGTGTGAGAACCTTATTGGGAAAAAGACTTGGCCATTTATTTTGGGGAATTTTTAATGAACTTTTAAATTGTGTTTCAATGTACTAAATTATCGTGTCTTGGATGGATTTGTAAACACTTTTATTTTAATTAATGACTTGATGACCGTTATGTTTTATATGACCTGCGATATGATTTTCCAGCTCTTCACATCCCGTGTTTCCGCTTTAGCGGGGTGTGACAGACTTGGTATCAGAGCACAGGTTATAGAGAAAAACGGTTTTAAAAATTTTCAAAAGTTTTCGAAACCAAACTATAACCAAGACTTTTCGGAAAAATCACTTATGGGTCTAAACTTTAGAGAATTAATTTCGCGATTGCATATTTATTTTCAACTACGCATGGCCTGATCACCCATGCCTAGTTCAAAAGAAATTATGCAAGGACGGAACGTAATTACTAATGTTAACGGTGTTGAGTCAAAATTCCCGGTACTGTCTTTTCCCGATTCTCACGCGACTGACCCGTACATGCATTTCATTACACATTTCCTTTATCATTTCCTTGTGTCTTCTAGTACTCACGAAACTCATTGTTCACAGATTCGTCATGTCTCAGTCATCCCGATCGCTTTCACCGTCTCACTCTCAGTCTAGCTCCTTGCCTAGAGCAGCGTCGCCTTCCGAGGGCCGTACCGCCTCGGAGAGCCAACGACACCAGACTACCGATCCTACGGAGGACACCTCCATGGCTGTCTCGAGCAGCATCGGGTCCAACCCGAGGGTTGTGCTACCGCCCCCTCCACCGGTACCCGTTGCCGCCACACTTCACAACCGAGGCCCACGTACCAGGTTGACCGCACGAAAGCAGGTCATCCTCCCGGGCCGTTTGCCGGATAGGATGGCTGCCCGCCAGGAGGGACCATCCCAGCCTATTCCATCACACCTACCGTTCGGACACCCACCAGAGGTCCCACGGAACCCTACCATGGACCACTACTCTTGGGAGAGACAATTCGAGCGCGAAGAAATGCAACGCGCCAGAGACGCTGAGGCCGCAAGGCAGAGGATGCCTCCTACCCTTCAACCTCCCCCACCGGCCGCATTCCTTCACTTGCACCGCGAAGTGCGGGGATTGGCTCAGGAGACTCAGAACCAGGGACACCTCATCAGTGAGGTTACCGACTCCGCTGAACGGTTGTCGGAGCAGGCGTTGCGATTCATCGCATCGACCCGAGCTACGGCCCGTACTGTACAGCGCCTTATCGGTATGTGCCTGGTGATGGGCACGTTGATCGTGGTTATGGCGGCGAAGATGTTTCTGGATAGGCGCCATTAGTTATTTCTTCATTTGTATTGTACTTGGTCTAGTCGTAATTTTCTCTTTGTACACGACATAGACTTTTATTATCTTTCTTTTATGTATTGTGACAGTACTTCTCAGTTCAGTGTTTGTACCAACTTTATTATTTATGAAATCCCTATCTTTTAAGTTTTATGTTTGTCGTATCTTGTGAATCTTGTGCTTGTTATGATCATTATAATTCTATCTCTTGAGTTCTAATCTTGCGTGTGCTACTTGATCAGTCATTTTTATCTCGTGCTATAACTATCTATGGACACTTGAATTATATTCTTATCACTTTCCATTCGTGCGTTCTAAACTAAATCTGTTCTTCTGATTGTAGAATCATGGCTCCTCGCACCAATGCTAGCATCATTGCCGAGCAAGTTGCCGAACAGCTGAACGCGGCTATGCCCAACATGATCGCTCAGATCACCGCCGGAATCAACGCCAACGTCAACAATCACCATCAGCAGCAGCAACAGCAACAGCAACAACAACAGCAGAATAACCAAAACCAAAACCAGAACCAGAACCAGAACCAGCACCAACACCCGAACCCTCCTCCATGCACCTACAAGAGCTTCATGGCATGCAAGCCGAAAGAGTTCCACGACACAACTGGTGCTGTAGGTTTGGTCCAATGGTTCGAGAGTATCGAATCGGTCCTACACATCAGCCGATGTGCCGAAGCGAACAAGGTGGAGTACGCGTCTTGCGTATTCCATGGCCGGGCTCTGTCATGGTGGAACACTGTTGTCCAAACCCGTGGACGTGAAGATGCGTATGCCCTTCCCTGGAACACCTTCAAGAACATGCTCATCGAGGAATATTGCCCAAGAGGGGAGATTAAGAAGCTCGAGGCTGAGCTGTGGGACCACAAGATGGTCGGGAATGATATCGAGAAATACACTACCCGGTTCCACGAACTCGCCCGACTGGTTCCAAGGCTGGTAACCCCTGAAGAGAACCGGATCGACTTGTACATCTCCGGTCTAGTTCCGGAAATTCGTGGCATGGTCATGGCAGCCGAACCCCAGACCCTCCAGAGTGCCATCATCCTGGCCCATCGTCTTACCAGCAACCTCCTCACTGCTCCTGGATCCTCCAAAAAGGAGTCAGGTGAGAAGAGAAAGGCTGAGTCCACCCCAAGGAGAAGCGACCGCAACAAGAAGAAGACCCGAAACTACGCCATGACTGCTTCACCTGCACCTGCACCTGTACCTGCACCCGCACCACCAGCTAAATCTGGGTCTTACACCGGGCCACACCCAAAGTGCAACAAGTGCAATTTTCACCATCTCGGGAACTGCCCAATATGCCTCAGGTGCCAGAAGATGGGACGCTATGCAAAGTACTACCCTGACAAGACACTTGCTCCAGCCCCGAAACGGTCATGCTATGAGTGTGGAAGCGACCAGCATCTTCGCAATACCTGCCCTAAGCTCAATCGGACTCCTCAGAATCAAGGAGGGCTGGGTAGGGGTCGCGCATTCGGATTAACGGCTGAGGAAGCACGTCAGGACCCCAATGCAGTTACTGGTACGTTTTCCCTCAACAATCATTCTGCTTCCGTATTATTCGACTCAGGAGCCGAAAGAAGTTTCATTTCTTTAGAATTTAGACCCCTCATAGGGTTAGAATCTAAAGCTCTTAAGGATAGTTTTACCGTTGAATATGCTAACGGCCAAGAATTTGAAGCTAAGGACATAATCCTAGGATGTTCACTATGCCTATCTGACAAAACCTTCCTCATTGATCTAATTCCTATCGAGCTTTCAAGTTTTGACATTATTGTTGGGATGGACTGGCTATCTCGCTTTCGAGCGGAAATCATTTGTTTCGATAAGCTTATTCGTATCCCTCTTTCGGAAAAAGAGACTCTCGTCGTTCAGGGAGACAAGCCTGGACGACAGCTCCGCATCGTATTTTCCATTAAAATGCGCAAGTACCTCCAGAGGGACTATGACGCATTCCTTGCCCATGTCGTCGAGCGAAAACCTTCTGAGATCCGACTCCAAGATATTCTTGTGGTCAAGGATCATCCCGAAGTCTTTCCCGAGGAATTGCCAGGGCTGCCACCTAATCGACAAGTGGAATTCCGAATAGACCTCATTCCTGGCGCAGCACCGGTTGCCAAGACACCGTATCGTCTGGCACCACCCGAAATGCTAGAACTGTCGAAACAGTTGCAGGAACTCCTAGACCATGGTCTTATTCGTCCAAGTTCGTCCCCGTGGGGAGCCCCTATCCTCTTCGTCAAAAAGAAAGACGGATCCTTCCGCATGTGCATAGACTATCGAGAGCTGAACAAGCTGACCGTCAAGAACCGATACCCTCTTCCGAGGATTGACGATCTCTTCGACCAGTTGCACGGTGCAACTTACTTCTCCAAGATCGACCTCCGTTCGGGTTATCACCAGGTTCGTGTTAGTGAGTCCGACATCCCGAAAACCGCTTTTCGCACCCGATACGGCCATTACGAATTCCTTGTCATGCCATTTGGTCTGACCAATGCACCAGTGGTGTTCATGGACTTAATGAACCGAGTGTGTAGGCCATACCTAGACAAGTTCGTGATCGTATTCATAGACGACATTCTCATTTACTCGAGAAACAAGGAAGATCATGCGAGACACCTTAAGCTCATTTTAGAACTCCTCCGAGATCAGCAATTGTACGCCAAATTCTCGAAGTGTGAATTCTGGCTCCGAGAGGTACATTTCCTTGGTCACGTGGTAAACCAAGAAGGGATTCATGTAGACCCAGCCAAGATTGAAGCGATTGAGAAATGGCAAGCTCCGACAACCCCGACAGAAATCCGTCAGTTCTTAGGATTAGCGGGTTATTACCGAAGATTCATCGAGAATTTCTCCAAAATCGCGAAACCCCTCATCGAGCTCACCCAGAAGGATAAGGACTTTATCTGGGGAAAAGATCAGGAGGATTCTTTTCAGAAACTTAAGTACCAATTATGTCACGCACCGATCCTATCTCTGCCAGAGGGCACGGATAACTTTATAGTGTTTTGCGATGCCTCCCACCAAGGACTTGGGTGCGTCCTAATGCAGAAGGACAAGGTCATCGCTTACGCTTCCAGGCAGCTGAAGATCCACGAGCAGAACTACACCACACACGACTTAGAGTTAGGAGCAGTCGTGTTTGCCTTGAAGATTTGGAGACACTACCTGTATGGTACTAAGTGTACGGTCTATACTGACCACAAGAGCCTCCAGCACATTTTAGATCAGAAAATGCTCAACATGAGGCAACGAAGATGGATAGAACTGCTGAGTGACTACGATTGCGAGATCAAATACCACCCGGGTAAAGCAAACGTAGTAGCAGATGCCCTGAGTAGGAAGGAAAGGGTAAAGCCATCTCGAGTTCGAGCATTGGGTATTCAGGTTCAGACGAGCCTTCGAGAGCAGATTGCGAACGCGCAGCAAAAGGCGTTAAATCCCGAGAACATTAAGGCCGAAACGCTTCACAATCACGAGAAAGAATTCGAACGCAAGTCGGACAGAATTTATTACTTCAAAGGTCGAGCATGGATTCCAAGATCTGAGGATCTTCGCAAACTCATTTTGGATGAGGGCCACCGATCTAGATATTCCATCCATCCGGGATCCGACAAGTTATACAAGGACCTCCGAGAATACTACTGGTGGCCGGGCATGAAGAAAGATATCGCCTCGTATGTGGCCAAGTGCCTCACTTGCTCCAAGGTCAAGGCGGAATATCAAAAGCCTTCAGGATTGCTTCAACAACCGGAAATTCCCATGTGGAAGTGGGAGCAAATTTCTATGGACTTCATCACCAAGTTGCCCCGTACGGCTAAGGGTAACGACACGATTTGGGTAATCGTGGACCGTTTGACCAAATCCGCCCATTTCTTGCCAATTCGGGAAAATTATTCGATGGAGAAGCTCGCTCAAGTCTACATCAACGAGATCGTCTCTCGTCATGGAACACCACTCTCCATCATCTCCGATAGGGATAGTCGATTCACCTCCCGTTTCTGGAACGTTCTACAGAAATCCTTAGGTACTCAATTAGACCTCAGTACGGCGTATCACCATCAGACTGACGGCCAGAGTGAAAGGACGATCCAAACACTTGAAGACATGCTGAGAGCATGTGTAGTAGACTTCGGAGGAAGTTGGGACACTCACCTCCCCTTGGTCGAGTTCTCCTACAATAACAGCTACCATGCCAGCATCAAGTGTGCGCCATTCGAAGCTCTCTATGGGCGTAAGTGCCGGTCTTCGCTATGCTGGCTAGAGGCTGGCGACCGACAACTTACGAGACTCGATATCGTCCAGGCGACCATCGACAAGATCACCACTATTCGTGAACGATTGAAGACGTCCCGTACCCGACAGAAGAGCTACGCTGACAACCGAAGGAAGCCCCTTGAGTTCCATGTTGGTGACCGAGTAATCCTCAAAGTATCGCCCTGGAAAGGGGTAGTCCGCTTCGGGAAGCGCGGTAAACTGAGTCCGAGGTACACCGGTCCATTTGAAGTCATTGAACGTATCGGTCCCGTTGCTTATCGTCTTCAACTCCCTCAGGCTCTCGCGAATGTTCATAACGTGTTCCATGTCTCACACTTGAAAAAGTGTCTGTCTGATGAGACCATTGTCATCCCTCTCGACGAGGTCAAAATCGACAGCAAGCTAAACTTCATCGAGGAACCGCTCGAAGTTGTTGACCGCGAGGTCAAACAACTTAGGCAAAGCCGTATCCCGATAATCAAGGTTCGGTGGAACTCTCGACGTGGTCACGAATTCACATGGGAGCGTGAAGACCAATTCCGTCAGAAGTACCCCCATATGTTCGAGAACTCTTCTTCCTGATGGTACGCACTAAATTTCGGGACGAAATTTCTTTCAACCCGGGGAGAATGTGACAACCGTCAAAATTCAGGTACTTGTTCAACTAATTAAATCAGTTCGAAACGTTAGTTACTCTTTTAATTGCATTCGTTCTATCCTAGTTCGTAACTTATGAGTCTATACTTTGTCGGAACCAGTGTCGGAATAACTTTCGGAATCAAATTATAAGTCCTAATACCAAGAAAACACCCATTGAACTTTCCTAAGTTCATAACTTATCATAATTAAAAACTTGTAATTAACAAAAAGGTCCAACGAAGCCATAACGTAAAAACTAAAATTTTGAAAAGGCTGAAAATGCCCCGGTGCGCAGCACCTCGCGCCAGAAATTCAAAAAAAATTACAGATTTAGTCCTTACTCGTTTTTACAAACCACCACCCAAATTGACCAACCACAAACGTCTTAAACCACTCAATACTGACTTGTTACCAGTCCCTATACCCCCATTTATCATTTATTTTTCATTTTTACTTTCATTTTAACAAAAACAAACACATTACACCTAGTCTTTTCTCTCTATTTTCTCTCTAGCAAACTTCATTTCCAGAAACATTCCAGCCATCAAAACCCATTAATAAACCATACAAATCTTTCTAAACCTCAAGAGAAGCTCGGGGGTGTGTTATTTCGAAAAAGGACCACGGTTGTAAAGATTTTTGGAGCTAAGATCCGACCAAAAACTCATCATCCAAGCTTTTCCTTCGGTAGATTTCTTTATTTTTACTATTCTTACACAAATAATCAATTGCATGTAAGATCTAACGGTTGAAAATATGATTTTTCATAAATCTATGACTTTTTACGGTCAAAAACGTTTTTAATCGAAACACTCTTTAGATCCACGAATCTGTGGAAGAAAACACTTTATAAACTGTTAAAATGATGTCTTAAAAGATATTTGCTAATTGCATGTTCAATCTAAACAACAAAATAAGTTTTATAAAGATTTATGTCACTTTTTACACAAAAACGATTTTTATCTAAATGATGCTTAGATCCATATTTTTGTAGTCAAAAGTTGTTTAGAAACTGTTAAAAAGATGTTTTAATAAGTTTTAAATGGTTGCATGTCGAAATCCATAAGTTACAAAACGTTTTTAGTAAGAAAAACACAAAACGGGATTGAGACAGCAGCTAGGTGGACAGCACCTGTGCCCAGGTGCGCAGCACCGAGCTGCTGTTCTCCCGAAAATCGTCATTTCACTCGTTTAAAAGTTATATATACGTTCTGGACTTTTACCAATATCATTGTGGGACTGAGACAAATAAAAATAAGTATAATGGTGACTTGTATTGGACTTTTTGGACTTTAATGAACTATAATATATATAATATCGTGTTTTAGGTGATTTGTGAGCGGAAGTGGTAGTACAATTTTGGACATGAAATTTGGGCGCGGAAGCGCTGCCCAAATTTCCTCAGAAATTGTAAATCACTTCAGCGAGCAAAAGCACCTAAGGCCTAATAATCTAAAACGGTAAATCGGACTTTTGGACAAAAACGATACAATTACCTTTTCGGACTATTTTTAACTATACTTGACTTTGACACTTAAAGTTTAATAAAGCTTATCTATATTATTATATAAGAACATAATAATATAACGACTAATTAAACTATCTTGGTAATTAATAGGCGATCCGTGATTCCCGGCTCACATATTCCGACCAAGTTTCCAAGTTCTCGTTCTCTTCGCAATCCGTGAGTTACAACCCCTCGTTTTATATATGTTTTACATGAATTTGGGGGAAACATAAGATTAAATGCATATTTTAAGCCTTATGAAACAAATTGCAATATATCAAACTTTTGACTTTTGACTTATTAAACTTTGACTTTTGACTTATTAAACTTTGACTTATTTGATCGACTATTCGACTCTTATGCGTAAATTATTTGACTTTACTTAGACTTAATTGTCGCTCTCTTTTGACTGAATTAATTATTGATGCTTGTATGCGTAACCAACCCTTGATGGAACTATAACACGTTCTTAAGTGATAGACGACTTACTCTCTTTAAAACAAAACTACTCAGTGCCCGATGACTTTTTAGACTTTGACTTTCACACTATTAACTACTTAGCCGTATAGTAATTATGAGTATCGATACTTAGGAAAGAACCGTTCCTTGCTTAGATGGCAGTCTAAGTACATATTACTAAGTAACTTTTAATTTCCCGTTTGAGAGGCGGGGAGTTGGGGCCTCACGGTTGGATAATCGGATTAGTGTGAACACTTAAGTTATAGATGCCAAGAGGTTGATACAAGAAAATCTAATTAGTTACTTACGCATAAACTCATAAACTTTTAGCGACTGCTATCCGCTTCTACTATTTGACTAAATTTGACTCTATTTGGTCTTTACAAACTTAGGGCACCAGTACGCCCGTTATTTAGACTTTAAAGTATATAAATTTTAAGCGACTTTTCTCCGCTAATCTCCTTTATGGAAACCTCTACTTTTATATACTTTACTTACATTTTGGTCGACTATTTAAACTGTAACTCACTCACTGCGTTTTCGTAGTTGACACTTTATCTTATGTTTCAGGAAATTAGTGTAAGCACGTGATGCATGGCATGGACGGGTCGAGGCGGTCGTGTGAGAACCTTATTGGTAAAAAGACTTGGCCATTTATTTTGGGGAATTTTTAATGAACTTTTAAATTGTGTTTCAATGTACTAAATTATCGTGTCTTGGATGGATTTGTAAACACTTTTATTTTAATTAATGACTTGATGACCGTTATGTTTTATATGACCTGTGATATGATTTTCCAGCTCTTCACATCCCGTGTTTCCGCTTTAGCGGGGTGTGACAGCTTACTCTATACAATGATGAATAACCATTTTAACAACATGTTGACTATGTGAAGTCAAACCCTGTCTTACTAATCACTTTGACATCATCACTCAAGTTCTTTGATTTTGTGGGAGTGCAATGTTTATTAAAACCTCCACGTTACTTTTTTTTTATTACTAAATTATAAAGCATTGTTTCATGAATCGTCTTGTATAGGATGCCGTTTACAAAAGTGAATCGTCTTGTATACCATTTGTTTTTTAATGCATATCTTTTAATATATACTAGTTTATTTCCTGCGTATACACGGACATGGTTGGGCCGGAGATTTTAGGAGCCTTGTGCGACGAGAAAAAATTGGCCCCTAAATACATTTATAACATATATAAAAACAAATTGATTGTTTACTATGATGTTTGTTATTAAATTAAACAATACAACTTCACAATAACAATGTGTTTTATTTTATGTTGTTATATGAAACGTGAGATTTTTTTTAGCATTACTCTTGCGTACACATAAATTTACTAGAAAATGGGCCTTTCAAAAAATTATGGGTCATATGCGGTCGCCCATAGTGCACTTCCTAAGTCCCAAGCATGTACACGGAGAATCTTATCATGAAAAATACAATTATAATATATAGAAACCGAGTGAACATTGTGTATCATTAAAAATGAATGATAATATGAGTTGTGATTCCAAATATTTGTCTTTTCGTTTATATATGTACGCGTTTTCAGCTTTACCTTTAAATTATATACGTAAATAACTATATCGAATTTATATATACAATTATAACATATAAAAAACTAAAAAAACATTGTGTGTATGGAAAATCATTAAACATGTAAGACGCGTGTGTTCTAATTTTATTTAAATATAAATTAAAACATGTTATTAAATATTATGTAGTTTCGATTAGACCAATTTGTTTTACTTCAACTGCATCTTTAAATTCGTATTGGTATGGATTAACAAATACTGTGATGAAAAAAAATTGTGAACTATATGTATGAGGTGACTTCAAGTTCACTTTTAATTCGTAATGATATAGGTTTACAAATAAAGTAAATTTAGTTGGTATTATTTAACTAAAGATATAAAAAAAATACGTATGTTAGAAAATGAACGATAAATAAAGATAGTAGTTAACAATTTTGTATAGTGCTCCAATAATTGCAATTGAATATTGTTTAAAAATAAAAATAAAAATCAATTATCTTGATAACTAGGTAGGTAATTTTACTTGCTTAGTTAGAAGGATATGTATTTTTATTTTCAGCTTTGTACGAAACCGGAATGAAACTTTTGAAATCGTAAAATGTATTGGTCCACAAACCTTACACAATATTTGTACAATTTGTAGGTAAAATGTCATAATAATAAGAAAAAGCATATCCTTCTAAAGCTACATTATTACGTAACTAGCTTACTACCATGATACTTCGATTATTTATATCTTCTTTAACAATATTTAATTTTAATTTTTAGTGCATCGTACACAATTTGCTAGAAAACATTTGTTTAATGAGTTTTTGTTAGTAAAAGGGAAAAAAAGATATTAACCTATTTGGGTTGAAATCAAGAAAGACCATTAAAAATTTGAGACCAGATGAACCAATCACAATTCTCAATTTTAAAAACTCATTATTATTTATTTTTGTTTAAAAATTAATTATCTCATGAACGGTAAATGTATTAAACGAATAAATTTCACCATTAAAACGAGCATTTTCTCCTCTTTCTATAAAGCACCCACTCGATATAATTTTGACGAAATTTATTTTCGGATTTTTTTACGGGTTTTGAAATTTAATATTATAAATCACTATTTTATCACATGTGATTTTAGTAATTTGACATATTATTTTATTGTTTTTTTTTTATTGTAGTTGAATGTTCGCAATATAACAAATCTAAGTTTTGAAATTCGTATTTAGTGTTCAAATCACATGTGATAATGTCTTACGAATTTCAACATTTGGCCATACACGGAAAATAAAAAGTCGTCAAAATTCGAATTTTTTTTCCGGGTCCATATTGGTTATACATTGTATAAGATTCTTGTAAATTAAAATTCATATTTAGAGTTAAAATCATGTGTGTTATTGTATTTCGAGTTTTTGAAATTTTACATACATAATATCACATATGATTTACATTAATATTACATATGATTTACAGTAATATCACATATGATACATAATATCACATATGATTTATTGTATTATCACATATGATTTACAATAATATCACATATGATTTAGTATTATCAAATGTGATTTAGTATATCAGATTTTATGTTAAAAAACAAGAAAAAAATAAAACTAGTTAAAATTCGATTTTTTTTTTCCTAAATTTAGGTAGGCTATAAATTTTATAGTAATTCTCTTTTATAAAATTTTACGTATTGATGTAAATATCACATGTGATATTATCGTTACAATTTCAATAACCATAAAAAAAAAAAAAAAAAAAAAAAAAAAAAAAAAAAAAATAGTCGTCGAAAGTATATAACGCCACTGCTTTAATTAAAGATAAAAACGAGACGATCGCAACGGTATATTTTGTTTCGTTTAACGATTAACGGTTTGTGAAATAATTTAAATGTTAAAATATTAAATAAACATGGGTTTGTGTTTGAATCTTAGCCATTAGATTAAAATGAGATGAATGACGAATATGGTGTCTTTTGGTCTTTAAAAAATTATGGGTATTAAATTCTCTAACTTATTTATTGTTATCAAATTTTTAAAAGTAAAATTGATTTTGTGATAAACCAAATAGTGTTAAAATAATTAAAAAAATAAAACAAATATAAAAGGTAAGAGTTTATAGCGTAAATTACCGAAATCATCCATGTAGTATGTCCAAATTGCTGATTTAGTCCTTATAGTGAGGGAACAACACCTTTAGTCCCTATGGTCTGAGGTTTTGCCCATATTCGTTCCTCTCAGTTCGATTTATCATACTTTTTGTTAAATATTTTTTAAATTTTACACTTTTAGTCCCTAACTTAAAAATTTATTTTATTAAAAAATCAATTTTCCTAAATTTCTTTATCGGTCTTTTCTCTATGTCTATTTTCTTAAAAACGAGAATCTCACCCTATCAATACCAAATTATAACCTATACGAGTTGAAATGTATATAGATAATAATTTATGTAATAAATTCGCTAATAAGAAATATTTATAAATTATATATAAATAATTGGTTATTTATATATGAAAAATGCTAAACATGGCTTGAAAAATTATAGTTACCACTTACGAGTGAATTAATTGTTAAATAATAAGTAATTAAGCATTTCTTTAGATATATATAAAAATATATACATATAATTATAAAATCACATATATATATATATATATATATATATATATATATATATATATATATATATATATATATATATATATATATATTGAATGGTTCATGCGAGAACCAATATTTTTGCGAGAACTGCGAGAACTAATTCTGAGCCATTGGATGATGTGATCAATGGTTAAAAATGAAAATGGCAGTTTTGTAATTAATTCAAAAATTAAGTAGTTTTTTAAAAGACTCAAAAGGGTATCATAGTAAATTGACATTATTTCCATTAAAATATATCTCTCTCTCCTTCCTAATCCTTATATTACGTTTCCTAAATCAAGAACCAGTTACAAATATATTTAACCTAAATAAACTCAGATCCAAAACTCCTAGATAACGTCGATCATCCCAATTCTTCATCATCAAAAGGTAAATGGCTTATGTTGTAATTTTCATAATGTATTTAATTTCAAAGTGACATAACTCGTTTTGAGATAACAAAAATTTGTTGTTCACATGCTTCTTATTTAATGCCGAATATTTTAATGAAGAATCATTTTTCTTTCTTTCGAATTAATTTAGTTTTGAGTCTGGTGGATACAAATCAAGCATTCTATAATGAGTTCCTACATAAGTTTGGTAAAATTTATTTAGCCGACCATATTTTTTTTTTTTTTTATTCTTACTGTCAGCAGGTTTGTATTGAGTTTTTTGATTACATATAGATATTCTTAATTTGATATATTTCGCATGTAAGGTATTAATAAAATATGGAAATTTGATTCTTTTGTTTATTACTGGATTCTTCTATAAGATATCAGTAATTCGTTTTTATCTGTTCTATTTGTTTCAGGAATTATGGATTACCAGACAATTAAAGAAAATAAAAGGATCAACTCTAGCCCTATAATCAACCACAATTTGATGAAGAAGATGTAACGCGAGTCGTCCACATTTAGACATACTGAGTTCATTTGTAAACAACCTATTTATAAAGGGATTTGTTTGTGTTCAGTTATGTACAAACCTTGTTCAGATATGCACATTAGTTTTAGTAGATTGTTATTGTATGAACACATCATGTTTTACGAAATATTTAACTTCTTTTAATCTTTGATCGTTTTTCTTCAATAAATACCATTTTAATTTCAATTTGTTTGTTTTGGAACCCGGAGAAAAATAAATCTGGCAATGGAGAGAGAAGTGAGGATAGAGGTATAAATATAATAAAAAGAATAAGAAATATAAATTTACTAATGTATCCTTTTTCAAAAAAAGAAATGTTTTAAAATTAAAATATTTTGAACCAATCAAAAGTGGTTCTCGCAGTTCTCGCAAAAATATTGGTTCTCGAATGAACCATTCCCTATATATATATATATATATATATATATATATATATATATATATATATATATATATATATATATATATATATATATGTAATATTTGTGTGTCCTGGACATGATATAAACAAAATATGCATTAATCATAACAATATTGAGAAATAATATCATTTGTGTTAAGAAATAAAGAACAAATGACAAGTATAATTTAGGTGGAAATGAAGAATACTTGTTTAAGAAGATCATATAGGGATTACATTGGAGATCTTTATATAGGATTAGAAACTTAGTAACCTTAGGTTACATAGAAGATGAATAGACATAGTCTCCTAATCATTATATCACCTAAATGATCCATTTAATATTTTACAACACTCCTCCTTGGATATTCATCGTTTATTATACGCTCTAGACTGCCTCATTAAAAACCTTACCAAGAAAAACCCAATGGGATAAAAACTTGATGAAGGGAAAAAGAGTGCAGTGCGCATAATGCTCCTCCTCAAATTAATGTATATCTTTTAAACGTCGAAGGCCAATCTTCTTAACCAGTTGCTCAAACACCTTCGCTGGCAACGATTTTGTGAATAAATCTGCCAAATTGTCACTTGATCGAACTTGACAAACATCAATAACCCCATCCTTTTGTAGATCATAAGTGAAGAAAAATTTCGGAGAAATGTGTTTTGTCTTGTCGCCTTTGATATACCCTTCCTTGATTTGAGATATACATGCCGCATTATCTTCATACAATATGGTTGGATTTCCTTTGATAGACCCGAGTCCGCATTCTTCTTGGATGTGATGAATCATCGATCTTAACCAAACGCATTCTCGACCGGCTTCATAAAGTGCAATAAGTTCAGCATGGTTTGATGATGTAGCAGTTAATGATTGTTTCGTCGATCTCCAAGAAATTGCGGTGTCCCCATAAGTGAAAACATAACCTGTTTGTGATCTTGCCTTGTGTGGATCAGACAAGTAGCCAGCATCAGCGTATCCAACCAACTTAGATTTTGAGTTCTTTTGGTAAAATAATCCCATATCACGAGTACCACAAAGATAACGAAAAATATGTTTAATTCCATTCCAATGTCGGCGTGTTGGCTCGGAACTATATCTTGCTAGTAAGTTTACTGAAAATGCAATATCCGGGCGTGTATTGCTAGTAAGGTACATCAAAGCCCCAATCGCACTTAGATAGGGAATTTCAGGACCAAGAACTTCCTCATCATGTTCTTTGGGGCGGAACGGATCAAGTTCTCGGTCAAGTGAACGACAGACCATTGGTGAGCTTAGTGGATGAGCTTTATCCATATTGAACCGTTTCAATATTTTGTCTGTATAGTTTGATTGGTGAACAAATATTCCATTTGATAAATGCTCAATTTGCAATCCGAGACAAAATTTAGTCATACCAAGGTCTTTCATTTCGAATTCGTTCTTTAACAAATTTGCAGTATGTTCAATTTCATCAAGATTTCCGATGATGTTTAAATCATCAACATACACTGCAATGATTGTGAAACCCGCCTTTGATCTTTTAATAAAAACACATGGACTTATCTGATTACTTTTATATCCCTCTTTTGAAAGATATTCACTTAGACGATTATACCACATTCGTCCTGATTGTTTAAGTCCATACAAAGATCTATTCAATTTAATTGAAAACATTTCACGGGGTTTATTTTCACAAGCTTCCGGCATTTTCATTCCTTCCGGGATTTTCATGTAAATGTCACTATCAAGTGATCCATACAAGTAGGCTGTGACAACATCCATAAGGCGCATTTGGAGCCTTTCAACATTTGCAAGACTGATTAAATATCTAAGAGTCGTTGCATCCACGACAGGTGAATATGTTTCTTCATAATCTACCCCGGGTATTTGTGAGAAACCTTGTGCTACAAGTCTCGCTTTGTATCTAACAATTTCATTTTTCTCGTTTCTTTTTATCGCAAATACCCATTTATAGCCTACCGGCTTCACCTGATTTGGGGTTAACGTCACAGGGCCAAATACTTGGCGTTTTTTAAGTGAATCTAGTTCAGCTTGTATGGCCTCTTGCCATTTTTGCCAATCATTTCTTTGTCGACATTCTCTAATAGTTTTTGGCACAGTAATTTCATCATTTATTATTTCACTTGCTATAGCATATGCAAAAATTTCATCAACACGTGTTTCATTTCGATTCCATGTTGTACCATTTTGTACAAAATTTATTGAGATCTCATATTCAGTAGGTACATGGTCATCTTCAAGAGATTTATCCACATTTTCTGTGTTATTTTTAATCTCTTTTGGGATGTTATTTATAACAACTCCTTGAGCTTTTCCAGTTGTATTCTGCTCTTTCTTTTTCCGTGGATTCGTATCTTTTGAACCCATTGGTCTTCCACGCTTTCTGCGTACATTTGACTCATCTAGAGTTTCAGGAATATCAATCCGAGAAGGTGCATTTAAAGCTGGAATATATGATTTAGTAACTCTTTTTGTATCCGTAAATGCATCAGGTAATTCGTTTGCTATTTGTTGCAAATGAATGATCTTTTGAACTTCTAATTCACATTGACCACTCCGAGGGTCAAGAAAAGATATTTGTGATGCATTCCAAGTTACATCTTGTTTGTCCAACTTTTTATTTTCTCCTCCTAAAATTGGGAACATTGTTTCATCAAATTGGCAATCAGCAAAACGTGCTGTAAAAACATCTCCAGTTAATGGTTCCAAGTATTTGATGATTGATGGAGAATTAAAGCCAACATAAATGCCCAATCTTCTTTGAGGTCCCATCTTTGTACGTTGTGGTGGTGATATTGGGACATATACACCACAACCAAAGACTTTTAGATGAGACAAATTTGGTTCTCTTCCAGAAACCAGTTGAAGTGGAGAATACTTATGAGATGCACTTGGTCTTAATCGAATAAGAGCAGCAGCATGTAAAATAGCATGTCCCCATGCAGAAGATGGCAATTTTGATTTCATAAGTAATGGTCTAGCAATTAGATGTAATCTTTTTATTAAAGATTCAGCAAGACCATTTTGTGTATGCACATGTGCTACAGGATGCTCAACTTTAATCCCAATTGACATACAGAAATCATTAAATGATTGAGATGTAAATTCTCCTGCATTATCAAGCCTAATCTTCTTGATTTGATAATCTGGGAAATGTGCTCTTAGTTGAATTATTTGGGCAAGTAACCTTGCAAAAGCAACATTTCTTGATGCTAACAGACAGACATAAGACCATCGGGATGATGCATCAATTAATACCATAAAGTATCTAAATGGTCCACATGGAGGAGTAATTGGCCCACAAATGTCTCCTTGAATTCTTTCAAGAAACAAGGGAGATTCATTTTCAATTCTATTCATTGAGGGCCTAGTTATCATTTTTCCAAGAGAGCACGCTCCACATGATAAATCTTTTGATAACAGGACCTTGAGATCCTTTAATGGATGCCCATTTGAGCTCTCAATGATTCTCCTTATCATTATATCACCTGGATGACCCAGTCGATCATGCCAAAGGGTAAATATTTTAGGATCGATACCCTTTCGGGTAGAAACCATATTTATTTCTGTCTGGTTAATGCATGTAAAATACAATCCAGAAGATAAACCTTTCATTCTTTCCATTATGGACTTTTTTCCATTAAATATGGATGTAATTTGGAGATACTCAATATTATTTTCAGTCATGGTTTCAACATGATAACCATTGCGTCTTATATCTTTGAAACTTAGTAGATTTCTCCTCGATCTACTAGAATACAACGCATCATTTATTATTAATTGTGTACCTTTAGGTAACACAATGCAGGCTTTGCCAGAACCTTCAATCAAGTTGCTAGTACCACAAATTGTGTTGATATTTGCGTTTGCTATATGAAATTCATAAAAATATTTTTTTATTTTTCAAAATGGTATTTGTTGTTCCACTATCAACCAGACACTCGTCTTCACCGTTTTCCAAAATGCTTTTCATATCCTTGAACATAAAAAAATAAGTAAATAAGCATTTCATAATAAGATCACTTTAAAGAAAACAAATGGATATTGCATTAATTAAAGTTTCAAACATAAGTAACGATGCTAGAACTAAACTAGCTTATTCAACACAAACTTAAAACAATTATTGTGGAAAAACTAAGTAAAATGAAACTAGACAACTAGTTGGCATTTTGATCATTGGAAAAGGAAGCAACCACGTCTTTGACATCATCAAAGAAATCTGAGGAGTCGAAATGCACATTTGGGTTTGGCTCATTAGCAACATTGAAAGTATCAATGAAATTTGTTTCAATGTCTTTTCCATTCTTCTTTAGTGATGCTTGATAAAGGTCAACAAAATGTCTAGGGGTACGACATTGTTTTGCCCAATGATTTGTCATGCCACATCTGTGGCAAGGATCTCTAGAATTCTTAGGAGCTTGATGTTGCATCCTTTTGCCTTTATCATCTTTTTTCTTAAAATCAGAGGGTTTTGGTTTGTAACCATCACGATGCCAAGCATTGTTTCGACCACGTCCATGGCCACGGCCACGACCTCGTTCATTGCCACGGTTATTACCGCGTGCACGACCATTACCCCTTATATTTGAGGTTGCATTTATTTCAGGCAACGCAGTAGAACCAGTGGGGCGTGCTTGATGATTCTTCATCAAAAGCTCATTGTTTTGTTCAGCAACAAGGAGAACGGATATAAGCTCATGGTATTTTTTAAACCCACGTTCTCGATACTGTTGTTGTAGGAGCATGTTGGAAGCATGAAAAGTTGAGAAAGTTTTCTCAAGCATGTCTTCTTCAGTAACCTTTTCTCCGCATAGCATTAATTTTGATGTGATATTAAACATTGCGGAGTTATACTCGTTCACGCTTTTGAAATCCTGCAACCTGAGGTGCATCCAGTCGTAACGAGCTTTTGGAAGAATGACTTGTTTTTGATGGTCAAACCTCTCTTTCAATTTTTCCCATAATTCTAACGGGTCTTTCACCGTTAAGTATTCCTTTTTGAGGTCCTCATGTAAATGATGACGTAGGAATATCATTGCTTTAGCGCACTCTTGAGGAGAGGCTTTATTTTGGGGTTTAATTGTTTCTCCCAGATTATTAGCAATTAAATGGATCTCAGCATCAAGAGTCCAAGGGAGATAGTCTTTTCCGGAGATATCAAGAACATCAAAGTTTATTTTTGACATGTTTGCATTTGACATCTTAACTACGAAAAAAAAACATACCAAACATTAAACAATTATACACCATAAAAAAACTTTATTCATAAATAGTATTTAAGTAGTAGGACTACTGTTATCCTTTTATTCCTTTCAAATGTGTGTAACGAACAACATGGTGAAAAATCATAACAAACAAACAAATTCAGAATTCTTTTAATTCAAATGAATATGATACATAACCTTCCTATATTAAAACTATGATGATTCAATCATCATCATTATTTGAACACATGAAAAAAAAAACCATAAAATTAAACCAAATTTTTTTTCATGTAACCGACCAAAAGTGAAACTTCATGGAAATTTGTACTGACCATTTCTTTTTCAAATATTTTTATCATGTATAAGCAAAACAAAAAAAAATCATGATTTGTAATATGACAAGTATTAAGCTAAAAAAAATTAAACAAACAGTAAAATACAAACATTTGATCGTAAAAAAAAAAAATGCAGGTATAATATACAAACGAATACTGTTTAAAACAATAACAAAAGTAACAGAACATGAGGTTCTAATAGTTTTTTTTTCGACATAACATGAGGTTATTATCTTGATCTTAAAAATCATATTAGAACTTGAGGTTCTATATTTTTTTCTCAACATAACATGAGGTTATGTTTTTCTTGATCTTAAAATCATATTAGAACTTGAGGTTCTATATTTTTTTTTTCAACATAACATGAGGTTATGTTTTTCTTGATCTTAAGAGACCATATTAGAACTTGAGGTTCTATTTTTTTCAATAACACAACATGAGGTTACGTTATTTTTTAATTATCTCTTTATGTAATCACTGTAGAACATAGATTGTTCTTGTAAATTACTATAGAGATCAAATAATAACAAAACAAAAAAAATTGCAGCGTAATATGCGAATGAAAACAAAACAGGTAGTATCAATTCAAATGGAATAATATTAAAACGGAGGAAAAAGAATATGTTGATTATATGTAATCCGAATGATTTTAATTTTCTTTACCTTTTTGGTTTTTGAGCAAAAAGCTCGTGCTGATAACGTGTTAAGAAATAAAGAACAAATGACAAGTATAATTTAGGAGGAAATGGAGAATACTTGTTTAAGAAGATCATATAGGGATTACATTGGAGATCCTTATATAGGAATAGAAACTTAGTAACCTTAGGTTACATAGAAGATGAATAGACATAGTCTCCTAATCATTATATCACCTAAATGATCCATTTAATATTTTACAACAATTTGATATGACATATAAGATCAAAATGTTATTGAAGTACATTGAAAATACCAATTGGGTCTAGCTCAAGTGGTACCGCCACCGCAAACGTTCAGAACTCACATATGTGACAGAAAAGGCCAGGGGTTCGAATTTGGGCCCAAACATATGTGGATGATTTGTGGACAAGTGTTTTACCCGGTGTTGATGCTCCTTGCGGGTGGAGCGTACGCGTACATTAGAATATGTACGGAGGTCATGGATACCTTTCAAATAACCCTTTTTTTTTACATTGAAAATTATTTTAAAACCTTATAGGTTGATATGTTTAAACTTATACATGAACATAAATATATTACATAAATTAGTAACTATATAAATAACCAATTATTTACATATAATATTTAAATAATTCGAAGTAACGTATTTATTACATAAATTATTAATTATATACAAATTTCAACGTGTATAGGTTTAATTTGGTATTTATAAGTTGGGATTCTCGTTTCTGGAATTTTTTTTTTAATTAGGTTATAAATTAAGGACTAAAAGTGTCGATTTTAAAAATATTTAATAGAAAGTCTGTTAAATCTAACTGATAAGGACGAATTTGGGCAAAATCTTAGACCATAAGGACTAAAAGTGTTGTTTCCTCATCACATGGACTAAATCAGCAATTTGAACATACCACGAGACGGATTTTGTAATTTACCCGAGTTTATATTACTACTAGTATAGTATAGGCGCGGTGCGACGACGTGGACCATTAGTTTATATTCGATAAAATCATGCTAAATTTGTCTCCCCTCGTTTAGAATACATATTGACATCAATGCGACTATTCTCATACTATTCTAAAGTAAAATGTATGTGAAAAAGGAAAAAGAATTTGAAAATTTATTCAGACTAACATGAATGTAAAATTAAAGAGAGAAAATCCATACCAAAATGAAATTCAAAAACAATTGAACCTAGATATTTAGAAAGTTCAAAAACAAATGCACCTAGATATTTAGAAAGGTTATAAACAAAGTATATAAATGTTGATTTATTGTTTAGAATCCATAAAATTGAGAAATGTTGTGGAACTTGTTGCTGAAATGTATTACTTCACTCAAACTAATAAGCGGAGTCTTATCACTTTTGCATTGAACTTAAAGTTGGAAAACACGTAATTTATATAATCATGATCTAAACGTCCTTAAAGTCTAAAAGGTTCATAAAATGTCAATCATGCATATGTATATTATTAATGTTTGAATTATTTAAAACATTGACTATTTTTTTTTAATATATTGGGAAGAAGATAATTTTGGCCAATGACAAGTCTATCTAGTATAATTTTATCTTTGAGAGGAAATTGTGGAAGAATAAGATGTTTGTTAGCATCAAGTCGTCCTTAAACGAAAAGCTAATTCAACATTTAAGTTTAAATGACAACAATAATACAAATAGCAAGTACACTAAATCAAAAATTTGTTGAAACCATGAAAAAAATTACAATCATTTAGAATCTTTTTTATAAATGTATGTATCAAATAGAAGTTACAATTATTTTGAATCACATACGGCCTTCATTCACCACGGCACCTTCAAGAGTGCGTTTTAACCATGAAGAACCTTCCAAACAACACAAATGAGTTGAATCAACCACTAAGATACCTACCTACAAAACCACGGTAAGTAACAGAATTTGGAGTAAAGAACGTGAATAACAAAACGAACATCGCTCAAAACATATGACTTGATACAGAAGATAGTGTGTGAAGCAACATTTCCATTTATGAAAAGTTTTCAAGTTTCAAATTACAATTACCTATTTACAATTACAAAAACAAACGTAAATAGGAGACATTTCACACGCACTCAAACATGTCCCAAATTCCTTGACTATTAGTCTATTATCACCATATTTAAAATTACTGGCTTATCACCGGCTTTGAATTCTTCACTCATACGCCACCTTCCACCCATTCGAAATCAGCATATTTATATATATATATATATATATATATATATATATATATATATATATATATATATATATATATATAAATAAAAACCAAACACACCCTCTTTTTAGTGTTGCGTAAGCCAAACCCAAATTACATATTATAATGACTTATTGTTTGACGTGTTAACTCAAGTATATTCTGAACCAAGTGAAGCGAACACTTAAATTCTCGACTTCTATTCTTTGTTAATAGATAGTAATTCTTCTGTGTTTAATCTCAAGGTTAAGGATATAGAAGAGCTGGTTTAACTGGTTTGTATCCATTTTTCCCGTCGATCATCTTTTAAAAACATTGGAATCATCATTTTTATCTATAACTAAACACAATAAAGATGGCAATCACAAAAACCAATCTAGGCCATAAAGGATAAATTAGGTACAGACATTAAGGAGAAGGTTCTAATAAAAAGAAGGTTTAGCGTAAAAAGGATAAAAAGGGTTTATTGCATCATATTCAGACTTCATTGCACCATATTCTCACTTCATTGCATCATATCATTTGTTGTATCATGTAAATATGATGCAAATGACGTCTGATTTTTACGTCATTGCATCATATTTACATGATACAACAAATGATATGATGCAATGAAGTGAGAATATGGTGCAATGAGGTGTGAATATGGTGCAATGATGTCTGAATATGATGCAATAAACCCTTTTTATCCTTTTTACGCTAAACCCCCTTTTTACAATAGGGTCACCCCAGACATTAATACCTAATTATGATGTTAAGAAGGCTAAAAGAGTTATGCTATTACAACAAAAAAATATACCTATTTAAGTAAAAAGATTTAGTAATTTTATGTATTTGACGACTAACAACCCGTTTGACCTAGTTGACCCCTTTACGCCGAGTCAATTTTATGAATCTGCAATTTGACATCTTAGAGATACGACATTGACTTGAATCGACCCATTCATATATATTCTTTCTACCTGTGGTAAATGTTCGGTATTAGCATGACATATTTACCATTTAAAAACAATCACCTAAAGGAGAAAAGCCATAAAGAATGGTACCTTCCAGCTAATAAGTTGTTTTTCCATGTTTAAAGAACGGGTGTTTCATAGTTTTCCTGAAAAAGGGTGTTTCTTTGGGTCTTTTACTAAGCAAACATCAACTATACACCTTACGAGTGATTGTAGGCATCTCTTTCAAGTTTCTAAACATACCTTTGGAGGGTTCATAACATGATAACAAGTATTTGACCATAAATAATTGAAACACCAATTCACAAATGCTACTTTGTAGATTTGTTACGAAACCTTGGGAATGAAACCACGACCTCCATGTAACCACCTTTTTTCCCGCAGTCACCGTAATACCCTAATGATCAGTATCGTATAGTTAAATTAAACATTTTTGCATATTTAAAAGTCTATAAAATTAGAAATACATGGCATTACATATTGCTATACATAAGCGGTCACCCTAGACCTTCATTAAACGCCTTGCGAGCAGCGCAATCTGCACGATTCATATCCTCTTCATCGCCTTCACCCACATTGGCACTACAAGAAAAAAGTCTTTAGTGACTAGTCAAATTTGGTCACTAACATCATTAGTGACAAACTATTTGGTCACTAATGATATTAGTGACAAATTTTGAGTGGTCTTTTGTCACTATAAATTCGTCACTAATTTTATTAGAGACCAAATAAGGTTATTTTTTGACACTAATTTTGTTTAGTGACAAAATTTAGTGACAACTTTTTTTATGGGGACTAAATAAGACTATTAGTTAAAAAAATACTCGTCACAAAAAAATTTCGTCACTAAAGTCTATTTTTCTTGTAGTGTGGCTATGACTTTTTTTTCTTCTTTTTCTTAATTTCAATTAATTAAAACTAGTAGCGTATCCGCACTTCGTGACGGTGTAATAAACAATATACGCTATTGACATAGTTATCATTGAATTTTATCTTATTGTTTATTAGATTTCGGAAATGAAATGTGTATGGTTAGATTTTCAAGTATTTGTCGTTTCGTTTTAAAATGTGACATACTCAATATTGAGTTTTATTGTTCTTTTATATTTTGAAGTTATCCATGCAAATTTTTACTTTTGTCAATAAAACATTTTTATTATCCATGGTAATTTTTATTTCATTCAACCTATTAGTCTATTCCTCCATTAATCATATATATAATCATATATTTACTTTGTAACTATTTTTAAAATTAAATATGGTTACATTTTGAAATAAAGTAGTCAAACATATAAAACACTATTAAGAACGTTTCACTACAATTAAGAGTATTAATTAACCACTTTAATTGAATTTATGTTTATTTTAAAAAAAAAATAGATTGTTAAGATTGAATTGATATTTGTCATCTAAAATCACTGGTTATGGTTTAACCTCTTTAAAATCAAAATTAAAATTAAAATGAGTTATATGCTTTCTTTATATAATAGTATAAATATACATATAGATTTTCTAAACAAAAGTTACTCATCAAATCTTTTTTTTTTTTTTTTTTTTTTAGCTTAGGGGTATAATAAAAATAGAATTTAGGGGGATTTCATGAACACCTTTAGGACAATAAAAAATTAAAATACTATGAAATGGATTAACGTAAAACATGTAATTACAACTATATTATTTATATTTTTTTAATTAAAATTTATTCAAATATAACGAATTTTGACAAAATTGTTATTGAATGTAAATAAACTCTACTTTGTTAACATTGAATATAAAAGTTAACTTATAATCTTGGTAATTATTGATATATAAAATTTTATTTTATTTATATAATACATGTCAAATATTTGATAGAACTTATTTTATTTATTTTAGTCTCCGAGATACCGAAACCATTAATAATTACTTCCTTCAAATATTCGAACAACTTACCAATTCATTCAGATTCCTTAAACAGATACCGACTAATTATGAGTAGAATAAAGTCCATGTTAGATTTATCATGGATCAGAGGACACCAAATCTACACTAAGCGTTTGTATTTCTTTCTCTTTCATATGAAAGTAACATTTCTTTTTCCCTTCTTAATTCCAATTATGTTCTAATTTTATACAAAACAAACATTTCCTTTCTTGTACTAGACCTACATTAGTTAACGTCTAAAACACAAAAGGAACCATTGTCACAAACTCGTGTTTACAAGCTCTCGTGCGCACTTAGTTTTCGAACTAAGTCAACCTAGCCACTGATCGTACTCGTAAACAAGATAAAGTGAATATAGAAAGAATAATGTAAGAATAATACAAGACTAAATAGGAAATGCACTACTAGAATTTTGGGCTTCAGCGACGGAATTTAGCGAGGGACCAAAATCTGCCGCTACTCCCTACGGATTTCCGAGAGATTTTCCGAGGGAACAAGAAAAATAAATTACCGAGGGATTTACGATAGAATTACGACGGATAAGCTATGATCAATAACCTGTAGTAGATCCGGACGTAATTACCAACGGTTTTCCAACAGATTTCCGACGGATTAAAAACATCATTTGTTAAATAGTTTATTTTCGACATACCCTCGGAAATCTGTTGGAAAATAGTGACGGATTTCCTACGGAACTTAATATTATATATTATAATGTAATAAAAAAATTTAAAATAAATAAACACTCGAAAATCCTTCGGAAATTGTGACGGATTTACTACGGAATTTAAAATTGAAAATAATAATTTACATTTTCTTTATAATAAATGAAAATCACCTGGAAATCCGTCACTCTTTCCTACGGATTTCCGAGGGAAACATTTAAATTTCATTTAGTTTATATATATTCAACACACATTAACATAATTATATACCTTTAAAAGTTAATATATACATTTATATATACTTATACATATTTAGTTATGGTAACCATATGTATGTATAAATCTCTTCATGTTAGACATTTGTATGGATATGTTTATATCGACATATATAAATTACATGTATATGAAAACACAAATATATGTGTTTGCAAACATATATAAACATTCATATATACAATATGAACTTATAATTGTATAGAACTAGGCATATATGTAGGGAAACGAGAATGAGATGGAAAAATCACTAGGAAATCCCGTCACTCTTTCCTACGGATTTTCGAGGGAAAATTTTGAATTTTCATTTAATTTAGGTTCTTAACACACATAAACATAATTATATACCTTTAAAAGTTAATATTTACATTTATATATACTTATACATGTTTATGATAACCATATGTATGTATAAATCACGTCATGTAGGATCTTTGTATGGAAACACACAATTATATGTGTGTGCAAACACATATAAACATTCATATATGCAATATAAACTTAGAATTGTATAGAACTAGACATATATGTATGTAAATGAGAATGAGGAAGAAAAATCACTAGGAAATCCGTCACTCTTTCCTACGGATTTCCGAGGGAAAATTTGAAATTCTCATTAAATTTAGGGTTTTAACACACTTAAACATAATTATATACCTTCACAAGTTAATATTTACATTTATATATACTTATACATGTTTATGGTAACCATATGTATGTACAAATATCTTCACGTTAGATGTTTGCATTGATAGGTTTATATCGACATATATAAAATACAACATGTATATGAAAATACAAATAGATGTGTATGCAAACACATATAAACATTAATAGGTTTGCATCGACATATATACTTATATATGTTTATGGTAACCATGTAAATATACCTTTACAAGTTAATATATGAAAACACATAAACATGAGTATATATCTTTACAAGTTAATTTATACTATTTTTTATGTTTAATTTTAATGACAAATATTGTGGTACTATTTCCTCAAGCAGAATTTTCGGGGCTCTTTTGTTCTAAGTAAGTTTTAATTTTGACCTAAATTTGATATTTGACATAATTTTTATTATTTATTTTTCTTACTTTTGTACTAATTCTCCTCTTTAATGATTTGTTGAACCTCTTTCCTTCTGAGGTTTGTTAATGGTGTGTTTTGTTGGTTTCTTGTTGTGACAATTTTTCTGTTTGATTAACTCATATTTGTTTTGACACTAATTTGTTCTTATTTACTTTGTTCTTTTGTGTAGCCACATGGACTAAAATCATGGAATAGACTTATGGAAGTGGCTGATTATTGGAAAGTTTATTAGATATTTTTCATACAATCTTTGATGTATTTTTTTTTTTTTTAATTATTGTTGTAATTTTAATTTTTGTATGTCTTTTGAAACAATGTTAATAATTCAAGGTTTGATATATATGAATTTTTCTTATTTTATTTATTTTTTAATGTGATTTAAATATATGTAATTACTAATTGGTACTTTTATAATTAAAATATAGAAAAAGAAAAACCTAAAATAAATATACAGAGATTTGGCGATGAAATTTAAAATAAAAATGATTCATGAATAAAGCGAGGGTATTCTCTCGCTAAAGATATCCCCAATTTCCCTCGGAAAATAAAAATTTGTGACGGATTTTGCCACTGTTTTTGCGACGGATTGAAATGTGTATTTTAAGTTTGACTTTCTTGGATGCGATGGATTAGCGACGGATAAGTTTTGTCTGAATAATTTCGACCGTCGTTAAATCCGTAGGAAAAAAAATTTCCGACCAGGTTTTTTCCGAGTGTTTTTTTCCGTAGGAAATCCGTCTGTGATGGCCTTTAGCGAGGGATTTCCTACAAATTTGGCCGTCGCTGAAGGTCAGATTTCTAGTAGTGAAGGTTAATTACTTAGATTGCCAACTTACTTTCATATTTGTTATCTTTTAGACACTATATTTTGTATTGTTTCCCTTAATATTTCTTTTTTGACAACATGTTTTTTAAAAATTTGTATTTAAAACTTATATTGTAATGTGATTTGTAAGTAGTTATATTATATTAAAAAATATAAAATATATAGAATTTTTTGTAAACCGGGCATTTTTAAAACATATCAAAGCGTGTCATTTAATTCGTTCTAACTCTAATTTCTTATACTCATCAACAAAGTATATGTCACATAAATATATGAATATGCTGTCAAAAATAAATATTGGAACCAACTTCGAATGATTTGAAGGAACAAAATAGAGTACAATGTCTAAAAGATGACAAACGTGTCAAAATAAATATTGGAACCAACTTTGAATGATCAGAAGAGAAAAAATAGAGTATTGTGTCTAAAATATGACAAACGTAAAAGTAAGTTGACGATCTAGGTAATCAACCCAACCGGAAATGATTACTCAAAGAAGAGGGTATACAAATGAGAAAAAGACACACAAATATAAAATGTTTACAAATGAGGAAGAATGACCTATTTATACTTGAAGTCTCATACAAAAGAAATTCTCTAGAATCCGAAAATTCTATAATACTTCATCTAGATATTTATAATAAAACAATAAACACAATCGATTCTCTATGATTTTAGAAGTCAACCACCTTCAATCACTTTTTATTCTCTTTTACGAACTTTTTGAAGAGTATGAGAGTTTCTTGAATACAACTAAATTATATAGAAATCTTTTGATTATAGACTTAATTTTTATAAAGGACATCCTATACTAGGCAAGTCATGAAATAATGATTTAGAATTTAGTAATAAATAAAAATAATTTAGGTTATAAATAAATATCGCACTCCTGTATAATGGAAAAAATTGATTGATTGATTTCTTTTTAACATCCTTGTGTGTGTGTATATGTCTAAATGTTACTTGATGAATGCAACTAGTTTTGTTGAATTGGACATGTTTGACCATTTTCCTATTTCGTCACATTTCATGCAATAAAATTGATTTTACAAAGTTTTAACTCGTTTATTCTTTTGTAAACCTTTTAAATGGGAATTGCCATATTTATTTTATCATTTTTTGTAATACTTTCATTCAAGAATGTGTTTCAAGAATGTCACATATACACACATATACAATGATGAATAACCATTTTAACATGTTGACTCTATGAAGTCAAACCCGTCTAACTAATCACACTGACATTATCACTCAAGTTCTTTGATTTTCTGGGAGTGCAATGTTTATTAAAAGCTCCAAGTTATATTTTTTTATTACTAAATATAAAGTATTGTTTCGTAAAGCGTCTGGTATAGGATGTCGTTTACAAAAGTGAAGTAGGGAATTGGAAGACTTCTATACAATTCAATTAGCTTCAAGGAAATATGACTTTTCAAGAATTGCATGAAAGATAATATAACGTGATAGAAGGTGGTGAAAAGTGATGAAAGCATAGACTTGATTATGTACAATATTTCATTAATTATAAATATCCGAGTTAATTGCAAAAAATTTCTTTTAAGTGATTTTGAACACTGCAAACTTTACTTTATAATATAGTAGTAGTAGTTTAATAGTAGTAGTAGAGATAGTTCACTAGTCTATCATTGGGTATTTTCGTATTTCTGCTTCCATCATATGTAATTTTTCTGCATCCATTATGTGTAATTTTTCTCATAGTACACATGTTGGAGTTTGATGCTCCAAATATTATGGAGCAAAATGTAAAAAGAAATAAATGATAAACATTGCTATCGAGTGCTTTTCACAAATTTTAATTTTTATTCCAGTAATAGAAATTATGTGATCATATTTGTGGGTATGGATTTTTACAAAGAGCTTTAGGAAATGTTTGGTTTAGGGGTTTGGATATAAAGGAATGGATTTGAAGGAGTTAGATATTGTTTGTTTTGAGTGAATGGGTTTCTCCAAACCCATGAAACAAAGGTTTATATAAACTCATCATTTGTGATGGTTTTTTGAAAACCCATAACTATTATGGGACCCATTTTATTTATTCATAATTTTTATATTTTTTGTCCAATCATGATTTACTATCTTTTCTACTATTAAAAACTTTAATTATATTTTAATACCTATTCCATTCCCAATATTATAAACAAACAAAAGTTTTAAACAATCATATCTTTATATTTCTTTTCTTTTCTTTCAAACCTATACTCATTACTAAATCTATTTGCAATCCAAACGCTTCCTTAAAATGTTCAAAAAGTACCATGAACCACCCGTCGTGTCAATGTTCTTACATGGTACCATTTCCAACCCATGACATTCCCCTCAGTGTTGCTAAAGTAATTAAAATCAAAAGATATATTGTTGTAATTAGGTATATGACAAATTCATAATAATGTGTATACTCAAACACAAAACAAAACAAAAAAAAAAAAAAAAAAAAAAAAAGTTTCATTAAGGATTTAGATTACTAATTTTGATACTTTACATTTATGTTTAAAAGTTTTGAACTATAAAAAGAGAATAAGCAATGAGACATACTATTAGAGGTCATTTGACCGGTAAATCCATTTATTCTAATTTTAAAAAGATGGCACCTTTATAGTTTTTGACTCGGTATATTAAGCTAAGTAAGATGAGGATCATATGAACGATTCTATGCATATAGAGATCTTACATCATGATCGACATGTTTTCAATGACCATAATCGTAAAATTGTCAACCTTAAATAAAACCGCAAACTTTTCCTCACAAATGTCACAGAAAAGTGGGTATTACGATTTTGTGGGTATACTTGTGCCTAATTGTTTGTGAGGTACAAATAAAGTAGACATATACATGGAATGTAGATCAAAATTCACACTGGCCCTGGTGCCCACATACTACATATGGTATGGTTTGTAATCTCCACATGAGTCTATGCCCAGCCCATTAGTACGTCTAAATAACTCGTTTAAATACCCTAGCAAAACGCGGTATTGTTTTTCCTCAAAAGCGACCTGGCTAGAACAAACCCTAGCAAAGTAGTAATGGCACCCGAAAACAAAGAAAGAAAGAAAAGCAAATCTCAGTCGGTTCCTACGGATATCATTGTTGATTTATTGCTAACCCTTCCTGTTCAATCTCTGTTACGCTTTAAGTCTGTTTGCAAATTATGGAATTCTTTAATTTCCGATCCAAATTTCATTAAATCTCATCTCGGTTTATCCCATCATCGGCTATTGATTTTAAACTTTTATATGAAAGTTATTAAGAGTTGTTCTTTAAATAATTTGATGTATGATAAACCCTTGGATGTATTAGAGCTTGATTATCCATTAAAGGTATGTTCCAAGTCTGTTTCGATTGTTGGTTCTTGCAATGGATTGGTATGCATACTTCTTACGAATGTGAATGATAATTTGATTCCTAAAAGAAAAATTAAAATAAAAAGAAGGAATGAGAAAGATATTGATACTTTGCTTATTTGGAACCCTAGTACTAGAAAATATTCAAGCAGGTTACCTTACACGTGTGATTCGGAAGTTATGTATAGTCAATATAATGATTGGTATGGATTTGGGTATGATGACTCCTCTGATGATTACAAAGTTGTTAAAGTACATTATCATAGTCTTAGGAACGGGTTTAAATTCCAAGTCTTGATATATTCTTTAAAAACTGGAAGGTGGAAGCATTTTGGTGATTTTCCTCATGGTAATCCAGAAGTTTACTCATGTACATTTTCAAATGGAGCTTTTCATTGGTTTGTTAATAAACTAAATGACTCATTTTCTCGGTTGAGGATAATCTCACTTGATTTAGAAAAGGAGACTTATGGTGAAATTTTGCAGCCTACGTATGATGGTGGGGTTCCTAATCTTTATGGTTTAGGGGTTTTGGGTGAATCTTTGTGTGTTGTTAGAAATTTTGAAACCTATGTGGATGTATGGGTTATGAAGGTTTACGGAGTAAAAGATTCTTGGGTTAAATTTCTTTCCATCCCATATCCAACTGGATGCATTGGCATTTCGTTTCCTTTTTTTATCTCAAATGACGATAAAGTTTTGTTGAAATTTAATACTAATCTTGGTATGTATGATTCCAAGAATACTTCATTTTCAGAGATTATGAACAATCAGTGTCACATGCAAGGTTATACCATTGTTGAGAGTTTGCTCTCACCGGATGCCCCTTGGAGATAACACAAATAATCTAACTTAAGGTAAATGCTGATCCTTTAACTCGGTTCCACCTTTTATGAGTTTTTAGGCTAAACTTTCTCTTTTGGAAGAATATTATCACCAATACAATGGTATTGTTCGAGCAGGCATGGCTTGTGGCTTTTTGAGCTTGAAAACCTCGGTTTTTACAATAATCCTTTCACATGATTTCTATAGAATTAGAATAAACCCTTTTTTGACAAATAAATATTGAAGTCCTATTTAGAGGCTAAGGCTAGTTTGAAAAAAAGATGGCTTGGTCAATAAGGCTTGCACATCTATAACAGTAGGGGTTCAAGCGAGCCTGCTGGCTTTCAAACATAAAGGGTTTTCACTTTTAACTTTTAATTTTTAGAGATTAACGAGTTTAGATGTTTTCCCGTTTCGATTTAGATTTTTTAGTTTTCTTCTTTTTTTTTCTTTTTGGTATTTTTTGATGTTTTAAGTTTAATGTTTTGTATGTTTATGAGTTTCATTCGGTTTGTCTATGTGTGTTTCTACCAAAACTGGTTTTGGTTTAGTAGAATAGACTGCTTTGAATATAATCATCCATTCGGTCTATGTATGTGTGTCTTTACCTAAACTGAATTTGGTTTAGTAGAATCGACTGCTTTGAATATAATCACCGGAGACTACTGTATAACTAATTTGGTGGGGGTTTTTATTTTCTCTATGAGTGCAGGATTTAATGGGCAGTGGCTACTTGGTGGTTATTGCTCCTAGGTTGAAGCGAGCAATAGATGGTCGATATTATGTCAACAAACTAATCTTAGCTAGTGTTGGTATTTCTTATTGAAGCAACCTTGGGGGTGCGTTTTTAATTTCATCCGAGAAGCAACATTCTCTTCAGTTTTGTGCTACAGTTCTTGTACCTTTTTTGGGCGTATTTACTTAAATTTTAAAAACATATTTTGCATTTATCTTAATTAGTTCCGGTATTATGTAACTCGGTTATGGTTAAATATATTTGTTGGTGTTTTATTGTTTTACCATGATTATATTTCTTTGGTTTTTTTATTGAACATCTAATGAAATTCAATTCCTAAACAAAACTGTTCATCCAAACACCTTCATTGGTCTAAAAAATAGTCCGCATCAAATAATTTTCGAACAAAATCTAGTCTGTTTTCAAAAGACGACTTTCATCTAAAAAATCGCTAAAACATAATATGTTTTCAAACAACCACTTTTCTCCACAAAGTAGTCAAATCCAAACATAGACTCATAAAATAAAAATAAATAGTCGGAAAAGATTTTTCAGGGTAATTAATCGGAAAATACTACACCAAAATAACGGATATCATATACGGATATGTCATACTTAAAGTTGTTTTAATGTTTTACCCACTTAATAAAACTGAGTCATAAACAGTTAGTACAATAAGTTTAACGCAACGCCTCGCTTAATTACCCAAAAATGTTTATATTATGGGTGTGTTTGGCAAGATGGCTTATGAGGGCTTATAAGGGCTTAAGCGTACCGCTTTGATAAGCTCCTTTATACGCCTCGTTTGGTTCTACGGACTTATAAAATATATAAGCCCGGGAAAGCTCAAAAATCATAAGCAACTTGAAGAGTTGAAGTAGCTTATGAAATGGACTTTGACTTATGGTAAGCAAAACGACATAACTACTTTCATTTTAATTTAAACATATATTTTTATATACCTTTAAATGTCTTATTACACTTATAAGCTCAAGATACAACTACTTTACCAAACGTATTTTTTATCTTTATTTATAAACTCCAATTCCGATCATAAGCTTAAGTTTTAGCTCCTCAAGCTTAAGTTTAAGCTATAGCTACTTACACCAAACATTATGTAGATAATGATGACACTCTTTTAAACTAATTAGTGTATGTTCCTATTTTCTTTATATAATGCCAATATTTTATCTAATTTTAATCTTCATTTTATTTTTACGTGTTTTTATGCCTGCGCATTACAACGGGTAAAAAATTTACATATTAATTGGTATTTAATTTTAAAAAGGTTATTAGAAGGTAACAAAGCACAAACAAAAACAAAAAAAGAACAAACAAAAAAGAAAGTTTTCGGCTACCAAGAATCATATATCAATATAACATATAGCACATCTCCTTTATTGAATAATGTAATCCAAAGGAAAAAAGGTTTGAAATATAAAATTAACAATTAATATATAAAAAATAAAATTAGCTACTTTATTTAGTAGTGTAACACAAAAAGATAAGCTTGTATAAAACAAAAAATAAATAAGGACGTAATTTCTTAATGTAATCATAATCCAAAAATAAAGGTTAAAACTAAAATTATCAACTATCATAAATAAACATATATTATTTAATAGTTTAAACAAAAAAAAAAGATTAAATCTAAAATATTAAAAAAGAAAAAAAAAAAAGGAAGCAGGTTGGCTCAGGCTGATAGCATCCCTATTCCATGAATAGTATGTCTCACATTATCGGATAAGAGATATGCTACACATACAAACAATTTACAAAAACAAATTTATAAAAACACATAGGCATTTAACATTAACCAATCATATTAATTTGTTACTTTCTCTCTCATCATGTTCTTTTTTTATTATCACTTGCCGCATGTATTTGTAAGCTTTATTTTGTAAGTTATTTGTAGATATATCATTTTTCATCGGATAGAGATATGCTACACATACAAACAATTTACAAAAACAAATTTACAAAAACACATGGCATTTAACATAAACCAATCATATTAATTTGTTACTTTCTCTCTCATCATGTTCTTTTTTTATTATCACTTGCCACATGTATTTGTAAGCTTTATTTTGTAAGTTATTTGTAGGTATATCATTTTTCATCGGATAGAGATATGCTACACATACAAACAAATTTACAAAAACACACTTTAAAATATATATTATATATTTATATAATGTAATGTAATGATAGGTTTACCTTACATAATGAAATGACGACACTACACTACTTTATTTGTTGATGGGATGGAAACCCATCTTAGTTTTTGTTTATCTGTGTTTCCGTATAATGTATTTTATCTATTCTTTAGTCAAAATTACTCTTATAATCAATTTTCAAAATAAGCTCTAGTTTATTTATTTTGAAACTATTACCAACTCAACTTCATAACTAATTATTAAAAAAAGCAATATGAACTATAGTAGCACAAACCAAACTAGACGTAAGAAAAATTTGGAGGAGCGAAGAAGACAAAACTTTTTGGGTGGACTAAAATATATCCCGATTTGTTAATCTTATTTTACGTTAACCATCATGTATTAGAGATTGGATCGAGATAGATTACCTACAAAAAGCAATTTGGATGTTAGGGGCATTGATATCCATTCATTGTTATGCTCAAAGCCTCAAATTGTAATGATACAATTGAATCGATCAACCATAGATTTTGTGATTGAAGTTATGCAAGAAACTTATGTGACAAGGTTCTCTTATGGAGATGTATTGAAAGGAATCCCCTACAGATAATGAATGAAATTTCAAACATTTTAGTAGAGCGTGATATGAAGGGATATCAAAGAATCATGTTAGATGTAATTTGTGGCACTACATGTTGGGTTATATGGCGAAACCGAAACTCTATACTGATCTCTAATACATCTGGGGATCAAAGCTTACCACGTATGGTTAAAATGTTCTCCTTCTTGTTGATAAAAGCGAGAATGAAAGACTTCAATTAAGAATGGATTTCATGGATAAACATTCACTAGAGTTTAATTCAAACGATAAGTTGGGTTCATTATAGACGATGACATATGTTTGGTTCATACCTTTTTTTTATAGACACATACTAGACATATGTGAGGAATTACTTTTATACTTTGGTTTTGGATGTCCTATTTCACCCCAAATGTGTTTTTATACATTTTTGTTGTAGACCCCAAAAAGAACCTTAATTTATGTTACACAAATTTATTGGAAAAAAAAGAGTAAACTACACGGATTGTCCTTGTGGTTTGGGTTAAATTTCAGGTTTTGTCCTTTACGATGAAAAATTACACTAGATGTCCTTTATATCGAAACTTTTAACACCCATTGTCCTTTACGTTAACGGACGTTAAAATACTCCGTTAAATCAGATCACATGTCTGCACGTGAGGGTAAGATTGTCCTTTTATCACTTTGAAAGAAAACCAAAAACAAAATAGCACCATCACCATCACCATATTAAATCAGATTACCTCCATAACCCCAAAAGTCAAAATAAAAAGTACTCAAAATCAAATCGTTTACAAATCTTAACCCTCTAAAATAGTCAAATTTATTAAACAAAACACTGACAAATGTGACCAGATCTAAAAAAATATTCCAATAATCCATTACAAATCTTAACGCTCTCTCTCATTCTTATTTTATTATGTAATGGTTTGTTTTTATCTAGTTTCTAAATCACCGGTGTTTATGCTCGGTCGATTCTACGTGTTTATCAAACGATGAATTTCGAAGATCTGAGTTTCGATCTGGTGGGGAAGAGGATTTTGATCTTCCATGGTGTCAATGAAATTGTTGTATGATTTCGTTTTCAGAGACGGAGGTTGTTAAGAAATCGAGATCAAGTTATATATGTTTTTTGTTTCTTTTTTATTGGTTTAAACTGATTTTGGTTTAAGTTTTAGGAGTTTTCTAAAACTAATTTTTTTTAAAGTTTGGATAAAGTATCATCATTTGTGATTTAGTTTTGGGTTTTGATTTTTTTGGGGTGTTTGGGGTGGTGGTAGATTCATGTTTGTGGTGTTTTTTGTGGAAGAAGCTGGTGTATGTTTGGGAATTCATTAATTTTGGAGAATATGAGTTTCATAGAGAGTTTCTATAACAATAATAGAGATAATCAAAAAGGAAAAGAAATGACTCTCTTACCCTCACATGCATGACATGTGATCTCATTTAACGGACCATTTTAACGACTGTTAACGTAAAGGACACAAGGTGTTAAAAGTTTCGAAATAAAGGACATCTAGTGTAATATTTCATCTTAAAGGACAAAACCTGAAATTTAACCCAAACCACAAGGACAATCCGTGTAATTTACTCAAAAAAAAAAACAAACTTTTTCTTCTTTTTCTTAATTTCAATTATTTTAAACTAGTAGCGTTTCCGTACTTCGTGACGGTGTAATAAACAATGTACGCTATTGATATAGTTAATATTGAGCTTTATATTATTGTTTATTGGATTTCGGAAATGAAATGTGTATTGTTAGATTTTCAAGCATTTGTCGTTTCGTTTTAAAATGTGACATAGTCAATATTGAGTTTTATTGTTATTTCATATTTTGAAGTTACTTTAAAAAAGTAGTTTCAATGAAATGCATGTTTTTTACTTTTGACAATAATTATTTTTATTATCCATGCAAATTTTTTTATTTCATTTAACCTACTGGTGTATACCTCCATTAATCATTTAATTATATATTTACTTTTTAACTATTTTTTAAATTAAATATGGTTACATTTTGAAATAAAGTAGTCAAACATATAAAGCACTATTAAGAACGTTTAACTACTATTAAGAATATATGATTAACCACTTTTAATTGAATTTATGTTTATTTTTAAAAAAAATAGATTGTTAAGATTGAATTGATTACGATCCGTCATCTAAAATCAATGGTTATAGTTTAACCTCTTTAAAATCAAATTTAAAATTGAAATGAGGTATATGCTTTATATAAGTATAGATATAGATATAGATTTTTATAAACAAAACTTACTCTTCAAAATATTTGTTTTTTTTTTTTTTGGCTTAGGGTGTAACAAAAATGGTATTTAGGGGGATTTCATGAACACCTTTAGGACAATAAAAAAATTGAAACACTATGAAATGGATTAACGTAAACATGTAATTACAACTATATTATTTAAAAAATTTTAATTAAAATTTATACAAATATAATGAATTTTGACAAAATTGTTATTGAATGTTAATAAACTTTTACTTTGTTAACATTGTCTATAAAAGTTAACTTAAAATTTTGGTAATTATTGATATATAATATCGAATTTTGTTTATAAAATACATGTCATATATTTGATATAACTTATTTTATTTACATTTTAGTCTCCGAGATACTTAAACCGTTAATGATTACTTCCTTCAGATTGTTCATGCAAATTTTCGAACAAATTACCAATTCATTCAGATTCTTCAAACAAATATGTGGAGTAGAATTAAGTCCATGTTAGATTTATCATGGATTAGAGGGCACCAAATCTACACTAAGTTTTGTATTTCTTGTCGTGTTTTTTTTTCTTTTTCCATTTTTTGGCGGATAAAACAAAGCCAACTAAAAGCAAAAGAGCACATCTATATATACAAGTATTTTAAGTAAACTAATTTGGTTGAAAGATTGTTTTGAAATCAGTATGAACTCGAACCACTTCAACCATAGAATTACATGATACACGATTTAATAGTATTAGTCTATTACCTCGTATATATCAAAGTAAGTAGTTAGATTTAAAATTTTCTCAATGCAAACAATAGAATAGATTTTTAAGAACTTACGAACTCTAAAGTAATGAAAATAATTGCTAGGTGATGTAGAAAAGTTTTTAGAAAGGAGTTCCCATTTTTTTAAGGATAAGCTTGTAACTTTGTGTAGAGTTTCGTTTGACCGATTTGAAACTACATATTGGCCAAATCAATGATTTATTTTGAAGTGTTTAAAAAGCAAACCGGCCAAATACTTTCCTAAACGAATCAAAACCGATATTAAAGTATGACACTTTTTCATGAAATAAACATTGTTTTTATTATATAAGCCCGGGAAAGCTCAAAAATCATAAGCCACTTGAAGAGTTGAAGTAGCTTATGAAATGGACTTGGACTTATGGTAAGCAAAACGACATAACTACCTTCATTTTAATTTAAACATATATTTTTATATACCTTTATATGTCTTTTTACACTTATAAACTTAAGATACAACTACTTTACCAAACGTGTTTTTTATCTGTATTTATAAACTCCAATTTATCATAAGCTTAAGTTTTAGCTCCTCAAGCTTAAGTTTAAGTTATAGCTACTTACACCAATCATTATGTGGATAATGATGACACTCTTTTAAAATAATTGGTGTACGTTCCTATTTTCTTTATATAATGTCAATATTTTATCTAATTTTAATCTTCATTTTATTTTAAACGTGTTTTTATGCCTGCGCGTTGCAACGGGTAAAAAATATATATATTAATTGGTATTTAATTTCAAAAAGGTTATTAGAAGGTAACAAAGCACAAACAAAAACGAAAAAAGAACAAACAAAAATAAAGTTTTCGGCTACCAAAAATCATATACCAATCTTAATATATATAGGAAAAGATTTCTTTAAAATTATTGACCAATATGATTAATTTATTAAAAAGTCAATTTAATCTCTTATTTAAAACCTATTTAATTAAACAACCTTTTCCTTTAACAAATTTAGCAAAATAATCCCTCTCCTACAATAACTTTTTATAATTTTTAAAAAAAAAATCACTTTAACCCTTCTAATTATAAATCTAATCCATTATTCAAAAAGTCTTCACCATTTAGCTAAAAAAATCTCTATAAAAGTAATATTCGTCCTTTAATTTTCATAAAATTAATAATAGTCTTTTCTTTTTTAATTAGTATCTAAATTTCGACTAAAATTAATATTAGCCCTTTAATTTTTTAAAAAGTAATAATAGCTCTTTTCTATTTTAATAAGTATCAAATCAACAAAGAATGTTAATTTTGACAGAATAACCCTCAACTCCGTGGTTCTTTTATCAATTTTTTTAGTTTTTTTCACTAACTAAAAATTCTACACCTTTTATGTTACATCTTTTCTGCAAAATTCATAACATTTAACTTAAAATAATTTTTAAATCTAATACATATAATTATATAAATAACAAATATAAATATTTAACTTATAAATATATTAATTTAATTTGGTCGTGTATTCAGATGAGTATAGGATATAGTACATTAAAAATGAAAATTAAAAAATTAGAAATATTTAGTTCTTTATTTTTAATAATTTATTAAATATAATCTTTTTTTTTTATTCTTTACGTGAAAATTTCTATTAAAGTTATCCTTAATTCAAAATTTTAACAATTTACTTAATAATCTTAAATTTTTACATCTATAACTCTCATATCTTTTAATCTTAACCAAAATTATCATATCAATCAACGTCAAAAATATTTTTGATCATATCCCAACAATAATGAAAATTTTTTTATGAAAATTACAAATTGTTTCTTCTTTCTTAAACCTTTTATTTTACGTATTTTTTGTTAAATACATTAACTTTTGAATCAAAATTAAAATATTACGTGTGACTTTATAAAACCTGATAAATTTATTACAAAAAATTATTTAATATGTGAATAAGAAAAAAGATAATTTATAAATCTAAATTAATTTAAATTGTCCATTTGTCTACACGAGTTTTACATATATAATACTACTATTTTGCCTTTTTATCAATTATATAATATTACATTTAACTTTTTTTTATCTTCTTTTTGGTAATACTCTTTGTTCATTACGTGACATATTATTTAATAAATAACCAAAAAATCAAATATCGAATATATGTTTATAAATAAAGATTTTTCAACTGACCGTCTAGTATAACATATAGGACATCTCCTTTATTGAATAACGTAATCCAAAGAAAAAAAGTTTGAAATGTAAAATTAATAATTAATATAAAAAAAATAAAATTAGCTACTTTATTTAATGCAAAACAATAAAAGTATCAAGTTTGAATCTTGTGCATATTTACCGATTCAAAAAGTCATTACCGAACAAAAAAAATTAATAATAGTAGCATTCATAACACAGAGAAAGTATGTTGGAATAACCAAATAGTAAAAGAATGTGGATAAATTTAAGAGACGTGCCTCAGAGATTAAAAGGTTCTAGCCTTATTTTTTTTTTTTTTTTAAACGATCAACAAAACATATTATTACTTCAAACTACCAAGATGGTAGGAGTCACCAAAAAATACAAAGCCAAACACGCTAGCTATACAAATAACTGAAACAAAAACAAAACAGCGAACATTTGAGCCCAAGACGTAAACACACCCGTACAGTTAGCCAAAACTTGCCACTCCATTATTTCTCCATTCCGAGCTATCAAGATCCAATTTGCCTGATCTATTCCTAATCCATAGGAACGGCAAATCCTTTATCCACCTTAAAACCGCCACCACCACTTTCCTCCATAGTCCTGTTTTGTCCACCTTAAAACCGCCACCACCACTTAGCAAGAAGTGCCATGTTTGTATCGCCCAAAGCCCCTAAACCAATGCCACCTTGTTGTCGCGGTTTTATTAAATTATCCCATGCCACCCAACATATTCCTCTCGAGTCCAAATTCCCTTTCCAAAAGAAATTCCTTCGCAAACTATCTAAATCATTTAAAACACTTATAGGTGCACGGTATAATGAAAAATAGTACAGGGGAAGTGAATTCAAAACCGACTTAATCAAGGTTATTCGACCCCCATAGGAAAGACATTTAGCCTTCCAAGTGGCTAACCTATCTCTTACCTTTTCCACTACGAGCCTCCAATTCCGAGTTAGGTTCATGTTAGCCCCCACAAGTAATCCGAGTTAAGTAAAAGGAAGAGTGCCCGACTTACATCTTAGTACTTCCGCCATGCTTGTAATCTCATTATTTCCCATCCCAAACTGTACACATTACTCTTAGCCAAGTTAACACAAAGACCCGATAATAGGGAGAAGACTCTAAGAATGTGTTGGAGTAGGGTCACCAATAGTCTCCCCAATCTGGCTGATGGGCCTTCATCCCATGACTGGAGGAAGGGCCTTCATCCCAATCTGGTTGATGGACCTTCGTCCCCAATCTGGACGAAGGGCCTTCATCCCAATATGGCTGATGGGCCTTCGTCCCATGACTGGAGGAAGGGCCTTCATCCCAATCTGGTTGATGAGCCTTCGTCCCCAATCTGGACGAAGGGCCTTCATCCCAATCTGGCTGATGGGCCTTCGTTCCATGACTGGAGGAAGGGCCTTCATCCCAATCTGGTTGATGGGCCTTCGTCCCCAATCTGGACGAAGGGCCTTCATCCCAATCTGGCTGATGGGCCTTCGTCCCCAATCTGGACGAAGGGCCTTCATCCCAATCTGGCTGATGGGCCTTCATCCCAACTCATGGACCATGCCAATGCCCAACGGGTAATGGCTAACAGATATTAACCGATGTGAGTTCTATAAATAGGGAAGAGGTTTTCTCTTCCAAGGACACCATCTCCACACACATTCTATCTCTTTCTCTCATAGAACATACCAAGTGATTATTGGACTTTGTGGCGTATAATACCTTCTTCATACAAGAGGGTGTTACTTTCGGGGAATCGCCACCCGACGGGTTCGAACCCTCGGGTCCAAGAATCATGAGACTTGGAACCACCTTTTTAATCGAATCTCTGCTGGAACGGCACCTCGTGGTCGTCTACACCAACCCGACGGATTTTTACTTCAACATTGGCGCCATCCGTGGGACCACGGACAAATATTCTCGTGTTCTCATCTTAGTAAGTTTTCCTATGATTTTTCTTATTCTAACCATTATTAATAAGAAAGGCAAATCCTTGTCTATGTTTTTGTGTTAATGCGTATGTAAGTCAAAGTATATTATATGCTATTGTGCGCCATGATATATATAATATTAAAATTATCAGATCTGAGGATATTTTTATCTTAATTAAAAAAAAAAAAAAAAAAATTCATCCGAAATTCACCTTTTTATAAACATTTTTAGGATGAGGTGTTTAGGATTTCATCCGAAATTCACCTTTTTATAAACATTTTTGAATGAGGTGTTTATGATTTCAGATTTACCTATGCGCATTTTAGCAATGTATGGGAATTTGTGTATATGTTAACGTGAACCTAGTTTTGGTTGTCTCATGTCTTGGAGTTGTAGTGATCACGTGTGTGGTCTTGTCTTTTTTTTAAGGCACACAAGGAAAGTAACAAATGACAATAATGACTACTTGTATTGTCGAAAGTACATCTTGGGCCCCACAAAAGCTGATTTAATCACACCAATCAAGGAAATAAAGTAAAAAAACAAATATTGGAACTAACAAAGTAGGTTTTACAAATAAAGGTGCAACACCACAAATCTTTCTCTATGTTTTTGTATGTCTCTAAAAAATTAAAGAGTTAAAAATGTTGATATATTTTATAGATTACTCTCTATAAAAGTATAATGTCTATCATGATGATGTATGTTTCACATTTTGTTTTACGAGTCCAAGAGTAAATTACAAGAAAAAGTAATAAAATAAAAAGTCTCAAAAGTAAAAATCTTATTTAAATTATTCCTAAAAGATAGGATCATTATATGATTTTGTCATTCTATCAATTGATCGCAACTAGTACGTGGAATCACTACTAAGGCAAAAATAAATAGAAAATGGATCTTTCGAAATAAATTTATTAGTCTTACTTTTACGACTTGACATATTCAGAGATTTCGTATTCGGCTTTCTTCGTAAAGCTTATATCGATCACTTTATAATATTTTACACCACTTTTTTTAGATGAGATGATAATGCTCGTTAATATATATTATATTCTTGAAAATATATATATGATTGTTTACAATTTTGCTTTAATAGAAAAGTACTAATTAAATAATATAACCCATACACAAGTACTAATAGTATTTAGGTAAAAAGGTATCATTAAGGCAATGTTGAAAATACAAATGAGTAATAATATAATAGTATTTTTGATGTAACTTTAAAAAGCTTTTGATAAATAAGTATGTGATATAAAATCTATTACTTGCCTTTTGAAAAGAATAGTACGATACCAAAGAAATGTAACTTTATTATGTTAATTAAAAGACATTTAAATGACTGATGTACTCACCTACTGAAATTAAAGTGACATTTACATCATTGACAATCTGACACCTTTAAACCTTGAAACCATGCATGTTGTAACTTTGAACCTATCCATTTACATCTAGTTAGTATTTAGTTACCTTTTAAAAAGTTCACTAAACTTATATATCTTGTCATGAGTATATATCAGACAACTTACACCTACTATTTTTTATAATTTTAATTTCTCTCTCATGAAAATTTGTAAAATTGAAATGATCATTAAACTTTTTTATAAAGTTTTCTGTTAAATTATGGTGACTTTGTCGATAGATAGATGAAGCTATTGAAGCTAAATACGTGGTACCAGAACATGATGAAGGATGTATGAGGTAAAGTAATTGCTAGTGTGAAACTACCTAGGCCTTCATTTATATATATTTACACGTTGTATACATTGACTAAGGGGTCTTGAGAAGTGACTAGGGACTGTTAAGTCACGTGGCTTTACCTTCTCGATTCAAGTTAATAATTGTCATGCCAATAAAAAGTAAAATCTCACCCTTTCTATAACCTTTCATCGTGGTGAAGGTCGATAAGGACTTAAATCTAGTTTAGTATCACTACGTTCAACATCACTAGACTAGGGGGAGGCTTGTTGGAGTAGGGTCACCAATAGTCTCCCCAATCTGGCTTATGGGCCTTCATCCCATGACTGGAGGATGGGCCTTCATCCCATGTCAGGAGGAAGGGCCTTCATCCCTTACGTGGCCGATGGGCCTTCATCCCATGTCATGAGGAAGGGCCTTCATCCCTCACGTGGCCAATAAGGGTCTTCATCCCATGTCTGGAGGATGGACCTTCATCCCAGGTCTGGAGGATGGGTCTTCATCCCAATCAGGAGGAAGGGCCTTCATCCCTTATGTGGCGGATGGGTTTCCATTCCACTCCTGTTACCGGCGTTTTAAGGTGTCCAACTTGTTTAAGTTTGATGTCTTTCTAATCGGCATACGGTGTAGAATACTCACACCTAGTTATTTATCTAACTTAGAAGATAAGAATTTTGCTCCAAATTACATGTGTTATAAAAGCGTGCAAAACATGGAGCTAAATCCCCTATATGGATAACGTCGATTACATGAAAATCATGTAACACATGGAGCTAAGTCTCCCTCGAGTTTATCGGCTGAACCGCCTAATAATAGGTTCCATCCCTTGAAAACAAGTTTTTCTATGAGGAATGACGGAAGGGTGAGCGCCCTAAACAAATAGCTCCATGTTAGTCTGAACGTATATCCTAACATTGACAGGTTGAGCAACCTACCAATTGACTCCGTACTAGTCTGAGAATATCCTAGTATTGAAGGATCATGTATCCTCTCAACGAAGGATGCTTCGTAACGTAATACAAATTGTCGAAAAGAACCAAATGGGTTCAAATATTTTAAAACCCATTTCCCCTAAAGAATAACCAAAGGACGAGAAACCTAAGAATTAATTCGATTTAATACATAAATTGTAAGATTGATGGATCAAGTATCCTATTGATCAGCTTCATTTTCAAGAAAGAAGTTTCTTCTCACAAAAAGCTATTTTTTAAGCACATGACGAACTACAACCTTTCATCATGGTGAAGGTCAATAAGGACTTAAATCTAGTTTAGTATCACTACGTTCAACATCACTAGACTAGGGGGAGGCTTGTTGGAGTAGGGTCACCAATAGTCTCCCCAATCTGGCTGATGGGCCTTCATCCCATGACTGGAGGAAGGGCCTTCATCCCAATATGGCTGATGGGCCTTCATCCCATGACTGGAGGAAGGGCCTTCATCCCAATCTGGTTGATGGACCTTCGTCCCCAATCTGGACGAAGGGCCTTCATCCCAATATGGCTGATGGGCCTTCGTCCCATGACTGGAGGAAGGGCCTTCATCCCAATCTGGTTGATGGGCCTTCGTCCCCAATCTGGACGAAGGGCCTTCATCCCAATCTGGCTGATGGGCCTTCGTCCCCAATCTGGACGAAGGGCCTTCATCCCAATCTGGCTGATGGGCCTTCATCCCAACTCATGGACCATGCCAATGCCCAACGGGTAATGGCTAACAGATATTAACCGATGTGAGTTCTATAAATAGGGAAGAGGTTTTCTCTTCCAAGGACACCATCTCCACACACATTCTATCTCTTTCTCTCATAGAACATACCAAGTGATTATTGGACTTTGTGGCGTATAATACCTTCTTCATACAAGAGGGTGTTACTTTCGGGGAATCGCCACCCGACGGGTTCGAACCCTCGGGTCCAAGAATCATGAGACTTGGAACCACCTTTTTAATCGAATCTCTGCTGGAACGGCACCTCGTGGTCGTCTACACCAACCCGACGGATTTTTACTTCAACAGAATGCGTTTCAAATTCCTACCATTCGAGATCAAACCGTCTCCAAAGGAAACCACATCATCAGCATATATAAAGTGTGATATCAAAGGGCCGTTACTATTTACTCGCAACCCATGATAAATTCCAGAGTCTTCAACCTTCTACATGAGCCCGGTTAAAGCCTCCATAACAAGAATAAAAAGAAAAGGTCAAAGTGGATCCCCTTGCCTTAAACCCCGACCGCCATTGTACTCTTCCGTAGGTGACCCATTGATTAGGACCGAAGCCTTAGAAGAGGTTATAATAGATTTTATCCAGCCTCTCCAAATAAGGGGAAACCTCATTTGTTCCAATACCGAATCTAGGAACTTCCAATTCACCGAATCAAAGGCTTTTTCAATGTCGATCTTCTAGATGAAACCCTTCATTTTGGTTTTTTTCAACCAACCAATGATCTCGTTTAGAATGAAAGAACCATCTAGAATGCTTCTATCTGTGATAAAAGCGGTTTGTTCCTCGGAAACTAATTTGACGATAACCAACTTAAGTCTATTAGCCAAAACTTTATATAAGACTTTATTGATGCAACCAATTAAACTTATGGGCCGACCAAATTGGTCTCAGATTCAGTCACCGAGAGTTCATCATCACACGGACGAGCAATATCTGGTAAAGACTCAGCAATCACTTGAAACTTGGTGGCAGAAAGATGCGGATCTCCTGCTATTTCTGCAAGGTAATTATCCAACAGTTTGCTAATGTTTGCTTTTCCGTGATTCTGGGCTTGTTCCTGATGTACATTCATCAAGTAATATTCTAAAATCCTTTGCACCGAATCCACATTATACATAGTTTGCTCTTCGATTGATCTGCACCACATTTGGATCAACATAATTAATACGATAAATGATTAAGCAAATTTTAAACGAAATGCATTTCAATGAACGGAAGAAGAAAATAATGCTTGATACATTACATCACTTGATTTTCTTGTTCTCCGTTGATATAACCAGGTATTAAAGAATCATATACAGTAGCGTTTTCCATAACCATCCCGACTCTTTTCTCAAGCTCAGAAACTAAAGCCGGTGAAACTGAATAAACCATAGCCATCTGCCCCATCTTCAACATCCATAACAAAAACTTGCAAGAAGTAGCGTCTTTTTGATGAGGTAATAAGCTCACCAAGGTCTCTATCATTGTTCGTTGTTCTTGATTCTGCTGAATACTCCATTTCAGCTCTTTCTTCCCGTTTGTATGTCCATGTATCTCTACGTCATTTCCTAGCAACCATGTTTCCGCATATCTCATGATGCATGAACATACAAAATCTGGTCTTAGACCTTTCAGTGTCATCGACGTAACAATCCTCTTAAAATAATCAATCCGAAGAGTGGCAACATCATTTAACCATTGGCTTTGTTCATTAGCGGTTTCTTGAGAAGCCGAAGCGATTGAATCACAACATCTTCTTACAATCTGGAGGTTTTCAGCCCACGGAGAGAGAGTTTGACATGATTTCAAGATGGTAACTGAATCCTTCCATGAAGAGAAGACAACGAATGTGAGCAAAGATTCGGTTTTAGATATAACACCTTTTTTTCTCGAAGCTTTCTGTTGTAGTAATTAGAGTCGAAGGAACTACTAAGTCTTGTTGGTGTACTTGAATCTCATCGTCATAATTGATCTTTGGGGAATATTGTCGATCAGCCATTGAAGGAAAAATGCTATGCATTATGGTAATTATCTCTTTGTATGTTTTGGTTTTATAGGACTTGTTCAACTTTGTCTAAGAAGCCGCATAATAAATGTTTTTAACTAGTGCAACATATAAGTTGATTGCATGTATGGCTTGAAATATAACACCCGCGATACCCAATACTATATTAAAAATTTTATGTTAACGGGTTAATTTTAATCCCATACATATTCACGATACCATATATTAACATACCCCTACATATACAACTTCCCTAAATCATGGTATTTCATTATTCCCGCCAACAATCCGACATCATTCTTGTTAAGAATATTTACCGGTTCAGAAAGAGTTATTTACGACAAAAATATAAAAATTAAAAACATGTGGTACTTGTAAGAATAACTATAGAAGAGCAAGTTTGTGGTGTTTTAGGGAGTTGGTTGGGGATGGTATTTGGTGAATGTGACAATTGAATGCAACAAAGAGAATGTTTGGGTATTAATATGGTTGCAAGAAGTCACATTCATTTCATGTGTATTCAAATTTGACCACTATTTCAATTTGTGGCTTTCATACTTTTTAGTATATACTAAAAAAGGTTGTTCATTTACTAGGTTATTAACCCGTATAACACACGGGCTAGTTTAGAAAGTTAATTGATATTTTTATTTGTGTAAAAGTCTACAATAACACCTGTTTTTTTGCCATCCCTAGTTGAGACACCCAAGGTTGAATGAAGGGTCACCTGTTTGAATCCCTTCCAAACTAGATTCACCCACACTTTAATGATAAAGGGTCACAGGTTTGAATCCCTTCCAATCCATATTCACCCCACTTAAAAGTTTTTAAAATATTTTAAAATACAGGGATGGAGCCAGCAATCTATGTTAATAGGGAGCCGATGGTGATAGAAAAAATAGTAATGATAATTGTATATTGTATATGAAAATTTTTTAAAATATTATAAAATGTAGGAACGGAGCCAGAAATCTATGTTAATAGGGAGCCGATGGTGATAGAGAAAATAGTAATGATAACTAAATATTGTATGTGAACAAATAGCTACGAATTATAGTATCTTTTTCATAAATAGAAATAACTAACATCTCAAACTGAAAAATAAAATAAAAATGTCTATTTTTGTTAGATAGTTTTACCAATTGGGATGACCGGCATAAAATTGAACATGAATATTGACTTTTAACGAAAGTTTAACACTAAAATTTGGGCTAGTGGGCTGGATAGGGTTGGCCCAATACCCACCCGCCCCTATCGTCCCTCCGTCACTATGGAATGGATTGAAATTTTTTTAAGTAAAATTTCATAGATATATAACGAACTTTGACAAAATTATTATTGAATGTAAATAAATTTGTTTTTGTAGAGAAAAAAAAACATAAACTTTCAATTTGTTAACATTATATATAAAAGAAAACCTAAAAATCTCGTTAATCATTGATATATAATATTTTTTTTTTATTTTAAAAGAAAATACATGTCATATATTTTGATATAATTTATGTTATTTTCATTTTAGTCTCCGAGATTCTGAAACTACTAATAACTACTTCCTTTAGATTCTTCCGAACAAATTACCAATTGTTTCGGATTCTTCAAGCATAATAAAGCCGATTTATCATGGGCTATAGGGTACCAAATCTACACCAAGTGTTTGTATTTTTTGTTGTGTTTTCCTTTTTATTCCTTTCTTTTTTTAGATAAAACAAAGCCAACTACAAGCTAAAGAGCACATTGATAATTACAAGTATTTTAAGTAAACTAATTTTGTTGAAAGATTTTTTTGAAATCGGTATGAAATCAAACCACTTAAACCATAGAATTACATGATATACAATTTCATAGTATTAGTCTATTACGTCATAGAAATCAAAGTAAATAGTCAGATTTGAATTTTTCTCAATGAAAACAATTGAATAGATTTTTAATAACTTACGAACTCTCATTTTCTTAATGTAAACAATTGAATAGATTTTTAAGAATTTAGGAACTCTCAATTAATGAAAAAAATTGCTAGGTGATGTAGAAAAGTTTCTAGAAAAAGAGTTCACATTTTTAAGGATAAGCTTGTAACTCTGTGTATGGTTTGGTTTGACTGATTTGAAACTACATGTTGGTCAAACCAATTATTTTTGGAGTGTTTAAAAAACCAACCGGCCAAATACTTTCTTAAACGAATCAAAACTGATATTAAATCACGACACTTTTTCATATTAAACAAACATTCTTTTTTTCCAATCTTAATTTAAATTATGTTCTAATTTTATACGAAACAAACATTTCCTTTCTTGTACTAGACTTACATTAGTTAAAGTCTAAAACAACGAAAAAACAATTGTCACAAACTCGTGTTTACAAGCTCTCGTGAGAAACTTAATTCTCAAACTAAGTCCATCTAACCCCTGATTAGACTCGTAAACAATACAAAGTGAATAAAGAAGGAATAATACAAGGATAATACAACACTAAATCAGAAATAGTTAATTACTTCGATTGCCAACCCCTTTTCGGGAGAATTTCAAATTTACCCCTACTAATCTATATAAATATCATATTTATCCATTTAAACTTGATAATATCATATTTACCCTTCTTAAATTCAAAAATATCAAATAAATCCAAATTAATAACTTATCCTAATTAAAACTCCAAAATCATTAGTAATTATCCAAAAATTAGTAAATCAAACTAGTTGCTTTAGTCTATTTTGGGTTGTTGTTTGGTCTGCTGATAACTTTTGTTTCACCAAATTAGTTGTTTTTGTTTTGGTTTATTTTGGTTTGGTCTATTGATAACATTAGTTTTACGAAACTAGTTGCTTCAGTTGTTTAAAATATTGCTATGTTTTAATAATAAAAACGTTTTTCTCTGTTTTAAATTGTTTTTGTACTTGATTCAAATTTATGGATATTTCTTACCTATTAAGTTGGTTGATTCTTTTTGGTTGTGCAGTTGTGGTATTGGTCGATGCTTCCGAATGTGACCATATTTTCTCAAATATTTATTAAATCTAATAAGTCAAATATTGTGGCAAAATTTTAGGCTTCATGCGTGCAGATTTAAGACTTTATGAGAGAGAAATTGGTATATTAGCGATTCACTAATTTTTGGAAAATTACTAATGATTTTAGAGTTTTAATTAGGATAAATTATTAATTTGGATTTATTTGATATTTTTGAATTTAAGAAGGATAAATATGATATTATCAAGTTTAAATGGATAAATATGATATTTATATAGATTAGCAGGGGTAAATTTGAAATTCTCCCTATTTCGTATTTGTTATCTTTTAGACATTGTACTTTGAATTGTTTCTCCTGATATTTCTTTTTGACAAAGTGTATATTAAAAATTTGTATTTAAAACTTATATCGTAATATGAGTTGTAAGTAGTTATATTATATTGAAATATATAAAATATATAGAAAAAATGTAAACCGAGCATTTTTAAAGCATATCAAAGTGTGTTATTTAATACGTTCTAACACTCATTTCTTATTCTCATCAAGTAAGTATATGTGTCACATCTACAATATATGAATATGTTATCAAAATTAAATATTGGACAACTTTGAATGATTAGAATTTAGAAGTAACAAAATAGAGTACAATGTCTAAAAGGTAACAAGCGTGAAAGTAAGTTGACAATCTAGGTAATTAACCCAATTAAAAATGGTTACTCAAAGAAGAGTGTTTACAAATGAGAGAAATAACATAAATATAAAATGTTTATAAATGAGGAAGAATGACCTATTTATACTTGAAGTCTCATACAAAAGAAGTTCTCGAGAATTCATAAGTTCTCTAACACTTTATCTAGATATTTATATATATATATATATATATATATATATATATATATATATATATATATATATATATATATATATATATATATATATATAGGGTGAGGTTCATGTAAAAACAACCTCAAATATAGAACCGGTAAAAACACATTAAAATTGACAAATAAATCATCAAAATACATTTTTTTTAGATTTTCTTTGGGAGAATTCTAATTAAATAACTTTTGATTTTTTTTGAACTTAGATGTATTTTTTTTCAAGTAGATGCATTTTTCATAAAAGTGATATATTTTACCCAATTTAGATGTATTTTTATCAAAAAAATATATATAGTACATTTAAGATAATATATTATTCAAAAAGTTAAGAAAAAGTTAGATGTATTTTTGTTAGAAGTAGATGTATTTTTTTATAATTTTTTGAACTTAGATGTATTTTTTCAAGTAGATGCATTTTTCATAAAAATGATGTATTTTATCTAAGTTAGATGTATTTTTATCATAAAAATGATATATGATACATTTAAGATAATATTTTATTCAAAAAGTTAAGAAAAAGTTAGATGCATTTTTTTTAGACGTAGATGTATTTTTTTAGACGTAGATGTATTTTTTTTACCAAAAAAAAAAAGTCGTCAAAAGTATATCAAGTGGGTGCTCGTTGGAAAGATAATTAAATGCTTGTTCTAATGGTATAATTAGTTTTTCATAAAAGCTATTTATACTCTACATATATTAATTTAAAGTTTTGGCTTTTATTAAGTGAGTTTTGGGTTTGTTTCTATTGGTTTTATATTTTGGTTTGTTTTTATATGATCCTATTCATATATATATATATATATATATATATATAGGGACTGATTCATGCGAGAACTCTTATTTCTGCGAGAACTGCGAGAACTCTTGAAAAAAGTGTCAATTAACATGTAATTATGTCTATTGACATTTAAAAACCATTGAATGTTAATAATCTAGTAAAAATATAAATGAAAAAGTAAAAAAAATTGTATGAAATCACGCGTATTTAGAATTGTTCACATGTGAACGTTTTTTTTTCAAAAAATGAGTTCATATATGAACGAAAAATTTTTACGTTATTTTATATGATTTTTTTTTGTTTTTTACGTTTATATTTACTTGATTATTAATCTCCAAAAGAGTTTGCATGTGAATGAACAAAGTGAAACGTGATTTAAAACTTTTTGTGAGAGTTCTCGCAGTTCTCGCAAAAAAAAGAGTTCTCGCATGAACCATTCACTATATATATATATATATATAGATTGGGGTTCAATAGGGATCCCTTTTTTGCTAGAGATCCAGGGATCCCCTTCTCAGCCACAAGATCACCTAAATTGTGTGGCTGAGATTAAAAGTTGACTTTAATGAATTTATAAGGAAAAGACACGGAGGGGTAATATGGTCTTTTTACCTTTTTCCTTTTTTTTTTACTCCCACGCGCTGTTCCTCACTTTTTGTCTTTTTGTCTTTTTGCTTTTGTGTCACCTTTTCATACTTTCTCTCTCTTTAAAAGTATGAAAAGGTGACATTTCTCTCTCTGTAAAAGTTGAAATGTCACCTTTTCATACTTTCTCTCTCTTTAAAAGTTGAAATATATTTTAAAAAGCAAATCATTTATTTTATTGGGTTGTAAATTAGAATATGTAGGGTTTATGATTTTAAAAAGCAAATCACAGGTGATTACTAGACATTTGGTTACATTTTACATCAAAGAACTAAGGCACTAAATTATAAACAGTTTCTTAATGTAAAAACTACATAATCACAGGTGATTAAATAAGCATTTGGTGACATTTTACATCAACATACTAAGACATTAAATAATAAACAGTTTCTCAATGTAAAAACTACATAATCACAGGTGATTAAATAAGCATTTGGTGACATTTTACATCAACATACTAAAGAAAATTATTAATAAAATCACAGGTGATTACTAAACATTTTGATGACATTTTACATCAACATATAAGGCACTAAATTAATACAATCACAGGTGATTACTAGACATTTGATGAAATTCTACATCAAGGTACTAAGACACTAAATTAAGAACCTTAAATGTATTAAGGTATTAAGGCACTAAATCACAGGTGATTTTCCTTTACAATTTGTTGACTACAAAATTACATTTAAGATATTTAGTGACTTAATTTAATAAAATCACATGTGACATAGTTATTGTTCAAAGAAAATACACCAAACCGAAAGTATTCTCAAACAAAATATTTGTCTACTCATTTCAAATAAAATTCAACTAGTAAAGTAACATATTAAATTATTGTTGGTTGTTAAATTCCCTCTTTCTTCAATAGCTTCTTTTGAAATTAGCGTCATCATCTACAATTGATTGTTAATATTACAATCTAAGGCACATTATTAATAAAATCACAAGTGATTATTAAACATTTTGTGACATTTTACATCAACATACTAAGGAACATTATTAATAAAATCACAGGTGATTACTAAACATTTTTGTGACATTTTACATCAACATACTAAGGCACATTATTAAAAAAATCACAGGTGATTACTAAACATTTTTGTGACATTTTACATCAACATACTAAGGAACATTATTAATAAAATCATAGGTGATTACTAAACATTTTTGTGACATTTTACATCAACATACTAAGGCACATTATTAATAAAATCACAAGTGATTACTAAACATTTTTGTGACATTTTACATCAACATACTAAGGAACATTATTAATAAAATCACAGGTGATTACTAAACATTTTTGTGACATTTTACATCAACATACTAAGGCACATTATTAATAAAATCACAGGTGATTACTAAACATTTTTGTGACATTTTACATCAACATACTAAGGCACATTATTAATAAAATCACAGGTGATTACTAGGTGATTACTAAACATTTTGGTGACATTTTACATCAAGGTACTAAGCCACTAAATTATAAACAGTTCTTAATGTAAAAACTTTAGAATCACAAGTGATTACTAAACATTTTTTATGACATTTAAGGCACTAAATTAATACAATCACAGGTGATTACTATAGATTTTGTGACAATTTACATCAAGGTACTAAGGCACTAAATTATAAAACAGTTCTTAATGTAAAAACTATAGAATCACAGGTGATTAAGTTACCGTTTTAGTAAATATTGGTTATGTTAACTTGTTTTAATCGTTAATAAACAATAATCAAGATTTTAGCTATAAACACCAGTCACATTTGAATAAGCACGTTAGGCCAAAACAATAAAAGACAGCTCCTGAAATAGAATGAAGCATTGAGTTTCAAATGTTAAAATGAAACTATTTAAAAGAAGAAGAAAAAAACTATATTTGAGAAAAATAAATTATGCAAAAAAAACATACCCCAGCATCATCTACTTCAGGAATATCAGATAGACCGCCACTATTTTCAAAACCTTGATGACTTTGTGAAAATGGAAATGGTGTTTCCATATCAGAGACAAAAGATCCAAAAGATGATGTGGGGTCCATCAAATTCAGCTTCTTTTTAATTTTCTAGCATTAACAGAAGTCGCCTTTAGCATTTGAAGAAAACCAACAGAGGTGAATCATTAGACTAAAACATATAAGCAGACTAAAGACAAGGTTTAGCAAAGAGGAACAGTGAATAAGCCATAAATCAAAGTATGATTTCAATTTAACAGCAACAAATCAAATAACAAAATCAGAACAAAAACAAATCAATTTAATTCAAATTCCTTAAAACGACGTCGTAAGCTTAAAAACTCAAAATCAGCTCACCTGAGTTCCCCACTGTCCTTTAACACACGATTCCGGCGAGATCTTACCGTCTCTTCCATACAACAACATTTTAATTCCATCAATTTCATTTTCATCGTAAACATAGATCTTAAAATCAATATACGATCCATATCCACGGCTAGGCCACCGTATTACACCGCCGTCGCCGGAGAAAGGATCACCGTTGGATTCGAATCGATCGACGGCGGAGAATGGAGTTAAGAGCCTGGTGATGAAGAAAGTGATGGAGATGAGTGCTAAATTAATACAATGTGTGTGTGTGTGTGTGAGAGTCTTTTAGGGGCGCGTGGAGTTAAAAGAAATAAAAAGGTAAAAAGACCGTATTACCCCTCCGTGTGTTTGATGGATTAATGAATTTGTGTGGCTATGAATGTGATCTCTGGATCTCTAGCAAAAAGAGGATCTCTATTGAACCCTCCCCTATATATATATATATATATATATATATATATATATATATATATATATATATATATATATATATATATAGAGTTAGGATCCAATAAAAAGGATTTAGAAATAAAAAGGATAGGGAGGAACAAGGGAGTGACACGTGGCAGGGAGAAAAAAAACCCATTATTATATCAATAAGGGTATTATGGTCATTTTAACACCACACTTAAATACCCCATTTCTCTCATTTTTTATATCTTCATATCTTCATTACATCAAAACCCTAACCCTAACATAGCCACCACTGCCGCCACCACTCCGGCCACCACTGCCGCCACCACTCCCGCCACCACTGCCGCCACCACTTCCGCCACCACTGCCGCCACCGCAGCTCCGGCGATGATGAGCACGAGCGATGGTGATTCCGGCTTCATCCCTGTGGAGCCCAAGGTATTATTATTAGTTATTAGTTTGTTTTTACGGTTACGGTTGCGCGTGGAGTGGCGCGTGAGAAGTTGTTTGATGGTGATTTTACAGGTGGTAAGCCAACGCATGATTTTCTTTCACTTTATTCATCTGCTGCTACTGCTACCCAACAACAAGATCATCATCATATAACCCCCACAATTCCCGGTAAATTTTTTTTTAACCGTTCTATATGTTTATGTTTAAATATTAAACCCGTCCTAAATTAAATATCTACTATTATATTCTTATATTTTTAGTTGTTTGAAAATAAAATTTTTACTATTACTCAACATGGCCAGGCTGATTGTTTCAAAAGTACAGTTTCTATACAGCTCAAAGTATTAAAATATTGAAACCAAATATTCTTCACACACATTTATTCTAATTTTGATGTTTTCCTTACTAATGATTTTATATTTTATTTTTTATGATAGAATCAGATGTATTTCTTCTATTCAGCATTGTACTTTTCTTCCTACTGTTATATGTCGCCGGAGAAGGTGGAAATGACGGTGGTGGATGCTAAGAAGATACTTATGCACATTAATTTTGTATGCACATGTTTTGTTTATGCACATTGATTTCTTTTATGCACATGTTTTTTTTATGCATATGTGTTTGTTTGTTTTGGTGGATTGATTGTTTTGTTTTGATGGATTGATTTTCCGGTGGATTTTCCGGCGGTGGATATGTTTTGTATAATCAATACACATGTTTTTGATAAAATCGATGCACAAGAAAATCGATGCACAAAGATTGAAATAGGTATGCACAAAGATTCGGAAAATAAGTAATCTGGGAAAACGAAAAAAAAAAAAAAAAAAAAAAAAAAAAAAAAAAAACAGATTTTCGCAAATTACCAAAAGGGTATGAAAGTTCGAAATAATTACAAAAATGCCACCGCGTTGACTTTTTCAAATCTCCTTTTTGTTGACTAAATGAGTGGCTAGGATTCCTCCCTATCCTTTTTATTTTAAAAACTTTTTATTTTAACCTTCCCCTATATATATATATATATATATATATATATATATATATATATATATATATATATATATATATAATAAAATAATAAACACAATCAAGTCTCTATGTGTTTATAACTCCACCATCTTCAACCACTTTTTATTTTCTTTTACGTACTTCTTGAAGAGTCTGAGAGTTTTTTGATTCCAATTAAATTTTATAAAAATCTTTTGATTATAGACTTAATTTTTGTAAAGGACATCCTATACTAGCAAGTCATGAAATAATGATTTTGAATTTAGTAATAAATAGAATAATTTAGGTTATAAAGAAATATCGTACTCCTGTATAGTAAAAAAAAAATCTTTGAGTGATTGATTTTCTTTTAACTTTCTTGTGTGTGTATATGTCTAAATGTTACTTGATGAATGCAACTTGTTTTATTCAATCGGACATGTTTGACCATTTTCCTATTTCGTCACATTTCATGCAATAAAATTGATTTTACAAAGATTTTACTTGTTGATTCTTTTGTAAACCTTTGAAATGGGAATAGCAATTTTTATTTTATGTGATACATTCATACATGAAGTTGTTTCAAGAATATCACATATACACACATATACAATGATGAATAACCAGTTTAACAACATGCTGACTCTGTGAAGTCAAACCCGTCTTACTAATCACTTTGACATTCTCACTCAGGAGTGCAACTTTTATTAACAACTCCAAGTCAAACCCGACGTTGTGTCGTTCTCTTTCTTTCGATAAAAACACACAGACACACGACGTTGGACTCAATCCACTTAAAAACAATAATGATTAAAATGTGAGTTTTCTTTAAATGATTACTTTTAATTTTAAATATAATGTTTTTATTTATTTAATTAAGGAATGTATTTTATTTAAAATATAATTAGTTAAGAAAATAAATTAAAAGTTTTATGTCATCATAGGCAGCGTTGAGTCTTTGTTAAGTCCTTATGAGGAACTATTGACGTGACGCTGAATTTGACAATTAAGTTCTTTTGAAATGTAAGTCATGATAGGGAGTAGTCTTACATTATATGTTTAAGAGTATATATAAAAAATGAAAGATATGATAGATTATTAATTAATTGTTTGGTTTATAAAGTTGGATTGGAATAGGAATTGAAATTTAATTATTATATTAAATAAAATAAAATAATTTCAGTGAAAAGTAAATAACAAAAACTGTACTTTAGAAATCTTGATTTCAAAGCATATATATGTTTTCCCAAAAGACTATCAAATCTTTGTTCCTCAATTGCAAAGATACCCAATCCATTGCAAAAATCCATTGTTTGCTAATAATTTCCGGGTACATTAATACTGGGAATCACAATACTCAACTCATATCATCATATTCTAGAACCGGGGACATTAAGCTTGCACACCAACTGTTCGATAAAATTCCTAAACGAGGAATAGATGTTTGGAACGCTATCATAATCGCGTACTCACGTAAAAACCGTCCTCATGAAGTAATTAGCCTTTACCAAGAACTGAATTCGGAAGGAATTAAACCTGATAGCTCCACTTTTACAGTGGCACTTAAGGCGTGTACTAGCATGATGGATTTGGAGATGGGAGAAGAGATTCGGAGGAATGTGGTTGAGTATGGGTATGAAGATAATGTGTTTGTAGCGTCTTCTTTGTTGAACTTATATGCGAAATGTGGGAAAATGAATGAGGCGATGAAAGTGTTTGGTAGAATGAGGAGAAGAGATGTTGTTTCGTGGACTACTATGATAACAGGGTTTGCGCAATGTGGGAGAAGTGGGGAAGCTATAGATGTGTTTCGGGTCATGCAAAGCGAAGGAATTGAAGGAGATAGAATCGCGATTTTGGGTTTGATTCAAGCTTGTGCTAATGTTGAGTATATGAAAATCGGTCTTTCTGTTCATGGGTATTTGATTAGAAGACAAGTTTTTTGTACAGATGTTGTAGTTCAAACGAGTCTTCTAGATATGCATGCGAAAAATGGAAACTTAGACTTTGCATCTCGAGTATTTGAATCAATGCATTATAAAAACGAAGTTGTTTGGAGTGCGATGATTTCTGGTTATGCTCAGAACGGATTTGCTGATAAAGCTTTTGATTTAGTAATAAATATGCAAATATACGGATTCAAACCAGATACGCCTTCCATTGTTGGTGCACTTTTAGCTTGTTCTCAAACTGGGTCTTTAAAAATCGGTAAATCGCTTCACGGATATATAATAAAAACGCTAGTTTCTGATCAAGTTTTGGGGACATCGTTGATTGATACGTACTCAAAATGTGGGTCTCTTTGTTATGCTCGTAACTTATTTGATAAAATTTTATATAAAGATTTAATTTTATGGAACACAATGATTGTGAGTTATGGAATACACGGGCATGGGAAAGAAGCCATTTCAGTTTTCCACAAAATGTTGGAACAAAATTCTAAACCCGATTGCACAACTTTTGCTTCTTTGTTTTCTGCTTTAAGTCACGCAGGTTTAGTTGAAGAAGGTAGGTTATGGTTTAACCTCATGGTTAACAAATACAAAATCGAGCCTATTAATAAGCATTATGTTTGTATGGCGGATCTTTTGGCGCGTGGAGGGTTTGTAGAGGAAGCCTATAACTTAACTGATTCGATGAAAACCGAACCAGGGTTAGCTTTTTGGGTTGCAGTTTTGTCGGGATGTTATAATTACAATAAGTTTTTAATTGGTGAAATGGTGACGAAAAAGATCTTGGAGTTGAACCCGGATGTGAATACAGGGGTTTACGCTTTGGTTTCAAATTTTTATGCTAAGTTTGGGAAGTGGGATAAAGTTGCTGATGTGAGGAATGTGATGAAAAGAAGCGGGGTAAAGAAAGTGGCCGGTAATAGTGTTGTTGAAGTAAACGGGGCGCTTCATGCTTTTGTTATGGAAGAGAAGAGTCATTTTCGGTATCACGAAATCTTGAAAATTTTCGAAATGTTGGATCTTGATATGACATCGTCGGAGGAGTTTATGTAAATTTTTAGAAAAATACGGTAAAACTTGTATTATGATAAATAGTTTTAGAAATTTAGAAAGTGTACAATTAAAGTGTTTGTGGGTCAACACGGCCCTATATGACCGTCGAAACACATCTCTAGAGAACATGCCCTAAACCAACATAGCTCTGCAGCAAAAAACCAAACTCGATAGCCATAAATCGGTAAACAAAACAACTAGCAGGCAGCTTTCAAAAATAAAAGTTTAATAATACTAACAATTAAACTGAGAGATATAAAAATGTACCCATTAACGAAGCCTCGAGCAAATGAGTCGTCCAAAGAACCTGATCCATTGGTGTCATTGTACCAATTTCCGCACCTTTATTCTGAGTTTTAACCATACTAATCCAATTCGAGAATAGAATTACAGACATTGTACCCGCAATCGTCAAAACAGTTCCTTTTCTCATTTTCACTTGGTCTAATCCATTCATTACTAGCTCCCTAAGCGGCCCGATTTTCACCATTAGAAGAAATGCTACAAATGCCTCAACAAAAACCACTAAGAACAATAACTGTGTCATCGTTGTGAATCACAAACCAAAATCCCAAATTTCCCCAGTTTTTAAGCAAATCCTTAAACCGATTTTATGCTAAAAAGCAAATATATTTGGAAAACACAATCATTAGAGGGCCTTGGCCTATAATCTTTGCAAGAAAATATTTTTCTACATTATCGATAAAATTTAACTAAGAAAACACATTGAGTAGACACTGTAAATGCAACTTTAAGCTGAATATCAAATCTTGATGGGGTTTATAATCTTAGCAAGAACACATTTTTCGACATTATCGTTAAAATTTAACTAAGAAAACACATTCAATAGACACTGTAAATGCAACTTTAAGCTAAAAAATCTTGAAGGGGTTTATAATCTTAGCAAGAACACATTCTTCGACATTTTCGATTAATACTAACTAAGAAAACACATTCAATACACACTGAAAATGCAAAATTAAGATGAAATTTTAATTCTTGCTAGGGTTTATAATCTTAGCAAGAACACATTTTTCGACATTTTCGATTAAAACTAACCAAGAAAACAGATTCCATAAACACTGTAAATGCAAAATTAAGCTGAAATATTAAATCTTGCTAGGGTTTTATAGGTATAGCAAGAACACATTTTCCCCCATTATCAAGAAAAATAATGTGTAAATCTTGAAAACATTAATCTGAACTGGGTTTGATTATTTAGCAGAAATATTAAAGAACCCAGTTCAATGTTGGCTAATTTAAAGTGGGTTTAGTTTGTAAATCACAAAATGAGAATAAAATATATTAAAATTGGGAAATCTTGAAAACCTTCATCGGAAATGATAATGGTGCAAATAGAAAGATAGAAGTACAATATGGAGAAATTACAAACTGACAGTGGTGGTAAATTTTATATATTTTATTTTAACTATAAGAGCATGGGGGAGTGGCTCGTTGTCATAGCCGTTCTCCCCCTCGTTCTCGTGACCATTCTCGTTGTCCACTCCGTGGCTCCCCGTTCTCGGGCTCGTTGGCGAGGTAACGCGTCATTTTTTTTTAATTTTTTTTTGCAACGGCTAAAATCTGGAAAGAAAAAATTGGCAACCTTACAACCGGGTTATCACTCCCCGTGCTCTAAGACCACGGACATACCCTTTTCTCTCCCCTAGCTCGGTGTCATATCAACGAACTCTTCCAAAAACATTGTGTCTCACGTATATTTAACTTGGCGAGTTGGTATAGCGAGCTCACAAACTCGGTAACGTTTCACGTGAGTAGAGACAACTAAAGTTGGAAGAGTTGTTTTATATATTTTAGTATTTCGTAAATAAAATAGATGGAAAAGTTGAGAGAGTCTGGTGATATGGAGCTGAGGTGGCGTTGAGATAAAGAAAGTTCATTTTGGGCAAGTTAGGTATGTTCAATGGTCTAGTAATAAGGGTGAAGGTTAAAAAAAATTGACACTCACTTTCTTAAATATTTCAAGATTAGTAATATTTTCCGATATATATCATTGTAGTTTTGTACCTAGCGAAAGACTTTTAAATCCGGTTCAATGTTAACAAAATTATCGCATTTTTAACTTGTAACAATTACATCAAAGTAGTTGTGGTGCAATAATGTCAATCATCAAAGCCTACCAAAGGTAAGGGAAGGGCTAATCAGAAGAGCATGGAGAAAGTTGTGAACCTTGCTCAAAAAATAAAGTTGTGAAGATAAGGAAAATTCAAAGGAACGTTTGATTAATCTTGATAACGATCTAACGAGCTGTAAACTGCAAGATGCCAAAGTTGGAGAATGCACGTAATGTCAAACATGGTGGAAAACATGAATGATAACATGATTTATGTCATCATTCACATTTTCGACCATGTTTGTCTATGTTGGTTCTTCCACTTTGATATCTTAAAGTTTGCAACTCGGTAATCTGGTTGGTCACCGTTATAGCATGTTCCGTGAAATATTTTTTCACGGTTACATTTTTTCTTACCCGGATTTACATATTTACCCTTGTCCTTCTTATTAGCCATTTTCTCACATTTGTTAAGCTTTTATTATTGATCACGTTCCATTACATTTGTCAAAGATAAAATAGACAAATAACCATTACTTTGAGCCAATTTGTTATTATAATCTTCAAAACGAAAACTGAAACTAAAGACTTTGAACGAGACCGATGTTTGACATAATCCACAAAATTAATAAACCAAGAAATATAATTGTATTGAGTTGTGAATTGTATGAATTACATAACAGATTGCATGTCTATATATAATACTAACATAACTTAAGCACCAAGTAAATCTAATCTAACCCTAAGCCTTATGGGTACGGCCCATATGGCGAGCCCAACTATGTCCTGTCTAATACACCCCCGCAAGCTATGAATGGGTAATCGTTATGCTGAATCTTAGATTACAATGTTGAATGCAGTTTCTTTTGTCCAAACGTTTATTTCTTTCCAGTCTTCATTCTTCTCTTCTCTCTTCCTTGTTTTTCCTTGCACGAAGGCAGAGTTGTAATCTGCGACTTCCCCCTTTTTGTGGATGTTTTGTAACGTCAGGGCTATTGTTTTGCCAAGAGCTTGTGTTTTGCTCTTTAGAAAGGAGCATCAACGTGGCGGTCAACTGTTGTTGTTGACGACAATAATCTCCGACAAATCAAAGAGAGACATATACGATGAAGACGGCGACAACTTGAGTTGTTTGATGACGACATCAACATTATTTGGCGTGTTATGACGGCTAGGGTTTTTGTGTTAGGGTTTTTAAATATGACATGAAACTGGTTGAAAAGAAAGAAAATATAAATCTAAAAGGATGGGATTTAAAACCCTTATTTGATAAGGAACGAAAAAAGAAAGGATCCCTCCGGACCGCCGACGTTTTGTCGGAGGTTGGTTTTTCCGGTAGAAGTTTTTCCAAGAGCTTTGGCTCTGATACCATAATAAACCAAGAAATATAATTGTATTGAGTTGTGAATTATATGAATTACATAAGATATCGCATGTCTATATATAATACTAACAAAACTTAAACACCAAGTAACTCTAACCTAACCTTAAGTCTTATGGTAATACATAGTTGGGTACGGCCCATAGGGCGAGCCCAACTATGTCCTGTCTAATAGTAATACATATTTGTCGTATATTTCTTATAAAATTTTCGTTAGAGCTTCATGCCTTGTGTGTGTTTAGTGAGTTTGAAACTAAGTCGGTTAAATTGTATCAATGCAAAATCAACTCGCACGATTTCAGCATTTCAACATTTCAACTCAGACATTCTAATTATCCGCACACAGGAAAAATAATAATAGTAATAAACGTAGATAAGTAGGAGTCAAATGAACAGGAAAACCAACGTCATGGTTGACAGTGTCTTCCCGGACTTATACACAAGTTTATATATTAATCAGGCTTTTAAGCCAGCCCGTGTGATATACGGGTTAATAAAACATCTATCTTATATAAGTGAACGGCCTTTTTTAGTATATACTAAAAAGTATGAAAGCCACAAATTGAAATAGTGGTCAAGTTTGAATACACGTGAAATGAATGTGACTTGTTGCATCCTAATACCCAAACATTCTCTTTGTTGCATTCAATTGTCATATTGACTCAATACCATCCCCAACCAACTCCCCTAAAACACCACAAACTTGCTTTTCTATAATTATTCTTACAACTTACAAGTCCCACATATTTTTTTATTTTTGCGGTAAATAACTCTTTTTGAAAATGACCGTTGGTGGGAATAATTAAATAAATGATTTAGGGAAGTTCTATAAGAGGTATTTTATATATGGTATGTGTGTATATGTATAAGATTAAAACTATACCGTTAACACAAATGAGAAAAATCGTAAACTTTTTATATTTGTGTATCGCGGGTGTTATATTTGGAGCCATATATGCAATCTACCTATATGTTGCACTAGTTAAAAACATTTATTATGCTGCTTGTTAGTCAAGTACTAGTTGTACAAGTCCTATAAAACCGAAACATACAAAGAGATAATCAAAATACATAGTTTTTGTTTCTTCCAATGGCTGATAGACGATATTCCCCAACGATCAATTACGCCGATGACATTCAAGTGCACCAACAAGACTTGGTAATTCCTTCGACTCTAATTGCTACAGCAGAAAGCTTCGAGAAAAAGGGTCATTCATGGTAATTAATTACAACTCATATTTTGAGCCGGTAAAATGTCCCCATTCTAGAAAAAACAATCAGATATACACTTTAATTTCCACGTTTTAATGTCTTCTCTTCTTCTATATATAATGAACAGGTTTGCTGTATCTCAGCTTCCATCAGATTTATCCGTTAAAGTAGACGACATCACATTTCATGTTCATAAGGTAACTTAATAAGATCAAACTACTTTCGGTAACGGCAAAATGTGGTTATGTTGCTAATAATACTGACTCCACTTCTATTGCATGTCATTAGTATCCACTACTTTCAAGATGTGGTTATCTAGAACAGATTGATCTACAGCCTTCGATCTCAAAAGATGGCTACGAACTGAAACTACAAAACTTTCCAGGGGGAGCGGAAACATTTGAAATCGTGGTGAAATTTTGTTATGGTCATCCAGTATCTTTAAACCCCAAAAATACAGCTCCGTTAAGGTGTGCAGCCGAATTTCTAGACATGACGGAAGAAGTAGAAGATGGTAACCTTATATCTAAAACCGAATCTTTCCTCACATTTGTAGTCTTCTCTTCATGGAAGGACTCGGTTACCGTCTTGAAATCATGCCAAACTCTTTCTCCGTGGGCTGAAAACCTCCAGATTGTAAGAAGATGTTGTGACTCAATCACTTGGGCTTCTCAAGAAACCGCTAATGAGCAAAGCCAGTGGTTAAATGATGTTGCCACTCTCCGGATTGATTATTTTAAGAGGATTGTTACGTCAATGACACTGAAAGGTCTAAGACCAGATTTTGTAGGTTCGTGCATCATGAGATATGCGGAAACATGGTTGCTAGGAAATGACGTAGAGATACATGGTCATACAAACGGGCAAAAAGAGCTGAAATGGAGTATTCAGCAGGGACGAAAACAAGAAATGGAGTTTGCTCAGAATCAAGAACAACGACCAATGATAGAGACCTTGGTGAGCTTATTACCTCATCAGAAAGACGCTACTTCTTGCAAGTTTTTGTTATGGTTGTTGAAGATGGCTATGGTTTATTCAGTTTCGTCAGCCTTAGTTTCTGAGCTTGAGAAAAGAGTCGGGATGGTTATGGAAAACGCTACTGTATATGATCTTTTAATACCTGGTTATATCAACGGAGAACAAGAAAATCAAGTGAAGTAATGTATCAAGCATTATTTTCTTCTTTTGTTTACATTCGTTTACATTTTGCTTAATCATTAATCGTATTAGTTATGTTGATCCAAATGTGGCGCAGATCAATCGAAGAGCAAACTATGTACAATGTAGATTCGGTGCAACGGATTTTAGAATATTACTTGATGAATGTACATCAGGAACAAACCCAAAATCATGGAAAAGGAAACATTAGCAAACTATTGGATAATTACCTTGCAGAAATAGCAGGAGATCCGCATCTTTCTGCCACCAAGTTTCAAGTGATTGCTGAGTCTTTACCAGATATTGCTCGTCCGTGTGATGATGGACTCTACCGAGCAGTTGATATATATCTCAAGGTCAGATGCTAACTTTTAAACACTACTAGAACACTGTCAAACCGTAATTTTGTGTAATGTTTTGTTTACAACTGAGAACTCTCGGTGACTAAATCTGAGATCTATCCTTCATTAGTGAAAGTACTCAGTTTACCAACTTGGTTTGCCCTTGGCAGTTAATTGGTTGTTAATAGTTGTCAAATCGATCAGGCTATAACCTCTTAAATATATATCCACTTTTTTTTTACTATTTGGTTAGTTACAACATACTTTCTATATGTTATGGATGATACTATTATTGTTTTGAATTAATAGGTGTCAAAATACTTTGAAGTTTTAAGTGATGTAATTCTATCTGATATTTATATACATATACATGGTTATAAATTATGATGTTATAAATACTATTGTATTATTTTCTTTCGAAAATGGTGAGTGTCATATTCATGAGGCAAGCCTTGAACTGCGCTTTGCGCCCGAGGCTCCAAAACCCTTAGCGCTTTTGTGCATCTTTAGCCTTTGACAATGGAATTTGTTTTTTCGCTAATTCGTACCGGTTGATTTTTATTTATATAATCCTTGTGAACTTGAAACTCACTTACGAACATGCTATTTATTTTCTAAATAGGCACATCCTTCATTATCTGAACACGATAGAAGAAGATTATGTAGAGTCATAAACTGTCAAAAGCTTTCAATTGATGCATGTTCACATGCTGCACAAAACGACCGACTGCCTCTAAGAATAGTGATGCAGGTAACTTTCATGCGTTTTTCACAAAAATCTTTGTACGTAAAACAATAAAAACAAAAAAACGAAAAATATCAGGTATTGTTCGCGGAGCAAGTAAAGCTAAGGACAACATTGCTCAAAGAGCAACAATCAGCAAACACTGCAAACGATGATAACATAGACGAGGAAGATAACTGCTTATCTCAAAAAGAAGAAATCAAGTTGCTTAAAGTAGAACTGGAGAAAATGATGATTCTAATCGAAGATCTTCAAAGTAACTACGCAAATTTACAACAAGATTGTAAATTCATGAGAACGAAGCAGAACGCTTTATCGGGGTGGATGTTAGGATGGAATAAGTTGAAAAAAAACACATTGTTTCATGGAAAGTTAAATAGTGAAGATGAAAATAGAGAGGGAAAGGAGAAAGAAAAAAGAATTACTTCATTGCTTAGATTAAAAAGAAGACAATCTATGTCATGAATGTATTAGTTTTGTCACTATTTATCTCTCAACCAATCCCGTGTTCCATGCGCGCACAAAGCACGTTGAGATTGATTTTCATTTTGTTCACTAGAAAGTCTCGGCATGGTGAACTACAAGTTCGATTTATCCAAACTCATGATCAAAGTGTAGATATCTTTACAAAGCCTTTGTCCACACCGTGGCTTCTCTTTCTCGTGTCCTACGTCGTATTGAACTATGTAATATATAATTGGGTTTAGCTAAGTATCAGAGTGCAAGGGTTTATATTTATATGTGAGATCTATGAGATGTATATCATATAGAATATAGAGGTGACAAGCTTTTGTTTACATGTCTTTTTCTTTAACCCGGCCGAGTTACGAGCTGATTCGACTCCGACGGAGCCGTGAAGTAAATCGTGAGTTGGATGAGAGTCAGAAGCATGTCCGAGTCCGCTAACTAGTAGCCACCTTTTGGGTGTGTTTTATCTCGACTCGTCCAGTGGACGAGTCTAAGACCTCTCCCAACCGTTGTTCCAACTGACACGGTCAGTTCATGTCAACTCAGCGCTACGTCAACTACCCTTTTAAAATCAAAACCCTAATTCTAAAAACCCATAGGTACTTTTAAACCCTAATTTTCAAATAACCTTTCCATACATTACAATTTCTAGTCCATACTCCCACACTACCCTAATAAACTTTATAATAACCGAAATCAACAATCCAAACCACGTTGTACCCATTAATACCCTAATTTGCTTATAAAACCTAGATTTCTTCAGGTACGAGTTAGAATCACGGTTTAGGTGGGTGATATTCATGTTTCATAATCTCGTAGATCAAAATGACGTGAAGAATGTCTGAAGAAGGATATTACAAGCCATTTCATCCATAAAAAACTCTATCAAACAAAAAATACCCTTTTAAAATCAAAACCCTAATTCTAAAAACCCATAGGTACTTTTAAACCCTAATTTTCAAATAACCTTTCCATACATTACAATTTCTAGTCCATACTCCCATACTACCCTAATAAACTTTATAATAACCGAAATCAACAATCCAAACCAAGTTGTACCCATTAATACCCTAATTTGCTTATAAAACCTAGATTTCTTCAGGTACGAGTTAGAATCACGGTTTAGGTGGGTGATATTCATGTTTCATAATCCCGTAGATCAAAATGACGTGAAGAATGTCTGAAGAAGGATATTAGAAGCCATTTCATCTATAAAAATCTCAATCAAACAAAAAATACCTTTTTAAAATCAAAACCCTAATTCTAAAAACCCATAGGTACTTTTAAACCCTAATTTTCTAAAAACCTTACCATACATTACAATTTCTAGTCCATACTCCCACACTACCCTAATAAACTTTATAATAACCGAAATCAACAATCCAAACCACGTTATACCCATTAAAACCCTCCTTTCCTTATAAAACCTATATTTCATCCGGTACGAGTTAGATTCACGGTTAAGGTGGGTGATATTCATGTTTCATAATCCCGTAGGTCACAATAGCATTAAGAATGTCCAAAGAAGGATATTAGAAGCCAATTCAGCCATAAAAAACTCAATCAAACAAAAAATACCCTTTTAAAATCAAAACCCTAATTCTAAAAACCCATAAGTAATTCTAAACCCTAATTTTCTAAAAACCTTACCATACATTACAATTTCTAGTCCAAACTCCCACACTACCCTAATAAACTTTAGATTAACCGAAATCAACAATCCAAATCACGTTGTACCCATTAATACCCTAATTTCTTTATAAAACCTAGATTTTTTCCGGTACGAGTTAGAATCACGGTTTAGGTGGGTGATACTCATGTTTCATAATCCCGTAGGTCAAACTAACGTGAAGAATGTATTAAGAAGGATATTAGAAGCCATTTCATCCATAAAAAACACAATCAAACAAAAACTACCCTTTTAAAATCAAAACCCTAATTCTAAAAACCCATAAGTACTTTTAAACCCTAATTTTCTAAAAACCTTACCATACATTACAATTTCTAGTGCAAACTCCCACACTACCCTAATAAACTTTAGAATAACCGAAATCAACAATCCAAACCACGTTGTACCCATTAATACCCTAATTTCCTTATAAAACCTAGATTTCTTCCGGTACGAGTTAGAATCACGGTTTAGGGGGGTGATATTCATGTTTCATAATCCCGTAGGTCAAAATAACGTGAAGAATGTCTGAAGAAGGATATTAGAAGCCATTTCATCCATAAAAAACTCAATCAAACAAAAAATACCCTTTTAAAATCAAAACCCTAATTCTAAAAACCCATAGGTACTTTTAAACCCTAATTTTCTAAAAACCTTTCCATACATTACAATTTCTAGTCCATACTCCCACACTACCCTAATAAACTTTATAATAACCGAAATCAACAATCCAAACCACGTTATACCCATTAAAACCCTAATTTCCTTATAAAACCTAGATTTCTTCAGGTACGAGTTAGAATCACGGTTTAGGTGGGTGATATTCATGTTTCATAATCCCGTAGATCAAAATGACGTGAAGAATGTCTGAAGAAGGATATTAGAAGCCATTTCATCCATAAAAAACTCAATCAAACAAAAAATACCCTTTTAAAATCAAAACCCTAATTCTAAAAACCCATAGGTACTTTTAAACCCTAATTTTCTAAAAACCTTACCATACATTACAATTTCTAGTCCAAACTCCCACACTACCCTAATAAACTTATAATAACCGAAATCAACAATCCAAACCACGTTGTACCCATTAATACCCTAATTTCCTTATAAAACCTATATTTCTTCCGGTACGAGTTAGAATCACGGTTTAGGTGGGTGATATTCATGTTTCATAATCCCGTAGGTCAAAATGACGTGAAGAATGTCTGAAGAAGGATATTAGAAGCCATTTCATCCATAAAAAACTCAATCAAACAAAAAATACCCTTTTAAAATCAAAACCCTAATTCTAAAAACCCATAGGTACTTTTAAACCCTAATTTTCTAAAAGCTTACCATACATTACAATTTCTAGTCCAAACTCCCACACTACCCTAATAAACTTTATAATAACCGAAATAAACAATCCAAACCACGTTGTACCCATTAATACCCTAATTTCCTTATAAAACCTAGATTTCTTCCGGTACGAGTTAGAATCACGGTTTAGGGGGGTGATACTCATGTTTCATAATCCCGTAGGTCACAATAGCATTAAGAATGTCTGAAGAAGTATATTAGAAGCCATTTCATCCATAAAAAACTCAATCAAACAAAAAGTACCCTTTTAAAATCAAAACCCTAATTCTAAAAACCATAGGTACTTTTAAACCCTAATTTTCTAAAAACCTTACCATACATTACAATTTCTAGTCCATACTCCCACACTACCCTAATAAACTTTATAATAACCGAAATCAACAATCCAAACCACGTTATACCCATTAAACCCTCATTTCCTTATAAAACCTATATTTCATCTGGTACGAGTTAGATTCACGGTTTAGGTGGGTGATATTCATGTTTCATAATCCCGTAGGTCACAATAGCATTAAGAATGTCTGAAGAAGGATATTAGAAGCCATTTCATCCATAAAAAACTCAATCAAACAAAAAATACCCTTTTAAAATCAAAACCCTAATTCTAAAAACCCATAGGTACTTTTAACCCTAATTTTCTAAAACCTTACCATACATTACAATTTCTAGTCCATACTCCCACACTACCCTAATAAACTTTATAATAACCGAAATCAACAATCCAAACCACGTTGTACCCATTAAACCCTAATTTCCTTATAAAACCTATATTTCTTCCGGTACGAGTTAGATTCACGGTTAAGGTGGGTGATATTCATGTTTCATAATCCCGTAGGTCACAATCGCATTAAGAATGTCTGAAGAAGGATATTAGAAGCCATTTCATCCATAAAAAACTCAATCAAACAAAAAATACCCTTTCAAAATCAAAACCCTAATTCTAAAAACCCATAGGTACTTTTAAACCCTAATTTTCTAAAAACCTTACCATACATTACAATTTCTAGTCCATACTCCCACACTACCCTAATAAACTTTATAATAAAAGAAATCAACAATCTAAACCACGTTATACCCATTCAAACCCTCATTTCCTTATAAAACCTTTATTTGATCCGATACGACTTAGATTCACGGTTAAGGTGGGTGATATTAATGTTTCATAATCCCGTAGGTCACAATAGCATTAAGAATGTCCGAAGAAGGATATTAGAAGCCATTTCATCCATAAAAAACTCAATCAAACAAAAAATACCCCTTTAAAATCAAAACCCTAATTCTAAAAACCCATAGGTACTTTTAAACCCTAATTTTCTAAAAACCTTACCATACATTACAATTTCTAGTCCAAACTCCCACACTACCCTAATAAACTTTATACTAACCGAAATCAACAATCCAAACCACGTTGTACCCATTAATACCCTAATTTCCTTATAAAACCTAGATTTCTTCTGGTACGAGTTAGAATCACGGTTTAGGTGGGTGATATTCATGTTTCATAATCCCGTAGGTCAAAATAACGTGAAGAATGTCTGAAGAAGGATATTAGAAGCCATTTCATCTATAAAAAACTCAATCAAACAAAAAATACCCTTTTAAAATCAAAACCCTAATTCTAAAAACCCATAGGTACTTTTAAACCCTAATTTTCTAAAAACCTTACCATACATTACAATTTCTAGTCCAAACTCCCACACTACCCTAATAAACTTTATAATAACCGAAATCAACAATCCAAACCACGTTATACCCATTAAAACCCTCATTTCCTTATAAAACCTAGATTTCTTCCGGTACGAGTTAGAATCACGGTTTAGGTGGGTGATACTCATGTTTCATAATCCCGTAGGTCACAATAGCATTAAGAATGTCTGAAGAAGGATATTAGAAGCCATTTCATCCATAAAAAACTCAATCAAACAAAAAGTACCCTTTTAAAATCAAAACCCTAATTCTAAAAACCCATAGGTACTTTTAAACCCTAATTTTCTAAAAACCTTACCATACATTACAATTTCTAGTCCAAACTCCCACACTACCCTAATAAACTTTATAATAACCGAAATCAACAATCCAAACCACGTTGTACCCATTAATACCCTATTTCCTTATAAAACCTAGATTTCTTCCGGTACGAGTTAGAATCACGGTTTAGGTGGGTGATATTCATGTTTCATAATCCCGTAGGTCAAAATGACGTGAAGAATGTCTGAAGAAGGATATTAGAAGCCATTTCATCCATAAAAAACTCAATCAAACAAAAAATACCCTTTTAAAATCAAAACCCTAATTCTAAAAACCCATAGGTACTTTTAAACCCTAATTTTCTAAAAACCTTACCATACATTACAATTTCTAGTCCATACTCCCACACTACCCTAATAAACTTTATAATAACCGAAATCAACAATCCAAACCACGTTATACCCATTAAAACCCTCATTTCCTTATAAAACCTATATTTCATCCGGTACGAGTTAGATTCACGGTTAAGGTGGGTGATATTCATGTTTCATAATCCCGTAGGTCACAATAGCATTAAGAATGTCTGAAGAAGGATATTAGAAGCCATTTCATCCATAAAAAACTCAATCAAACAAAAAATACCCTTTTAAAATCAAAACCCTAATTCTAAAAACCCATAG